>CM022298.1:692113244-692674922 GCA_011799875.1 Thinopyrum elongatum | reverse complement strand
TGCCATGGGGAACACACCGTGGTGAGCAACAGGCAAGCAGTGGTACACGTGAGCATCTGTCAAAGATATACTGGTGGCCTAAAAGATACACAAGCGAGACGTTCCCTCGTTATGTTCTGAGTGTGACTTTGCCGCCGCGTTAAAGCTCAACATAAAGTCCCGCAGAACTCTGCAAAACCCCTGGAAATATTCCTGAATGGAAATGGGACAAGTCCAAGTGGATTTCATTACTGGTTTTCCCAATCCCAGACGGGTAATGATGCTATATTGTTGTTGTCATTGCCCGATTCTCTAAGGTTGCCCGCCACACTTTCTGCCTGGTCCGGAGACAATCACTGCTAGCCATTTCGCAGACTTGTAGGTTTCCCGAATTGGTGTCACTCCACGGTGTTTCCGTTGGAGATCCGTTCTTATCTGTGGCAGCCTCTTCACCGCCATGATTCTGGAAATATTTCCAAGATAGCTATGTGGAACTCATCTGTCTTTCAGCACCGCTGTCACCCTCAATCAAAGGGTCAAGTTGACGAGTTTAAGCAAGTGCTCGAAGATATGCTTCGAGCTTGCGTCATCTCCTTCGGTAAAGGAAATGGGAGGAAGCCTCTCCCGTATGCGAATTCTCTACACAACCTACTCCTCAAGCTAGTCTGCAAGGATGTGCACCGTTTGGAAGTCTATACGGTCGTAATGTCGACTGCCCCTGCTGATTGTTCACTGAAACTTGGGAACGCTCACCGCTCGTCGAATGAACCGGACATTATTCGGCAAGCGAAGACATCCGTATTGTTCGTGAACATTTTACAGTCTCTCAGTCTCGTCAGAAGAGCACTATGACCGAAGCACCAGGAATAGTCCTATCAACCTGGCTAGCAAGCTTACCTCGCGCGTCACTCCGTTGAAAGTCACTCATCGGTGTCGGAATCAAAGGCAGTTTAGCCCCTCGCTACATTGGGCCCTTTCGTATTCCTTGCCCTTCGCGGATGAAGTGGCATATCAGTTGCAATTGCGCCAAACCTTTCTCAAGTACATGACTTTGTGTCGTTCATTGTATCCCAACTCCGCCCGCTGCTTCAAGGATCCTATTTCGAGCTGTGGCATCATGAAGTGCTGAATACGCGGAAGATCTTCTTATCTAGACATCCCATCCGTATTCGTGATCAAGACTGAGCAGCTCGAAACACGTCAATCAATCAAGTTTCCCTCAAGGTTCAGTGGTCAAATCATCTGAACATGAAGCCACATTGGGAAGCGAGGACGTCTCGCGAAGAATACCCCTCTTGCCGTTCAGTCTTCCTCTTAATCTCGGGACGAGAATCCTTATAGATTGAGGGAGATTTAACATCCCCCGTGATTAGAACAGTATCATTTGGATAATGACAGTTAGCATGATATGCAACAGTGCCATAATCACAATTAGCACATATTGCATTATCAAAACTCCTAAGTCAAAATTCAAATTTAAATGAAAGTGAATATAAAATTGGTTTCCAAATAGGGATAAATGTCAGATAATACAAATATTCCAGAGGCTATTCTAAAATTGAAACCAACATCATTGGAAGGATAGTGACTCGAACAACCTCAAACAGTGGATAAAGATAAATTTAGTAACCATTTATAAATCTGAAATAAATATGGAATTATGTTTGCCCAAACTAATTTTAGGTGTTAGGGAATAATGCACTGGTATCTTATAAATAGGTCACACTTTTTACAAAAAACCATTTGGGCCTAAACATTTAACAGTGGAGAAAAGAGAATAGAAAGGAAAAAGAAACAGAAAAGGAAAAAAAGAGCAACACCCCCCCCCCCCGGCCCAACTGGGGCGCGAACCCAGCCGGCGAGCCCCCCCGCCCCCCCTCCTATATGGCCTCCCCCAGGAGACCCAAACCCTACCCCACCGGTGCCACTCCCCCCCCCCTCGCTCCCCCCCTCCCCCCCCCCCCGATCCAGATCGGATCGGGGCGACGCGTGCCGTCGCCCCGGATCGCTGTCGCCGTCGCCGTGGACGCCGCCGCCCGGAGCCCGCTCTCCCTCGCCTGTCCTCTCCCTCGACGCCTCTCCCCCAACGCGCCGACCGCGCACCCCCCCCCCCCCACCCCCCCCCCCCCCGTCTCCATCTCGCCCCGACGCCGCACGTCGCCGCTTCGTCCCGCCGGCCTGCCTCCCCATCGCCGTCGTCCCCGTCGACCACCCGACCCCCGCTGCCCCGCCCTCACTACGGATCACGGTGAGGCCTCGGGCCTCTTCCCCCCTCTCTGCTCCCGCACCCCTCGCCGCGCCCCCGCGCCCCCGTCCGCCGCTCGCCCGCGCTCGCCGGCTCCGCACTCGCCCACGCCCGCGCACACCGCAGCCTCGCCGGGCCTCGCACACGCGCGCGCGTGCCCTGCCTCGCTACTGCTCGCGGATCTTGCCCCGCTTCGCCTCCGCGCGACCGCCGCCCGCGGCCGCTCCAGCCACCGCGCCGCCGCCCCGCCTCCGGCCCCGCGTGCGCTCGCCTGCGCCCACGCTTCGCCGCGCCCCCGACCGCCCGCGCCCGCCCGTGCGTCCCCTTTGGGCACCGGACATGTCCGGTCCCAAAAGGGGCACGCCCCGGACGTGTCCGCCCCTGGTCCACTGACCAGTGGGGCCCATGACCCAAATAAAAAAAATAATAATAATAATAATAAACTAATTAGTTAATTAATCCTGATTAGGTTAATCTAATTAACTAATTAGTGTTAATTAAACAGTAATTAGTAATTAACCGCTGACATCAGCATGAGGTCATGCTGATGTCATCATCAGCACTGTTTCGGATAATGTTGAATTAAATAAATAATTAAATTTCAGAAATTAGTAAAAACTTTAGAAAATCATATCTTTTAAACCGTAACTCCGATCAAAATATTTTATACATGAAACTTGCTCAGAACGACGATACGAACCCGGATACGCCCTCTGTATTCCCGTCAGATGCCCGCAGCTATAAGAACGTTGAACAATTAGACCGATTTCGATAAATGAATAGTGTCCAACTTTAATTAAATAAATCCGAATAAATTCCTAAATTAACTAAATCATTTAGTTAGGCAGTAGAACACCCCGGCATATCATTTAGGCATGTCATACATATTGTTTGCATTATTGCCGTGAATTTATTGTTTCTCTCCCCCTCCTTCTCTCTCGATAGACGCCGAGACCGGCGTCGCTACTGTCGAGTACGACTACGCTACTGACGAGCAGCCCGTTGACGACCTCCCTCTCTTGCCAGAGCAACCAGGCAAGCCCCCCCCCCCCTTGAGCATTCCAGATATCGCCCATTCTATTCTCCTGCTTGCATTAGTTTCGCTACTGTTAATGTATGCTCCCTATTCTGATGCATAGCCTGCTGTGTAACCTGTTCATTGCTACCTTACCTGCCTATGATAACTGTTTAGTATAGGTTGGTATGAACCATTGTGACCCCACCACCTTACTTTGTCGCCCCTGCTTGTTCATCGACGACTCGATCAACGTGATCGTCGATCAGAGACAGACGCCTCACTTCACACCCCCTTAGTTGTACGACTCTGCGTAGTAACTATCAGTGTGCCGAGGGGGATACCTCGTAACGCACTCCTGATGAATACTCTGCAGCATAGCTGTACGGTCGTGGTCATCGAGGGTGATTCTCCTTCTCCATGTCCGATACGACTCTGTCGTGCAACCCCTCAGTGTGAACCTCGAGGGTGATACCTCTTACGTTCACCCTGATGATTATGACCACACGGTTACTTGACCTTTTTCACAGGCGGGTCCACCCTGGTGGGTACCCGCTGGGGATCTATGATTTCGGGTGTGCCGGAAGGGCACTCGCGTGTGACATTGTTGCGGAGCATCAGAGACTCTGATTGTCTCCGCTTGATACTAATTGAGCCATTGGATTTGGGTGTGTGATCTGAGTGGGTCGACGTGCCCTATACGCCATACCACCACGGGGATAATGGTTATGGGGCCCTCTGCGATGTACGTTTCGCCGAAAGCTTATCAGACGTCACGATTCACCGTGCGGGCGATCGTCGGGATTGGGCTGGATACTTCACTGGCGAGTTCAGTGTCGCGCCTGCACCCCGGCCAGCCACGCAACGCGCAGGGTGCCCAGGGCGATGGCCCGAGACCCCTGGGTGCATAGGTTAGTCCGGCGTGCTGACCTCTCTGCTGAGCTAGGTAGAGCGCGTGCTTCGTGTTGCTTTCGAGGACGGGTATACCCATCAAGTATGTCCGGCAGAGTTGATCGAGCGTGTTGGGTAACAGTAGTGCACCCCTGCAGGGATGAATCTTCTATCGATAGCCGGTCCCGGTAAAGGACGCTCAGTTTGTGTATCCCGATCTACTACTTAAACTGGATACTTGTTACTTAATTGAAGCTTCGGGATTACTTTCTCGCTGGGAGTCGAGGAAGGATCTTTGAGCTGTACTTCAACATGTTTGCTAAATAAAATGCTATTCTACTCTCTTCTACTGCTGCAAGATGATGGCTTTGAGAAGATGTTTGAAGATGCTAGTCTTCGATAGGACTAGGCCTTTCTCTCTATTCTGGCATTTCTGCAGCCCAGTCCACATATATAGCCTTTTCTCCATTGATAATGTTGCATATGTAGTATAGATCCTTGCTTGCTGAGTACTTCGGATGAGTACTCACGGTTGCTTTATTTTCTCTTTTCCCCCATATACCCCACCTTGATGATACACCAGACGATGGAGTCCAGGAGCCAGACGCCACCACTGGAGCCTACTACCAGGCGGGTCCAGAGGGCACGTACTACTGGATCGAGCCAGCTGACCAGGAGTAGGATCGGAGGCTCCCAGGCAGGAGGCCAACGCCTTTCGATCTAGTGTCGCTGTTTGTGCTAGCCTTCTTAAGGCAGAACTTGTCTAACTATGTCTGTACCCAGATATTATTTGTATGACTGACTTGTGTATTCGGATCTTCGGATCCCTGGTCTGTAATATTGTGGACCTCCGTTTATTTGTGTTTAGAGTTGTGTTGTGATATCTTCCCGTGAGTCCCTGGGCTTGATCGTACACGTTTGCGTGTATGATTAGTGTACGATTGAACCGGGGGCGTCACAATGTGACATTCTGTTCGATGCTCTAGAAACAAGAGAGCCCCCTGGCCGTGCAAGAGGTATAGGTGTTAATACCCCGCACAAGAGGGCTTTCACACTCAGCAAAGAAGAGAGGCTCAGCATGAAAAAAGCGAGTAGTGAAATGAAGCAGAATGAATTGTATGAAAGGTTGAGGAAGGACATGTATCCGGCTGTTCGAAAGGATATTGAGGAGTCAATGATGATGCAGAAGACTCTAACACTGACAGATAGCCAGCAGATGGGAGGGGAGGCGGGCATGGAGGATGCTGGTTATTGCGCGACAACACCGCACAAGAGTAGATGTGCATCAGCTGACCCCAGCGACACTAAGACTGCAGCTGCTCATGATCATGCTATATCTGATCTATCTAGAATGAAAGACAGACTGAAGGGCGTGCTTACATATTATGAAGGTACATTAAAATGTGCAATAGCCTGGGTTTGCCCACCCTTCTTGGAAGAGGGCCTCTTGTTGGACAATGTGCCATTGAAGCCAGGCTGTGTGAAGTGCTACGTGACTGAAGTAAAGCCTGGATTCAATGAATTTGCCCTGAAGAATGTCCTAGGAGACTTTGATGAGCAAAGGACCTTGGGAGAAACACTGTTACATCACTTCCAGTGGCCACGAAAGGAAATAGAGTTCATGGATGGGATCCCTGAAGCCCCGCCAGGAGCAACCAATGTCGCCCCTCAACCGGTGACGCTCTCCTTGCCACAACAGCTCTCGCGTGCTTCCCCCAAAGAACCTAATAATCGTAATCCGATGGCTGATGCATCAACCTGTGATCAGCCGGCCCGACTTTGTGCCGTACAGGCCATGTCATCATCCACCCCAGAGCAGCCAGTGGCAAGGCCTACAACTGCTGAAGACGCACCACCGGTTCAGATGTCGGCCGCTGAAGCAGCGGGGGAGACCCAGCTGCAGCACATGCTCAGCAGACCAACCTAGTGGAACGGACTGCTAAGCAATCTGATGCTTTGGAACCGCCTGCTAAGCAGTCTGTAGGTCCAGAACCGACTGCTCATCAGTCCGTCGATCCGCAGCCGCGTGATCAGCATACTAATGCGTCATCACTTCCTACTCAGCAAACCAACGCGTTGGCACGGCCTCCTCAGCACTCCAACAAGTTGGCACCACCTGCGCAGAAACCCAACATAGCTTCAACGCATGGTCAGCAGTCCGATGCCTCTGCTCCTACAGCCCAGCAGTCCGTCATAGCAGCACCGCCAGTGCAGCGGTCTGGCATAGCTAAACCATCTACTAAGCAGTCTGTCGAAGCTTCACCGTCTGTGAGGCAGTCTACCTTTCAGCCAACCAGACGTTCTACCAGAAGTGCTTCAAGTACCAAGAAGGAAGCGGCCAAAAAGGCTGCACCCGCGAGGAAGCGCGTTGGGAGAGCGAAGAGGAAAGAGAACGATTGCCTCTTACTTAAAGCACTCATCGCCCAGAACCAAATTAACAGCAGGTTGTTCGAATCGGGGACTAATATTATTTCTGACGGCATGTATGATGAAGAAATAGCTTTGCAGCTTGCTAAAAATAAAGCAGACATACTTGAAGCACGCAATTACGTCAATGCCCAGCCATTTCTTGTTGGCGAATACTTTGATGAGTGCAGCTCCAGTTGCCGCGAGTTACATAAATATGGCATGGATCAAATGTCAGCGGGTCATCATGTTCTGCTAGTCCACTACAACAGAGATCATTTCCGACACAATGTTGGTTCTATTAGTGTGGGTTTCGAGGACTTACATCTCTTCTTCAACTTCAACGAGCTCGATGCCACTCTTGTTAGATGCCTGATTTTGTAAGTACTTAACAAACTCTGATCAACTTGTCCATACAAGGCTGTAAATGATAAACAGCTAATTGCATTTTATTCCTCTCAGGGGATTGAACACGCAGAGAAGAAAAAGGGAGAGTGTGTATATCATAGATCCTGCATTAGCAAATGGCACAACATTAGATGGTAAGGACCTACAGGACTGGGCCATTAACACGGTCGTCCGTATCTTCGAAAACACGTCCCATGCAGAATCATTTCTCTGGGCATATCATGAACGATAAGTCAAGTAAACAACCATGCATACACTGATTGTCTTTCAGATTTCGACATAATTTGTAAGTTCATGTCTTTCTTAATATGTAACAATCACTGGATATTGGTATTCATTGTTCCAAACAAGAACACAATTTACTACATGGATTCTCTCTGAGAGTCAACAAACGCTCAGGATCTGACGCATCTTCAGCAATTCATGGATAGGTATTGAATTCTATGATGTTGAAATTAATTTGCATTCATATCTGGTTCAATAATTGATGTTGTCAAAATTCATCTTCATTTGCAGTGTGCTCGCATTGTGGAAAACTAAACCAGGGAACCTGTTCAAGAGGGAACTACCTCTGCAGCACGAGATCGTTTCTCCAATAACACACCAAAATCCGTTATTTTTGGAAAATTTATCCAATAGTCTGCAAATACCTTTTCTTACGCTAGTCAAATGTTCAAGCTTATAAATAAACCTCTTTCTATTTCTGTCCAAAGAAAAAAATACATCTAACACCGGTTAGGTTGTTCCTAACAGGACAAATATATGACTAATTATGTACAAAAAATTTCAGTGTCCTCAGCAACAAGCAGGGACCAACCTTTGTGGATACTATGTTTACAGACACATGATCTCCATCTGCAAATCTGCTGATAGTTGTGAAGATGCTCGCGAATTAGTACCAGTAAGTCTATCTTAATTAATATCTTCTACTCCACTCATATGGCACATTCTGATCTTAAAAATACTGCAGCTCATCGTAGAACCGAGGACCCCTGAACCGCTCCCCGCTGGTGAATTGCTGATGGTTCGGAGATTTATCAGCGACTTCTTGCTGAATCACTACATCAATCCCACTGGTGATAATGAAGATTTCAGCATGCGTTCTCCTGAAACATGGAGTAAGAGTTAGCCGCTAAACATATACGCATGGATCCATTGTTTTCCATCTGATGAGGTCTTTGTATTTCATACACTATGATTAATTATGTAATGCATATATGTGTCGAGAAATCATTGGAATTTAGCTACCATATGTTCAATTGCAATTGTTGCGAAATCTGATGAATGTTCTTCATGTGGACACTATTTGTTCAATTGAATATTGTGGCAAATTTGCTTTTTGCATGCCGATTCAAACGGGATAATTTTGTTTTAACCTGGCAATTGCTCCACACACGGTTCAACTAAATGAGTGTGTGCGATCCACATCGGAAAGCATACGTCAATCGTAGCGGAACCGTCGGTGATACACAGCAGATCGCAAACGATTTGCAGCACTACTACGTGTGCGTAGGGGCTCCGGAACCATTTGTGATATCATGTTATTGCACACGAGAACTCGGAGTAAACCGTGCCCAATGTAAAATACAATCCCAGTCGTAAATTTTTTAGGAAACGTGTGGGATCCCAAACGAAAAGCACACGTCACTCTTGCCGCAACCGTCGGTGATACACAACAAATCACAAACGGCCTGCAGCACTTGTATGTGTGCGAAGGTTCCCCTGAACCGTTTGTGATAGAACATTATCGCACACGGTAATTGTTGGGAAACGTGTGCGATGGAGTCTTGCATGGCAGACGGGTTCCGCAGAAAACTCATATGCGATGGGGCACATATTGCACACAGTTCATATGTTGGCCCGTGTGCCTTACATACTGTTTCCCAAATGGTTCATTACGACACACCGTTTGGTTTCACTGCGTCATTAGAAACGTTTAATCACCGATCCCACACGTGCGAAAGAATTTAGTGTGTGATGCATCGCATATGATTACATTTTGCAAGGCCTCTGGATGATGGCCCCATATCCCCGACGGTTTCTGGGTCGTGTGGGAAGGACCCCCCTATCACAGTCACTCACTTGGCGACGGTTCAAAATGCCGTCGCGGAAAGGGGTTAAAAACAGTGTGTATAGCACCTCGCTGTACCAGTGTGCCTTGGCGAAGGAATCCAGGTTTCACAAGAGAACCAAACACATCAAGAGACGCTTCAACTCCATTCGTGAAAAGTTCAAGGATGGAGACATAGAGATTTGGAAAATACATACGGATCTGATTGTAGCAGACCCGTTGACTAATCCTCTTCCGTGAGCAAAACATGATCATCACCAGGACTCCATGGGTGTTAGATTCATTACAATGTAATCTAGATTATTGACTCTAGTGCAAGTGGGAGACTGAAGGAAATATGCCCTAGAGGCAATAATAATGTTGTTATTTTATATTTCCTTATTCATGATAAAGGTTTATTATTCATGCTAGAATTGTATTGATCGGAAACTTAAATACATGTGTGAATACATAAACAAATATCGTGCCCTAGTAAGCCTCTACTAGACTAGCTCGTTGATCAAAGATGGTTAAGGTTTCCTAACCATAGACATGTGTTGTCATTTGATAACGGGATCACATCATTAGGAGAATGATGAGATGGACAAGACCCATCCGTTAGCTTAGCATATTGATCGTTCAGTTTATTGCTATTGCTTTCTTGATGACAAATACATATTCCTTCGACTATGAGATTATGTAACTCCCGGATACCAGAGGAATACCTTGTGTGCTATCAAATGTCACAACGTAACTGGGTGATCATAAAGATGCTCTACAGGTATCTCCGAAGGTGTTTGTTGAGTTGGCATAGATCGAGATTAGGATTTGTCACTTTGAGTATCGGAGAGGTCTCTCTGGGCCCTCTCAGTAATACACATCATAAGAAGCCTTGCAAGCAAAGTAACTAAGAAGTTGGTTGCAAGATGATGTATTACGGAATGAGTAAAGAGACTTGCCGGTATCGAGATTGAACTAGGTATGAAGATACCGACGATCGAATCTCGGGCAAGTAACATACCGACACACAAAGGGAATTACGTATGTTGTCATAAAGGTTTGACCGATAAAGATCTTCATAGAATATGTAGGAACCAATATGAGCATCCAGGTTCCGCTATTGGTTATTGACCGGAGAGGTGTCTCGATCATGTCTACATAGTTCTCAAACCTGTAGGGTCCGCACGCTTAACGTTCGTTGACGATATAGTATTATATGAGTTATGTATGTTGGTGACCGATATTATTTGGAGTCTCGGATGAGATCACGGACATGACGAGGAGCTCCGGAATGGTCCGGAGGTAAAGATTGATATATGGAATAATAGTGTTTGGTCTCCGGAAGGGTTCCGGAATTCACTGGAAGGGGTTTCGGATGTTTCCCGAAATGATCTGGTGCGAGAACGCTTTATTTGGGCCAAGGGGTAAAGCCCATGAGGTTTTTGGAAAGTGCAAAAGGAAGTTTTGCGGAGACCAGAAGCCAGACGCCAGTGTCCCTGGCATCTGGGCTCAGACGCCAGGAACCCTGGCGTCTGGCCCTGGAGTCCAGGAAGGACTCTTGCCTTTCGGGCAAAACCGACTTTGAGGATGCTTTTACTCCAAGTTTCGACCCCAGGGCTCAACATATAAATAGAGGGGCAGGGCTAGCACCCAAGACACATCAAGATACACCAAGCCGTGTGCCGGCAACCCCGTCCCCTCTAGTTTATCCTCCGTCATAGTTTCCGTTGTGCTTAAGCGAAGCCCTGCGGAGATTGTTCTTCACCACCACCTTCACCACGCCGTCGTGCTGCCGGAACTCATCTACTACTTCGCCCCTCTTGCTGGATCAAGAAGGCAAGGACGTCATCGAGCTGAACGTGTGCTGAACGCGGAGGTGCCGTACGTTCGGTACTTGATCAGGATGGATCGTGAAGGTGTACGACTACATCAACCGCGTTGATAAACGCTTCCGCTTAGCGATCTTTAAGGGTATGAAGATGCTCTCCCCTCTCGTAGCTATGCATCTCCATCGATAGATCTTGCGTGTGCGTAGAAATTTTTTTGTTTTCCATGCAACGTTTCCCAACAATGGCATCCGAGCCAGGTCTATGCGTAGATGACATGCACGAGTAGAACACAAAGAGTTGTGGGCGGTGATAGTCATACTGCATACCACCAACATCTTATTTTGATTCGGTGGTATTGTAAGATGAAGAGGCCCGGACCAACCTTACATGTCCACGTACATGAGACCGGTTTCACCAACAGACATGCAACTAGTTTTGCATAAAGGTGGCTGGCGGGTGTCTGTTTCTCCTACTTTAGTTGAATCGAATTTGACTGCGGCCGGTCCTTGAAGAAGGTTAAAACAGCAAACTTGATAAATCACCGTTGTGGTTTTTGCCGTAGGTAAGAACGGTTCTTGCTTGAAGCCCATAGCAGCCACGTAAAACTTGCAACAACAAAGTAGAGGACGTCTAACTTTTTTTTGCAGGGCATATTGTGATGTGATGTGGTCAAGACATGATGTGATATACGTTCGATACTTGATCAGGACGGATCGTGAAGGTGTACGACTACATCAACCGCGTTGATAAACACTTTCGCTTTGCGATCTTCAAGGGTATGAAGATGCTCTCCCCTCTCATAGCTATGCACCTCCTTGGATAGATCTTACGTGTGCGTAGAAATTTTTTTGTTTTCCATGCAACATTTCCCAACACTATATTTGTGGGTCATCAAGACTCTTTTCTTGAGCCGTTGCCGGGGAGTGAAGCTCTGTTGGTAAGTGGAAATCGGTAAGGAAAAATTTGTATTACGTGCTGAAATTTATTGTCACTTGTCACTATGGAAAACAATCCTTTGAGGGGTTTGTTCGGGGTATCTTCACTTCGACCGGAAGCACAATTAGCTGCACCTCAACCTACTGCACCTGCTGAAAATATTGGTTATGAAATTCCTTCGGGTATGATAGAGCAACTGCTAGCTAATCCTTATGCAGGAGATGGAACTGAATATCCTGATATGCATCTTATACATGTGGATGAAATTTGTGGATTATTTAAGCTTGCAGGTTTACCTGGAGATGAAGTTAAGAAGAAGGTTTTCCCTTTATCTTTGAAGGGAAAAGCATTGACATGGACTATGCGATGATATTGGATCCTGGAACTGGAATCGCTTGAAATTGGAATTTCACCAAAAAAATATCCTATGCATCTAGTTCATCGTGATCGGAATTATATATATATATATATTTTGGCCTCGTGAAGGAGAAAGTATCGCTCTAGCCTGGGGGAGGCTTAAGTCAATGTTATATTCATGCCCCAATCATGAGCTCTCTAGAGAAATTATCATTCATAATTTTTATGCTCGGCTTTCTCGTGATGATCAATCCATGCTCGATACTTCTTGTACTGGTTCTTTTATGAAGAAGACTATTGAATTCAAGTGGGATCTTTTAGAAAGAATTAAATGCAACTCTGAAGATTGGGAACTCGACAAAGGTAAAGAGTCAGGTATTAAGCTTGAGTTTGATTGTGTTAAATCTTTTATGAATACCGATGCTTTTCACAAGTTTAGCACTAAATATGGACTTGACTCTGAGATAGTAGCCTCTTTTTGTGAATCATTTGCTACTCATGTTGATCTCCCTAAGGAGAAGTGGTTTAAATATCATCCCCCTATTAAAGAAGAAATTAAAGAACCGATTCTAGCAAAACATGAAACTATCATTTACAATGTTGATCCAGTTGTGCCTACTGCTTATATTCAAAAACCACCTTCCCCTGTTAGGATAAAGGAACATGCTAAGATATCAATGATGGTTCGCAAAAGCAATATTAAAGCACTTAAACCCCCTGAGCAAATTAAAGTAGAACCTAGTGTTGCTATGGTTAAAGATCTCTTGGTAGAAAATATTGATTGGCATGTTATTTACCTCTATGATGAAGTGATGTCTACTACGCAACCTTCTTCTTGTAGACTCATGTTGGGCCTCCAAGCATAGAGTTTTGTAGGACAGTAGCAAATTTCCTTCAAGTGGATGACCTAAGGTTTATCAATCCATGGGAGGCGTAGGATGAAGATGGTCTCTCTCAAACAACCCTACAACCAAATAACAAAGAGTCTCTTGTGTCCCCAACACACCCAATACAATGGTAAATTGTATAGGTGCACTAGTTCGGCGAAGAGATGGTGATACAAGTGTAATATGGATGGTAGATATAGGTTTTTGTAATCTGAAAATATAAAAACAGCAAGGTAGCAAGTAACAAAAGTGGGCAAAAACGGTATTGCAATGCTTGGAAACAAGGCCTAGGGTTCATACTTTCACTAGTGCAAGTTCTCTCAACAATGATAACATAATTAGATCATATGGCAATCCCTCAATGTGCAACAAAGAATCACTCCAAAGTTCCTATCGGAGAACGTAGGACGAAAACATGCATCAACCCCTATGCATAGATTACCCCAATGTCACCTCGGGAATCCGCGAGTTGAGTGCCAAAACATACATCAAGTGAATCAATAGAGCATCCCATTGTCACCACAGATATCCCATCGCAAGACATACATCAAGTGTTCTCAAATCCAATACTCAATCCAACATAACGAAACCTCAAAGAGCAAGACTCAATTCATCACAAGAAGGTAGAGGGGGAGAAACACCATATGATCCAACTATAATAACAAAGCTCGCGGTACATCAAGATCGTGCCAAATCAAGAACACGAGAGAGAGGGAGATCAAACACATAGCTACTGGTACATACCCTCAGCCCCGAGGGTGAACTACTCCCTCCTCATCATGGAGAAAGTCGGGATGATGAAGATGGCCACCGATGATGGTTTCCCCCTCCGGTAGGGTGCCAGAACGGGCTCCCGATTGGTTTTTCGTGGCTACAGAGTCTTGCGGCGGTGAAACTTCCGATCTAGGTTTATTTCTGGAGGTTTTGGTATTTATAGGAGGTGTTGGCGTCGGGGACAAGTCAAGGAGGCCCACGAGGCAACGACAAGGCAGGGGGCGCGCCCTCCACCCTTATGGTTGCCTCGGGACTCCTCTCCGATATCTTTTCGTTCCAGTATTTTTTATATTTTCCAAAAATATTCTCCGTAAATTTTCAGCCCATTCCGAGAACTTTTATTTCTGCACAAAAAACAACACCACGGTAATTCTGCTGAAAACAGCGTCAGTCCGGGTTAGTTCTAATCAAATCATACCAAAATCATATAGAATTGTTGTAAACATGGCATGAATACTTCATAAATTATAGATACGTTGGAGACGTATCAGCATGCCCAAGCTTAATTCCTGCTCGTCCTCGAGTAGGTAAATGATAAAAGAAATAATTTACGAAGTGTGAATGCTAGCAAGTGCACAAGTTTGATCAGTAATAATTTCAACCACTTTTTCTAGCATCATTATATATCTTAAACAGTAGCTCATCTCATAAAACTTCTCATGATCAAGTAGCAAGCTATTCACATGTTAAAGCATAGATCATAAACTTTCTTGAAAACTAACAAACTAAGTTCTTAGTCATCAAACAATTACAATTCATCTTATTTTCAGGAAGGGTCTATGTAAGAGCTTTGATTTAGCAAATCCCACATACTCAACTATCATATAGTCTTCCATGATTGCTACCACTCAAAGCATATTTTTATAACAAATAGCATCCATTTAACACAAAGAAAGATAGGGGCTTAATGTTTCACCTCCCAACTTATTTATCATATAGATAATTGTCAACAATAATAATTCATGATCAAATATATTTGAATGGCCATATATGCTTAGATCTTTCCCCATCACATGATGCTTGCCAACTAAAGAGTAGGTTGGAATGAGAAGGGATACTACTGACTCTTGCATAAAAGTAAAAGATAGGCCCTTCGCAGAGGGAAGCAGGGATTTGTAGAGGTGCCAGAGCTCGAAGCTTTTAAAACAGAGATGAATATAATTTTGAGAAGTATGCTTTCATTGTCAACGTAACGACCGAGAGTTCTCACTATCTTCCATGCTAGACACATTATAGGCGGTTCCCAAACAGAATGGTAAAGTTTTTACTCCCCCTCCACCAACAATCACACTCCACGGCTGATCCAAAACAATGGGTACCGTCCATACCAACAACAATCCTGGGGGAGTTTTGTTTGATGATTATATTTCGATTCGATTTCGAGCATGGAACTGGGCATCCCAATTACCAGCCACTTTCTCGTGAATGACAAGTGAATCAACACTCATTGTGAGAATAACCCACCTAGCATGGAAGATACTGACAGCCCCTAGTCGCTACATGAGCGATTCGGGAATACAAAACAGATTATTATTTGAACGTTTAGAGTTTGGCACATGCAAAATTACTTGGAACGGCAGGTAAATACTGCATATAGGTAGATATGGTGGACACTCATGGAAGAAACTTGGTTCAAGGATTTTGGATGCACAAGCAGTATTCCTGCTTAGTACAGAAATTTTGGCTAGCAAAAGATTCTAAATAGCAAGCACCACATGTTGGAGGATCCATAACAATATAACTTCTATACAAATATACCCAAGCATAACTCATTATGTTGTCTTCCTTTTCCAACTTCAACTAATTTGATCAAATTTGAAAATAATTAATGGGGCTCACAATCTTAGAAGATGTCCAAGATAGTATATTTATATGTGAAATCTCTCTTCCTTCAATATTCTTTCATGAATTGTTCAAGTGACCAATACTATGTTTGCTAACTTTCAATAAATTTACCACCTATACTTCTTATACGTGAAGTCATCACTCCCCATGGGATAAGCATATGAAACATATATAATTTCAGATTTATTATATTCAATTCATTCAACCATTTACTCATAGGATATAAGTGAAGCACATGAGTAAATGACAAACTACTCCAAAAAGATATAAGTGAAGATCAATGAGTAGTCAAATAATTAAGTAGCTATGTGAAGACTCTCTCTCTCATTTAAAAATTTCAGATCTTAAGTATTTTATTCAAACAGCAAGCAAAACAAAATAAAATGACATACATCATGTGAAGAAGCAAAAACTTAGGCTCAACCGATACTAACCGATCATTGTTGAAGAAGAAAGGTGGGATGCCTACCGGGGCATCCCCAAGCTTAGATGCTTGAGACTTCTTGAAATATTAATTAGGGATGCCTTGGGCATCCCCAAGCTTGAGCTTTTGTGTCTCCCTAATTCCTCTCATATCGCGGTTTCCCTAGACCTTAAAAACTTCATCCACACAAAACTCAACAAGAACTCGTGAGATAAGTTAGTATAAATCATATGCAAAGCCTTATCATTCTATACTGTAGCAAATCACTAAAATTATTATTTAACATTTCATACTAAATTACTCTTCATATTTAATACTCCTATCCTCAAATAGAATCATTAAACAAGCAAACATGTGCAAACAATGCAAACATAACAGCAATCTGTCTAAACAGAACAGTCTGTAAAGAATGCAATTGTACTCATAATTCCCTAACTCCAAAAATTCTGAAAAATTACCACACTGTATAAAATTTGTTGTTACTTATTGTGTAAAAATTTCAAGATTTTACCATGTTCTGACTTTCCACAAGCATTCAGACAACGATAGAAAACTTTCTGTTTTCAAAACAGCAACATAAAGACATGCAAAATAAGCATGGTAGAGGCTATACTTGACCTTTTTATTGAACTAAAAGATGCAAAACATTACTCTAAATAACAGCAAGAAAATACTAATAAAATAAAATGACGCTCCAAGCAAAACTCATATCATGTGACGAATAAAAATATAGCTCCAAGTAAGGTTACCGATAATGTTGGAGACGAAAGAGGGGATGCCTTCCGGGGCATCCCCAAGCTTAGTTGCTTGGTTCTTCCTTGAATATTACCTTGGGGTGCCTTGGGAATCCCCAAG
The DNA here is from genome assembly GCA_011799875.1 of Thinopyrum elongatum. Taxonomy (NCBI): domain Eukaryota; kingdom Viridiplantae; phylum Streptophyta; class Magnoliopsida; order Poales; family Poaceae; genus Thinopyrum; species Thinopyrum elongatum. The sequence continues at coordinate 692,658,021 of CM022298.1, read as the reverse complement.
TTTAGGGTCTTGTCACTCCTTATTCTCCTCATATCGATATCTCACCCAAAATTTGAAAACTTCAATCACACAAAACTTAACAAAACCTTCGTGAGATCCGTTAGTATAATAAAACAAATCATTCACTTGGGTACTATCAAAGACAAGATTCAAAAAAATTCTCACATGATACCTACTGTACCCTATCATTTCTACAATTTATATTGAGCAATATAAGCCATATAAACTAGAAAACAAGCAAAGTATGCATCAAAAACAGAATCTGTCAAAAACAGAACAGTCTGTAAAGATCTGAATTAAGGTCATACTTCTGTAACTCCAAATATTCTGAAAATTAGTACAACGTATAAAATTTGTATACCAATGAACTGTAAAAAATTCAGAAGTTTTCCACGTTCAAGTAAAATTTAGGAATTTCTGTACTGGACGCAAAAGTTTCTGTTTTTGCACAGAATCAAATCAACTATCAACCACACTATCCCAAAGGCTTTACTTGGCACTTTATTGAAACAAAAGCTATAAAACATGATTACTACAGTAGCTTAATCATATTAACACACAAAAACAGTAGGGGTAAATGTTGGGTTGTCTCCCAACAAGCGCTTTTCTTTAATGCCTTTTTAGCTAAGCATGATGATTTCAATGATGCTCACATAAAAGTAAAGAATTGAAACACAAAGAGAGCATCATGAAGCATCTGACTAGCACATTTAAGTCTAACACACTTCCTATGCATAGGGATTTTTTGAGCAAACAATTTATGGGAACAAGAATCAACTAGCATAGGAAGGCAAAACAAGCATAACTTCAAAATTTTCAACACATAGAGAGGAAACTTGATATTATTGCAATATGTAGAAGCATAAGTTCCTCTCTCATAATAATTTTCAGTAGCATCATGAATGAATTCAACAATATAACTATCACATAAATCATTCTTTTCATGATCCACAAGCATAGAAATTTTATTACTCTCCACATAAGCAAATTTATTCGCACGAATAGTAGTGGGAGCAAACTCAACAAAATAACTATCATGTGAGGCATAATCCAATTGAAAATTAAAATCATGATGACAAGTTTCATGGTTATCATTATTCTTTATAGCATACATGTCATCATAATAATCATCATAGATAGCAACTTTGTTCTCATAATCAATTGGAACCTCTTCCGAAATAGTGGATTTATCACTAAATAAAGTCATGACCTCTCCAAATCCACTTTTATCAATATTGTGAAAAGATTCAACACCCTCCAAAATAGTGGGATCATTAGTACCTAGAGTTGACACTCTTCCTAAACCACTTCCATCAATATAATCATCATAAATAGGAGGCATGCTATCATCATAATAAATTTTCTTATCAAAACTTGGGGGACAAAAAATATCATCTTCATCAAACATAGCATCCCCAAGCTTATGGCTTTGCATATCATTAGCATCATGGATATTCAAAGAATTCATACTAACAACATTGCAATCATGCTCATCATTCAAAAACTTAGTGCCAAACATTTTATAGACTTCTTCTTCTAACACTTGAGCACAATTTTCCTTTCCATAATTTTCACGAAAGACATTAAAAAGATGAAGCATATGAGGCAACCTCAATTCCATTTTTTTGTAGTTTTATTTTATAGACTAAACTAGTGATAAACAAGAAACTAAAAGATTCGATTGCAAGATCTAAAGATATACCTTCAAGCACTCACCTCCCCGGCAACGGCGCCAGAAAAGAGCTTGATGTCTGCTACGCAACCTTCTTCTTGTAGACTCGTGTTGGGCCTCCAAGCGCAGAGTTTTGTAGGACAGTAGCAAATTTCCCTCAAGTGGATGACCTAAGGTTTATCAATCCTTGGGAGGCGTAGGATGAAGATGGTCTCTCTCAAACAACCCTGCAACCAAATAACAAAGAGTCTCTTGTGTCCCCAACACACCCAATACAATGGTAAATTGTATAGGTGCACTAGTTCAGCGAAGAGATGGTGATACAAGTGTAATATGGATGGTAGATATAGGTTTTTGTAATCTGAAAATATAAAAACAGCAAGGTAGCAAGTAACAAAAGTGGGCAAAAATGGTATTGCAATGCTTGGAAACAAGGCCTAGGGTTCATACTTTCACTAGTGCAAGTTCTCTCAACAATGATAACATAATTAGATCATATGGCAATCCCTCAACGTGCAACAAAGAATCACTCCAAAGTTCCTATCGGAGAACATAGGACGAAAACGTGCATCAACCCCTATGCATAGATTACCCCAATGTCACCTCGGGAATCCGCGAGTTGAGTGCCAAAACATACATCAAGTGAAACAATAGAGCATCCCATTGTCACCACAGATATCTCATCGCAAGATATACATCAAGTGTTCTCAAATCCAATACTCAATCCAACATAACGAAACCTCAAAGAGCAAGACTCAATTCATCACAAGAAGGTAGAGGGGGAGAAACACCATATGATCCAACTATAATAACAAAGCTCGCGGTACATCAAGATCGTGCCAAATCAAGAACACGAGAGAGAGAGAGAGAGAGATCAAACACATAGCTACTGGTACATACCCTTAGCCCCGAGGGTGAACTACTCCCTCCTCGTGATGGACACCGCCGGGATGATGAAGATGGCCACCGGTGATGGTTTCCCTCTCTGGTGGTTGCCTCGGGACTCCTCTCCGATATCTTTTCGTTCCAGTATTTTTTATATTTTCCAAAAATATTCTCCGTAAATTTTCAGCCCATTCTGAGAACTTTTATTTCTGCACAAAAAATGACACCACGGTAATTCTGCTGAAAACAGCGTCAGTCCGGGTTAGTTCTAATCAAATCATACCAAAATCATATAGAATTGTTGTAAACATGGCATGAATATTTCATAAATTATAGATACGTTGGAGACGTATCATGAAGCTGCTAGAATTGCCAAACCTGATGAAAAAGATAAACATAGACCCATAGTTGGCATGCATGTTCTCTCAGTTAAAATAGGAGATCATTGCTATCATGGTTTATGTGACTTGGGTGCTAGTGTGAGTGCTATCCCTTTTACTTTATACCAAGAAATTATGAATGACATAGCACCTGCTGAAATAGAAGACATAGATGTTACTATTAAACTTGCAAATAGAGACACCATCACACCACTTGGGATAGTTTGATATGTTGAAGTCTTGTGTGGGAAAATAAAATACCCTACTGATTTTCTAGTTCTTTGTTCCCCACAAGATGACTTTTGCCCCGTTATCTTTGGTAGACCTTTCTTGAACACTGTCAATGCTAAGATAGATTGTGAAAAGGAAACTGTCAGTGTTAGCATTGGTGATGAGTCTCATGAGTCTAATTTCTCCAAGTTTCGTAGACAGCCTCATAATGAAGAACTACCTAGTATGGATGAAATAATTGGTCTTGCTTCTATTTCCGTACCTCCTACTGGTCCACTAGAACAATATTTGCTAGACCATGAAAATGATATGCACTCGCGTGAAAGAAACGAAATAGATAAAATATTCTTTGAACAACAACCTATCCTAAAACACAATTTACCTATTGAAACTCTAGGAGGTCCTCCTTCACCTAAGGGTGATCCTGTGTTTGAATTAAAACAATTGCCTGACACTTTGAAGTATGCTTATCTCGATGAGAAAAAGATATATCATGTTATTATTAGTGCTAACCTTTAAGAACATGAAGAACAAAAATTATTAAAAATTCTGAGGAAGCACCGAGCTGCTATTGGATATACTCTTGATGATCTTAAGGGCATTAGTCCCACTTTATGTCAGCACAAGATCAATATGGAACCTGATGCTAAACCCGTTGTTGATCACCAACAACAATTGAATCCTAAGATGAAAGAAGTGGTAAGAACTGAAATATTAAAGCTTCTAGAAGCAGGTATAATCTATTCCATAGCTGATAGTAGATGGGTACGTCATGTTCATTATGTCCCTAAGAAGGGAGGTATTACTGTTGTACCTAATGATAAAAATGAACTTATCCCATAAAGAATTGTTACTGGCTATAGAATGGTAATTGATTTTAGAAAATTAAATAAAGCTACTAGAAAAGATCATTACCCTCTGCCTTTCATTGATCAAATGCTAGAGAGATTATCTAAGCACACACACTTTTGTTTTCTTGATGGATATTCTGGTTCTCTCAAATACCTGTATCACAACCTGATCAAGAGAAAACCACCTTTACTTGTCCTTTTGGAACCTATGCTTATAGACGTATGCCTTTTGGTTTATGCAATGCACCTGCTACCTTTCAAAGATGTATAACTACTATATTCTCTGATTTTTGTGAAAATATTGTTGAGGTCTTCATGGATGATTTTTTCCGTTTACGGAACTTCTTTTGATGATTGCTTAAGCAACCTTGATCGAGTTTTGCAGAGATGTGAGCAAACTAATACTGTGTTGAATTGGGAGAAGTGCCACTTTATGGTTAATGAAGGTATTGTCTTGGGGCATAAAATTTCTGAATGAGGTATTGAGGTGGATAAAGCTAAAGTTGGTGCAATTGAGAAAATGCCATGTCCTAAAGATATTAAAGGTATTCGTAGTTTCCTTGGTCATGCTGGTTTCTATAGGAGGTTTATTAAAGACTTCTCTAAAATTTCTAGGCCTCTTACTAATACTTTACAAAAGGATGTTCCATTTGTTTTTGATGATGATTGTGTAGAAGCCTTTGAAACACTTAAGAAAGCACTTCTTTACCTATTGTTCAACCACCTGATTGGAACTTGCCTTTTGAAATTATGTGTGATGCTAGTGATTATGTTGTTGGTGCTGTTCTAGGACAAAGAGTCGATAAGAAATTATATGTTATCCATTATGCTAGCAAAACTCTAGACAGTGACCAAAGAAATTATGCTACTACTGAAAAAGAATTTTTAGCAGCTGTGTTTGCTTGTGATAAATTCAGATCTTACATTGTTGATTCCAAAGTAATTGTTCACACTGATCATGCTGCTATAAAATATCTTCTGGAAAAGTTAGATGCTAAGCCTAGACTCATTAGGTGGGTTCTCTTGTTACAAGAATTTGATTTACATATCACTGATAGGAAAGGAGCTGAGAACCCCGTTGCTGATAACTTGTCTAGGTTAGAAAATATTCTTGATGACCCACTACCTATTGATGACAGTTTTCCTGATGAACAACTAGTTGCAATAAATGTTTCTCGTAACACTCCTTGGTATGCTGACTATGCTAATTACATTGTTGCTAAATATATACCACCTAGTTTCACATACCAACAAAAGAAAAATTCTTCTATGATTTAAGACATTACTTTTTGGATGACCCACTTCTTTATAAAGGAGTAGATGGTATTATTAGACATTGTGTACCTAAGCATGAACAGGAACAAATCCTACGGAAATGTCACTCCGAAGCCTATGGAGGACATCATGCGGGAGATAGAACTGCTCACAAGGTATTGCAATCTAGTTCTTACTGGCCTACTCTCTTCAAGGATGCCCGTAAGTTTGTCTTGTCTTGTGATGAATGTCAAAGAATTGGTAATATCGGTAATCATCAGGAAATGCCTATGAATTATTCACTTGTTGTTGAACCATTTGATGTTTGGGGTTTTGATTATATGGGACCTTTTCCTTCCTCTAATGGGTATACTCACATTTTGGTTGTTGTTGATTATGTTACTAAGTGGGTAGAAGCTATTCCAACTAGTAGTGATGATCACCACACTTCCATTAAAATGCTTAAAGAAGTTATATTTCGAAGGTTTAGAGTCCCTAGATATTTAATGACAGATGGTGGTTCACACTTTATTCATGGTGCTTTCCGTAAAATGCTTGCTAAATATGATGTTAACCATAGAATTGCATCACCCTATCATCCTCAATCTAGTGGTCAAGTTGAACTTAGCAATAGAAAAATAAAACTAATATTACAAAAAACCGTCAATAGGTCCCGAAAGAATTGGTCTAAGAAATTGGATGATGCACTTTGGGCCTATAGAACAGCTTATAAAAATCCTGTGGGTATGTCTCCCTATAAAATGGTTTATGGCAAGTCTTGTCATTTGCCTCATGAGTTAGAACATAAAGCATATTGGGCAATTAAAGAACTCAATTATGACTTCAAGCTTGCCGGTGAAAAGAGGTTATTTGATATTAGCTCACTAGATGAATGGAGAACCCAAGCTTATGAAAATGCCAAACTATTCAAGGAAAAGGTTAAAAGATGGCATGACAAAAGAATCCAAAAGCGGGAAGTCAAAGTTAGAGAATATGTTCTTTTGTACAACTCTCGTTTTAGATTTTTTGCAGGAAAACTTCTTTCAAAATGGGAAGGACCATATGTTATCGAACAGGTTTATCACTCTGGAGCTATCAAGATCAATAATACCGAAGGTACTAACCCGAAGGTAGTCAATGGACAAAGAATTAAACACTATATCTCAGGTTTGCCAATTAATGTTGAAAGCAATATTATCCAATCCATGACACCGGAGGAACACATAAAAGAAACCTTCCAGAACACTCCAGAACCCTGAAAAAGAGGAGGTAAGTGATACGGTAAGTAAACGGACTCCGAAAAATCCACACAAAAAAATTCTATCAGTTTTGGAATATTAGAAAAATTAGGAAAATAAGAAATAACTAGGAAGGCAACCGAGGTGGCCACGATACACCAGGGCACGCCTGTCCTTCCTGGCGCGCCCTGGTGGGTTGTGGCCCCATCGAGCACCTTCCCGACTCTGTTTTCCTTTCATATGCTTGTTTCCCAAGATAAAAAAATCTTTATATATACCCCCGGATGATTTGACCACCGCATCACGGAAAAATCCTCTATTCTTGTTTCGTGTTGTTTTCCTGTCAGATCTGAAAATATGTCATCTCAATATTCGGAGGGAGAGAGCTATGTTGCTGACTATATTGCAAACCCTAAGATCTATGGAGAGGTGGATCATTATGGTTGGACCATGGATGAGGAGGAAGACACCAACATGAAAGAACAAAGGATGATAGCTCTGAGGAAGAGGAAGACCCACTACCTCAACCTGGAGACATGCATGTGGAATTCAAGAAGTCAAGCCTCCCTAAAGGATACAAACCTAAGGTTCAATTTATTCCATCTCGTTTTCTGCAGGAGAGCAAGGCGGCATTATGCAAAAGGATATTAAAGCTTGAGTTAGAGAATGAGGATCTAAGGGAGGAAAACTTTATGCTCAAATATAAGCTGAAGAAGAAGGCTTCCTCATCACCACCACCTCCATCATCTTCCCCACCAAAGGAGACTTGAGTACACGGGTATGGGCACTCCCCTTGGCTTGTGCCAAGCTTGGGGGAGATGCCCCGGTATCGTATCACCATCACTTTTATTACCTTTATCTATTTTAGTTCGATCCTTAGTTATTTTGTGATTTAGTTGAATAAAAGTTTAGTATGATCTATTTTCGAGTGTTAGTTTCGTGATCTATCTATCTATGTAATCGAGTGAGAGTTATATAATAAAGTTTAGTTTGAGTTTTTGCTTCTTTACTTTTATGTTGTATCAAAATAAAAGGAAATAAATGAAAAAGATCATATGCTAATCTTATGGTAAGTAATGACATCACATAAGGAAAAGTATAAGTGGTAAAATTTATTGGAAGTTGACAAACACAGCATTGGTCAATGATGCAACTCATGAAAGAATTAATAATGGAAGAGAAGATTCACCTACAAATATACTATCTCGGACATCTTTTATGATCGTGAGCCCCCATTAAATATTATATGCCAAAATTGTTGACGTTGGACAAGGAAGACAACGTAATGATTTATGTTTGTTCATATTCACATAGAAGTTACATTGTCATAGATCCTTCAACATGTGGTGCTTCCTCAATATCTTTGCTAGCCAAAATTCCGCACTAAGTAGAGATACTACTTGTGCATCCAAAAACCTTAAACCCAAATTCATGTTTTGAGAGTCCACCATACCAACCAATGGATTGAGTAAGATCCTTCAAGTAAGTTGTCATCAGTGCAAAAAGGCAATAAAAATTGCTTCTAAATGTGTTTGATCATTTAGTGTAAAATAAAATTGAGCGTTGTATGATTTTGTGATGGTAAAGCAATAAAAGCGACGGACTGCATAATAAAGGTTGCTATCATAAGGGGCAATATAACGTGATGTTCTTTTGCATTAAAGGATTTGGCATACAAACCAAAAAGCGCATGACAACCTCTGCTTCCCTTTGCGAAGGGCCTATCCTTTACTTTTATGTATTTACTTTTTATGCAAGGGTCAAAGTATTCTTCCCTATTCCTTTTTATTTTCTCTTTTTGCAAGCATCATGTGGTGAGGAAAGATCTAGGAACATATATCCAGTTGGATATGAGTGAGCATGAGTTATTATTGTTGACATCACCCTTGACGTGAATACGTTGGGAAGCGAAACTATAAGCCCCTATCTTTTTATGTGTCTGGTTGAAACTTTTTGCTCATGGGTATGCTGTGAGTGTTAGCAATCATAGAAGATTAAAAGATGGCTGAGTATGTGGACTTTCCAAAAGGCTTCGATACGAGACCCTTCCTGAAAATATGATGAATTGTAGTTGCAAAGTTGACTGAGAACATAGTTTGTTGGTTTTCAATAAGTTTTATCCTTTATACTTCGATGTTGTGATGAATTGTTACTTGTTCATGAGAAGTTATATGATGAAGCTATATGATAAAAGTTATATGAAAATGTTTTATGATAAAGTTTTTTGCTGTTATAATAATAAGCATGAAGCTACTATGTCTGTATTTTGTTTTTATCGACACCTCTCTCTCAAACCATGTGGACATGTTTTTCGATATCGGCTTTTGCTTGAGGACAAGCGAGGTCTAAGCTTGGGGGAGTTGATGCGTACATTTTGCATCATGATTTCCTACTGTTATTTATAATGTTTTTATGCATAATAATGCTTTATGGAGTAATTTTAATGCCTTTTCTCTCATAATATGCAAGGTTTACACAAAGAGGGAGAATGCTGGCAGCTGCAATTCTGGACCTGAAAAAGCTATGTCAGAGATACCTATTCTACACATCTCCAAATGAGCTGAAACTTTACAGAGAATTATTTTGGAATATTTAAAAAATATTGGAGAAAATAACTACCGGAGGGGGGCCACCTGGTGACCACAAGACACCAGGGCGCGCCAGGCCCCCCAGGCACGCCCTGGCGGGTTGTGGCCAGCCCAGCCCACCTCCGATGCCCATCTTCTGGTACTTAAGGTCTTTTGACCTAGAAAAATAAGGAGAGGACATTCGGGATGGAGCATCGCTGTCTCAAGGCGGAACTTGGGTAGGAGCACTTTTGCCCTCCGGCGGAGCGATTCCGCCGGGGGAACTTCCCTCCCGAAGGGGAAAATCGAAGCCATCGTCATCACCAACAACCCTCTCATCTTTGGGAGGCCAATCTTCATCAACATCTTCAACAACACCATATCCTCTCAAACCCTAGTTCATCTCTTGTGTTCAATCTTTGTACCGGAACCTCAGATTGGTACCTGTGGGTGACTAGTAGTGTTGATTACATCTTGTAGTTGATTACTATATTGTTTATTTGGTGGAAGATTATATGTTCAGATCCATTATGCTATTTAATACCCCTCTGATCTGGAGCATGAATATCATTTGTGATTAGTTACTTTTGTTCTTGAGGTCACGGGAGAAGTCATGTTGCAAGTAATCATGTGAAGTTGATATGTGTTTGATATTTTGATGATATGTATGTTGTGATTCCCTTGGTGGTGTCATGTGAACGTCGACTACATGGCACTTCACCATCTTTGGGCCTAAGGGAATGCATTGTGGAGTAGTTATTAGATGATGGGTTGCTAGAGTGACAGAAGCTTAAACCCTAGTTTATGCGCTACTTCATAAGGGACTAATTTGGATCCATATGTTTAATGCTATGGTTAGATTTTATCTCAACACTTTTCTCATAGTTGCGGATTCTTGCGAGGGGGTTAATCATAAGTGGGAGGTTTGTTCAAGTAAGAACAACACCCAAACACCGGTCCACCCACATATCAAATTATCAAAGTAGCGAACACGAATCAAACCAACATGATGAAAGTGACTTGATGAAATTCCTGTGTGCCCTCAAGAACGATTTGCTTATTATAAGAGACCGTTTTGGCATGTCCTTTGCTGCAAACGGATTGGGCTACCTTGCTGCACTTTATTTACCATTACCGTTACTTGCTCGTTACAAATTATCTTGATATCAAACTACCTGTTACCGACAATTTCAGTGCTTGCAGAAATTACCTTGCTGAAAACCGCTTGTCATTTCCTTTTGCTCCTCGTTGGGTTTGACACTCTTACTTATCGAAAGGACTACGATTAACCCCCTATACTTGTGGGTCATTAGTGCTTCAGCACTCATCGAACCACATACATCGGTATGTATTATTTCCAATAAGTCACTAGCTCGTTCCATTGTTCCAGAGAATGGAGTTTTAGTCATCTTGCCCATGAGGCATGGTTCACATGCCTCAAAGGATTCATAATTGCTACTTCTTGAGTTTGCATTGGTTTTTCCCTTGAAGAGGAAAGGGTGATGCAGCAAAGTAGAGATAAGTATTTCCCTCAGTTTTGAGAACCAAGGTATCAATCCGGTAGGAGGTACAAGCAAGTCTCCAATCTATGCACCTGCACAAACAATCAAACACTTGCACCCAACGTGATAAAGGGGTCGTCAATCCCTTCATGGTCACTTGCAAGGATGATATCTAATAGAGATGGATATAAAAGATTACTAAAACATAAAACAAAATAAAAGTAAATAAATTGCATCAAGGTATTTTTGGGTTTTTGGTTTTATAGATCTGAAAATATATGATGGAAAATAGACCCGGGCGCCATAGGTTTCACTAGAGGCTTCTCTCTTGAAGAAAGCATACGGTGGGTAAACAAATTACTGTTGAGCAATTGATAGAAAAGCGAATAATTATGATGATATCCAAGGCAATGATCATGAATATAGGCATCACGTCCATGACAAGTAGACCGACTCCTTCCTGCATCTACTACTATTACTCCTCACATCGACCGCTATCCAGCATGCATCTAGAGTATTAAGTTCATAAGAACGGAGTAACGCCTTAAGCAAGATGACATGATGTAGAGGTATAAACTCAAGCAATATGATATAAACCCCATCTTTTTATCCTTGATGGCAACAATACAATACGTGCCTCGCTACCCCTTCTGTCACTGGGTGAGGACACCACAAGATTGAACCCAAAACTAAACACCTCTCCCATTGCAAGAAAAACCAATCTAGTTGTCCAAACCAAATCGATAGTTCGAAGAGAAATACAAAGATATCTTAATCATGCATAAAAGAGTTCAGAGAAGACTCAAATAATATTCATAGATAATCTGATCATAAACTCACAACTCATCGGATCTCAACAAACACACCGCAAAAAGTATTACATCGAATAGATCTCCAAGAACATCGAGTTGAACATTGTATTGAAGATCAAAGAGAGAGAAGAAGCCATCTAGCTACATGCTATGGACCCGTAGGTCTGTGGTAAACTACTCACACATCATCGGTAGGGCAATAGGGTTGATGTAGAAGCCCTCCGTGATCGAATCCCCCTCCGGCAGATCACCGAAAAAGGCCCCAAGATGGGATCTCTCGAGAACAGAAGCTTGCGGTGGCGGAAAAGTATTTTGGTGGATGCTTCTGGTGGTTTGGGAATATTTGGGAATTTATAGTGCAAGAATTAGGGTTAGGGGACCTCCGAGGGGCCCACAAGCCCTCAGGGCGCCCCCCAGGGGGGCGCCTAGGAGGCTTGTAGTCTCCTCGGGGATCTTCTGGCCCCCTCTCCAAGCTCCGTGGATGTCTTCTGGTCCAAGAAAAATCATCGCGAAGGTTTTATTCCGTTTGGACTCCGTTTGATATTCCTTTTCTGTAAAACTCAAAAACAAGGAAAAAACAGAAACTGACACTGGGCTCTAGGTTAATAGGTTAGTCCAAAAAATAATATAAAATAGCATATAAATGCATATAAAACATTCAAGATAGATAATATAATAGCATGTAACAATAAAAAATTATAGATATGTTGGAGACGTATCAATAATCAAGAGATTCCAAAAGTCCATTAGCATGGAGTTTCTTCATGCGCTTTACAATAATATGACCTAAGCGGTAGTGCCACAAATATGTGGTACTATCATTATTAACTTTGCATCTTTTGGCATCAATATTATGAATATGTGTATCACTACGATCGAGATTCAACAAGAATAAACCATTCACAACGGGTGCATGACTATAATAGATATTACTCATATAAATAGAACAACCATTATTCTCTGACTTAAATGAATAACCATCTCGCAATAAACAAGATCCAAATATAATGTTCATACTCAATGCAGGCACCAAATAACAATTATTTATGTTTAAAACTAATCCCGAAGGTAGATATAGAGGTAGCGTGCCGACGGGCATCACATCAACCTTGGAACCATTTCGACATGCATCGTCACCTCGTCCTTAGCCAGTCTTCGTTTATTCTGTAGCTCCTATTTCGAGTTACAAATATTAGCCACTGAACCATATCAAATACCCAGGTGCTACTACGAGCACTAGTAAGGTACACATCAATAACATGTATATCAAATATACCTTTGTTGACGTTGCCAGCCTTTTTATCTGCCAAGTACTTGGGGCAGTTCCGCTTCCAGTGACCATTCCCCTTGCAGTAGAAGCACTTAGTCTCAGGTTTGGTTCCAGCCTTGGGTTTCTTCATGGGAGCAGCAATTGTCTTGCCATTCTTCTTGAAGTTCCCTTTCTTTCCCTTGCCTTTCTTGAAACTAGTGATCTTTCTAACCATCAACACTTGATGCTCCTTCTTGATTTCTACCTCTGCAGCCTTAAGCATCGCGAAGAGCTCGGGAATCATTTTCTACATCCCTTGCATATTATAGTTCATCACAAAGCCCTTCTAGCTTGGTGGCAGTGACTGGAGAACTCTGCCAATGACCGTGTCATCCAGAAGATTAACTCCCATGATACCCAAACATTCTGAGTATATGCTCACTAACAGAACTGTTCTCCTCCATCTTGTAGCTAAAGAACTTGTCGGAGGTGTCATACCTCTCAACCCGGGCATGAGCTTGAAATACCAATTTCAGCTCCTGGAACATCTCATATGCTCCATGGTGCTCAAAACGTCTTTGGAGCCCCGGTTCTAAGCCATAAAGCATGGCGCACTGAACTATCAAGTATTCATCAGAACATGCTTGCCAGATGTTCACAACATCCACAGACGATGCTGGAGGGGGTGCGGCACCTAGCGATGCATCAAGGACATAAGCCTTTTGTGTTGCAATGAGGATAATCCTCAAGTTACGGAACCAGTTCACATAGTTGCTTCCATCATCTTTCAACTTAGCTTTCTCTAGGAATGCATTAAAATTCAGGGGAACTATAGCGCGGGCCATTGATCGACAACACAAATTTTGCAAAGGAAATTAAGACTAAGTTCATGATAATTAGTTTAGTCAATCAAATTACTAATGAACTCCCACTTAAATCAATATCCCTCAAGGTGTCAAACTGATACATGATCCAAATCAACTAACCCATGTCCGATCCTCACGTGAGATGGGGTATTCATCAATGGTGAACATCTCCATGTTGATCATATCTACTATATGACACATGTTTGAGCTTTCAGTCTTATTTGTTCCGAGGCCATGTCTGTACATGCTAGGCTCGCCAAGTTTAACCCAAGTATTCCGCATGTGTAAAACTGGCTTACACCCGTTGTATGTGAACATAGTCACCCGATCATCACGAGGTGCTTCGAAACGATGAACTTTTGCAACAATGCATACTTAGGGAGAACACATTTTATCTTGAAATTAAGTGAAGGGATTATCTTATAATGCTACCGTCGTCCTAAGCAAAATAAGATGCATAAAAAGATAAACATCACATGCAATCAATATGTGACATAATATGGCCATTATCATCTCGTGCCTTTGATCTCCATCTCCAAAGCACCAGCATGATCTCCATCGTCACCAGCATGAAAACATGATCTCCATCATCGTGTCGTCTCGCCAACTATTGCTTCTACAACTATTGCTAACGCATAGCGATAAAGTAAAGCAATTACATGGCGATTAATAAATTAAAGACAGCCCTATGGCTCCTGCCGGTTGCCGAACTCATCAACATGCAAATCATGAACCTATTACAAAACATGATCATCTCATACATCAACATATATCACATCATGTTTTTAGCCATACCACATCACAACATGCCCTGCAGAAACAAGTTAGACGTCCTCTACTTTGTTGTTGCAAATTTTACGTGGCTGCTATGGGCAACTAGCAAGAACCATTCTTACCTATGCAAAGTCACAACAGTGATAATCAAGTTTCCTTTTAACCTTCTACAAGGACCGCCTTCGTCAAATTAGATTCAACTAAAGTAGGAGAAATAGACACCCGCTAGCCACCTTATGCAAAACAAGTTGCATGTCAGTCGGTGGAACCGGTCTCATGTGCGAGGACATGTAAAGTTGGTCTGAGCCGCTTCATCCCACAATACCGCCGAATCCAAATAAGACAAGAGACGGAAGCAATTTGAGCATCAACGCCACAACTCTTTGTGTTCTACTTGTGCATATACATCTAAGCATAGACCTACCTCATGATGCCACTGATGGATAACGAAGCATGAAAATAAAAAAAATCCTACGAACACCCAAGATCTATCTACGAGAAGCATAGCAATGAGAGGGGAGAGTTTGTCTATGTACCCTTGTAGACCATTAAGTGGAAGCGTATATCATGTGGTTGATGTAGTCGTACTCGTCACGATCCAATGGCGATCCAAACCGATGAAGTATCGAACGGACAGCACCTCCTCGTTCAGCACACGTATGGCTTGATGACGTCTCCTCCTCCTTGATCCAGCAAGCGAGGGAGGAGAAGTAGATGGGATCACCGGCAGCATGACGGCGTGACGGTGATGGTGGTGGAGTGATTCCGGCAGGGCTACGCTGAGCGCTACCGAAACAATGAAGACGGAGGAGTTACGAAGTAACGGGAGAGAGGGGGGCCAAGGGCTTGTGTGTCCTCTTGGAGGCGCCCCTTCCCCTCTATATATAGGTGGAGGGGCGTGGTGGCCATCCCTCCAAGCCCTAGGGCTGGCGCACCAAGGGGGAGGAGTTGGACTCCTAGTCCAATTCCCTCCTTTCCATACACACGTGGACTTTCCACCTTTCCCAGCTACATGGGCCATGAGGGACTTGTGCGCATGGCCCAATAAGGCCAGGGCGCCTCCCCTCAGCCCATGCTGTCCCTTGGGATGTGGTGGAACCCTTGGTGGACTTCCGGACTCCTCCGGAAGTTTCCGGAACCTTCTGCAAGCTTCCCGGTACAATACCGAAAAAACTGAAACTTTTTCCGGAACCCTGAAAGCAACTTTCCATATATAAATCTTACTGATACGTCTCCATCGTATCTACTTTTCCTAACACTTTTGCTCTTGTTTTGGACTCTAATTTGCATGATTTGAATGAAACTAACCCGGACTGACGCTGTTTTCAGCAGACTATCGTGGTGTTGTTTTTGTAAAAGTTCTCAGAATTGGACGAAACTTTTTGGAGATTTATTTCAGAATAAAAGAAAAATACTGGAACCAAGTACCACCTGAGGGGGTGCTTGTTGGGAAACGTTGCATGGAAAAAAAATTCTACGCACACGCAAGATCTATCCATGGAGATGCATAGCTACGAGAGGGGGAGAGCATCTTCATACCCTTGAAGATCGCTAAGCGGAAGCGTTTATCAACATGGTTGATGTAGTCGTACACCTTCACGATCTGTCCCGATCAAGTACCGAACGTACGGCACCTCCACGTTCAGCACATGTTCAGCTCGATGACGTCCTCACCTTCTTGATCCAGCAAGAGGGGCAAAGTAGTAGATGAGTTCCGGTAGCACGACGGCGTGGTGACGGTGGTGGTGAAGAACAATCTCCACAGGGCTTCGCCAAGCACAACGGAAACTATGATGGAGGATAAACTAGAGGGGGCGGGGTTGCCGGCACACGGCTTGGTGAATCTTGATGTGTTCCAGGTGCTAGCCCTGCCCCTCTATTTATATGTTGAGCCCTAGGGTCGTTTCTTGGAGAAAGAGCCTCCTCAAAGTTGGTTTTGCCTGCAAGGCAAGAGTCCTTCTCAGACTCCAGGACCAAACGCCACGGTTCTTGGTGTCTGGCCCAGACGCCAGGGTCCCTGGCATCTAGTCCCTGACCTCCGCAAAACTTCCTTTTGCACCGACCTAAAGCCCCGTGGGCCTTACCCCTTGGCGTAACCATATCATCCTATATACCAATCTTTTACCTCCGGACCATTTCAGAGCTCCTCGTCATGTCCGTGATCTCATCCGGGACTCCGAACAACATTCGGTCCCCAACATACATAACTCATATAATACTATATCATCAATGAACGTTAAGCGTGCGGACCCTATGGGTTCGAGAATGATGTAGACATGACCGAGACGCTTCTCCGGTCAATAACCAATAGCGGTACCTGGATGACAATATTGGTTCCTACATATTCTACGAAGATCATTATCAGTCGAACCTTTATGACAACATACGTAGTTCCCTTTGTCCGTCGGTATGTTACTTGCCCGAGATTCGATCGTCGGTATCTCCATACCTAGTTCAATCTTGTTACCGGCAAGTCTCTTTACTCGTCCCGTAATACATCATCCCATAACTAACTCCTTAGTCACTTTGCTTGCAAGCTTCTTGTGATGTGGTATTACCGAGAGGGCCCAGAGATACCTCTCCGTCATACGGAGTGACAAATCCCAGTCTCGATCCATGCCAACTCAATAGACACCTTCGGAGATACCTGTAGAGCACCTTTATGATCACCCAGTTACGTTGTGATGTTTGATGGCACACAAGGCATTCCTCCGGAGTCCGGGAGTTGCATGATCTCATGGTCAAAGAAACATGTATTTGACATTAAGAAAGCAGTAGCAATAAACTGAACGATCATATGCTATGTTAACGGTTGGGTCTTATCCATCACATCATTCTCCTAATTATGTGATCCCGTTATCAAATGACAACTCATGTCTATGGTTAGAAAACCTTAACCATCTCTGATCAACGAGCTAGTCTAGTAGAGGCTCACTAGGGACATGGTATTTGTTTATGTATCCACACATGTATTTAAGTTTCCGGTCAATACAATTCTAGCATGAATAATAAACCTTTATCATCAATAAGGAAATATAATAATAACAACTTTATTATTGCCTCTAGGGCATATTTCCATCAGTGCCCTGGCTGACCACGATACACCAGGGCGCGCCACCCCCTCCAGGCGCGCCCTGGTGGGTTGTGGGGCCCTCATAGCCCCCCTGACCCTAATTCCAAATAAATACCTATTTTCGGAGAAAAAAATAGGACAGGAAGTTTCATCGCGTTTCACGACACGGAGCCGCCGCCACCTCCTGTTCTTCATTGGGAGGCCAGATCTGGAGTCCGTTCGGGACTCCGGAGAGGGGAAGCTTCGATCTTCGTCATCACCAACCCTCCTCCATCGCCAATTCCATGATGCTCCCCATCGGGAGTGAGTAATTCCTTCATAGGCTCGCTGATCGGTGAGGAGTTGGATGAGATTCATCATGTAATCGAGTTAGTTTTGTTAGGGCTTGATCCCTAGTATCCACTACGTTCTGAGATTGATGTTGCTATGACTTTGCTATGCTTAATGCTTGTCACTAGGGCCCGAGTGCCATGATTTCAGATCTGAACTGTTTATGTTTTCACCATTATATCTATGTTCTAGATCTGATCTTGCTAGTCATATGCACCTGCTACGTGTTATGATCCGTAAACCCCAGGGTGACAGTAATTGGGATACTTTCCAGTGATGACTGTAGTTTGAGGAGTTCATGTATTCTCTATGTGTTAATGCTTTGCTTCGGTTCTGTATTAAAAGGAGGCCTTAATATCCCTTAGTTTCCTTATGGACCCCACTGCCACGGGAGGGTAGGACAAAAGATGTCATGCAAGTTCTTTTCCATAAGCATGTATGACTATTTATGAAATGCATGCCTACATTATATTTATGAACTGAAGCTAGTTCTTTGTCGCCCTAGGTTATGACTGTTATATGATGAATATCATCCAATGAATTCACCGATCCAATGCCTACGAGTTTTCCACATACTGCTTTTGCTGAGTTACTACTGTTGCTATTACTTTTACACTTGCTACAAAATCATTGCTATCACGGCTACCATTACTGTTACTGTTATCACTGCTATCAAAACTATCATATTACTGTGCTACTGATCACTTTGCTGCAGATATTTAATCTCCAGGTGTGGTTTAATTGACAACTCAACTACTAATACTTGCAAATATTTTTTGGCTCCCCTTGTGTTGAATCTATAAATTTGGGTTGAATACTCTACCCTCGAAAACTGTTGTGATCCCCTATACTTGTGGGTTATCAAGACCTTTTTGTGGCGCCGTTGCCGGGGAGCATAGCTATATTTGTTGAGTCACTTGGGATTTATATCTATTTATCACTATGAAGAATCTGAAGGATACCAAAACCAAGATCGTTCCCTCTAGAACGAGGGGAGGTAAGGAACTGCCATCACACTCTGCACTTGATTCACCTTCTGTTTTGAGTAAACTTGCAACACCACCACACGCTATTAATCCTGATATGTTGCAAGTTATTCATGATGCTACTTCTGCTATGAATGATACTTATGATGATGCTAGTACCTTGCTTGAGGATAATGTGCCACTAGGAGAATTTCTTGATAAACAAATTGCTAGAGCTAAAGAGAATGAAATTACTGAAGCTGATGAGATCACTAAAACTGATGAAGTCCTTGAAACTAAGAATTATGAAACACCTATTAGACCTAGTTCTCCTAGATTTAAATTGCCTAAGGTACCTGAAGGTTATGTTATGGATGAGGAGACAGCTAGAGACTCTCTTGCATGCAATGATAGAGATGATCTTAAGAAGTTACTATGCAAACTGGAAGAAAAATCTTTGAATGCTAGAATGAAATGTCCTAAGTTTGCTACTTCACCTATCTTTGTTACTGATAAGGATTATGAATTCTCTGTCGACCCAGAGTTAATTACTTTGGTTGAATCTGATCCTTTTCATGGCTATGAAACTGAAACTGTAGTGGCACATCTTACTAAAGTAAATGACATAGCCACCCTTTTTGCTCATGATGAGAAAATTCGCTATTACTATATCCTCAAATTATTTCTGTTCTCATTAAATGGTGATGCTAAGATATGGTATAATACTCTTGCTCCTGGTTGTGTGCGTAGTCCCCAGGATATGATTTACTACTTCTCTGAAAATTATTTTCTTGTTCATAAGAAACAAAGCTGCCTTACAGGAAATATTTAACTTTGCGCAAATTGAAGAAAAGAGTCTCCCACAAGCTTGGGGGAGGTTTCTCCAATTGCTTCATGCTTTGCCTGATCATCCTCTAAAAAAAATGAAATACTTGATATCTTCTATAATGGACTAACCGATGCTTCTAGGGACTTCCTAGATAGTTGTGCTGGTTATGTTTCCAGGGAACGAATTGTTGAACAAGCTGAGGAATTATTGAATAATATATTGAAAAACTATGATGATTGGACTCTCCCTGAACCACCATCTAAACCCACTCCGAAGAAGAGGGGTATCTTATTTCTCAGTCCTGAAGATATGCAAGAGGCAAAGAAATGCATGAAGGAAAAAGGTATTAAAGCTGAGGATGTTAAGAATTTACCACCTATTGAAGAGATACATGGACTTGACACACCACCTCCACGGGTGGTAGAGGTAAAATCTTTAATGAAATTTGATGAAGGTGACATCCCTTATAATAAACATCCTAGTCAATGCTTATATGAGTTTGACAATTACATTAGAAAACAAGATCACTTCAATGCCAACGTTATGAAACAATTGAAATATAATTCTGATATGATTGCTCGCTTGAGTGAATTGTTATTTAGAATCAATAATGACGTTAGAGGTGTAGGAAAACATGCCTCTATGGTTCAAACATAGCTAGAACAAGTTGCTAAATCTCAAAAAGAATTGATTTGTCAAATGAATAATAATATGAATGATCATGCTATTAGAGTATAGTAACTAAAGGAGGTAGAATGACTCAGGAACCACTTTATCCTGAGGGACACCCAAAAAGAATTGAAAAAGACTCTCAAAGAATTAACACTGATGCACCTAGTCCTTCTAAAAAGAAAAAGAAAAAGAAAAATGATAGGACTGTGCACACCTCTAGTGAACATGAGATAGAAAAACCTTCTGAAGATAACAATGATGTCCCTATTTCTAATGTTGAAACTCAATCTGGTAATGAACATTCACCTAGTAATAATGAAAATGATAATGATGATGTTCATGAAGACACTCTACCAGACAATGATAAAGAACCAGCTAATGATGTTGAAATAGAACCTGTTGTTGATCTTGATAACCCACAACCTAAAAATAAAAGATATGATAAAAGAGACTTTGCGGCTAGAAAACATGGTAAAGAAAGAGAGCCATGGGTTCAGAAACCCATGACCTTTCCACCTAAACCTTCTAAGAAACAGGATGATGAAGAATTTGAACGCTTTGCTGAAATGCTTAGCTCAGTCTTTTTGCGTACTCGCTTGACTGATATTTTAAAGATGGCCCTTATGCAAAATATATGAAAGACATTATCACCAATAAAAGAAAAATACCTAAAGCTGAAATCTCCACCATGCTTGCTAATTAATCTTTTAAGGATGGAGTACCTAAAAAACTTGGAGATCCAGGAGTACCAACTATACCTTGCTCCATCAAGAGAAATTATGTCAAAACTGCTTTATGTGATTTAGGAGCTGGTGTTAGTGTTATGCCTTTCTCTTTATATAAAAGAATTGATTTGAATAAACTCACACCTACTAAAATATCTTTGCAAATGGCTGACAAATCAACTGCCATACCTATCGGTATTTGTGAGGATGTGCCCGTTGTTGTTGCAAATGTTACTATCTTAACAGACTTTGTTATACTTGAGATGTCTGATGACGACAACATGTCGATTATCCTTGGTAGACCCTTTTTGAATACTGGAGGGGCTGTTATTGATTGCAATAAAAGCAAGGTCACTTTTCATATCAATGGTAATGAGCATACGATGCACTTTCCGAAGAAACAATTCCAAGTGAATGGTATTAATGTTATTGAAAAATCTCCGACACTCACTATTGGAAGTTTTCAACTACCTCTACCTACTGCCAAAAAGAAATATGACATACTTATTGTTGGGGATGTGCATATCCCCGTTGAGGTAACTTAGTGTTTTACGAAAGTTCTTCGGTTTCATGCTAATCGAAAGTGGTTGTTAATAAGACTTGATCAACCTTATTAATGGACCATTTTTTAGAGGTATGAAGTTGATGAATTTAGTACGCACAACCTTCTGTCCCTACCTTTTGTTTTCTATTTTTCTTAGTTCAATAAAATAAAATGCCATGTTTATCCTATTTTCTGAATTTTTTGTACAATAAAAAAGGTACCCAAAAATAAAACTGCTCAGAATGCCCTAAAATTTTAATACGATTTTTTCTGAATATTTCTGAATTTCTGGCACAAATAACATCAGAGGGGGTGCCCCTGGTGTCTTGGACACCAGGGCGCGCCAGCAACCCCAGGCGCGCCCTGGTGGGTTGTGGCCCCCACATGGGTCCCCTCACTTATCTCTTTAGCCCATGTCATCTCCTACCTCCAGATAAAAATCACCATTGCTCTCTCTCATGTTCTTCCTCTCAAACCCGTGGATTTCGATCTCTTTGCTCGAAGCTCCGTTTTCGAAACTATTTTCGGGGATTGCTACTTGGTATGTGACTCCTCCATTGCTCCAATTAGTTTTTGCTTTAATGGTTTATATTTTGAATAATTAGCTGCTCTTGGTGCTGCTGTAAATGGGCTTGCATGTTGAATTCTTAGAGTTCTAAGTAGTTTGAATGCTCAATATGGCCTCTAGGCATCCTTATGAGTAGTTGCTATCAATCTTGCAAAGTTTTGTTGACAATATTTTGCGACCCAAAAATTTCAGAAATTTGTATGCGAATAAAATGAATTTCTTTGGAAGGAGTTCTTCGAGGAGGAGGTCCTCGGAGGCATCATCGAGTAGTGGCTCAATACGACGGTCTTATGTTGAGCCAAGTGCAAGATCGATGCGGAATGACGCTACCAAATCATGCTTATGGCCATGTAACGAATTCATGGTAGGTGCAGGTATCAAGGAGGAATTTGAACAATTTATCCACAACACTGAACTCACTCCCTTCATCGCAGATGAGTGCATCCAACATCTCGAACTTACAGAAACTTTCACAAAGAAATTTAATTATTTTCCTCATGAGTCTAGAGTTTCATTTAACCTTTATAATCACCCCTTTACCATGCCTTTAGACGTGTTCTATGATGCGTGCAAAATTCCATATTGGGGTTCGCTAGACGAACCACCAAAGTCTGAGTACGAGTCATTTCTGACTAGTCTTTGTTACGGCGAGGATAGAGGAGTGTCACAAGGTAGAATAAAAAGTATTCATTTTCCATCCATTCACTACGTTTCACTCTTTAATGGGAAATGCATAGTGGGCAAGCAAGATTGCAGTACACTTTGTGCCCCATATTTGAGTCTCATACATACTGCTCTGACAGGAATTAAACGTTATAATCTTGGAGCGATCGTTGCACTGAGATTGCAACATAACGCTACTAGCGGTCACTTTTATGGTGGGATTTATGCTTCTCGTGTAGCTAAGGAGTTGGGTGTGTCACCTTGGCCTAACGATCCCATTCTACCTACCCAGTACTTAGACTTTGAGGCCATGAAGCGCCATAAGTTTCTTAAGGTCACAATCACTAATTATACTTATAACTTGAGGTTCAATAAAGACCCCATTGTACCTATTGTTTTGCTTGCTCCTGCTCTCTTTGATTATCACAGCAAGATACTACATTCTTGAGAGCGAGGCCCACGCGTATAATGCAGAGGTCGAAGCTGCCAGACGAGCTGAGGAGGCTGCACCAAGAACCTCAGTGGGTTATCACTCAGATTATTATCCAGGCTATGGATGGTGATTACCAAGCTAGGCCAAAAGCCTAAGCTTGGGGGAGTACGTATTTCCACTGACATTACATTCATGTTCACACATTTCATTCCAGTTGTTGGTGTCCACCCTATTTCATTGTATTATCCATGCTAGAATTATTTTCTTGCTTTCTTCTTGTGTGTTTGAAAAACTTTGATAAAATCCAAAAATATTTCTTGCTTCTTTTCGGTTTTTCTTTCTAGTTTAATTAATTGTAGTATTAACTATTAAAAGAAAACCCAAAAAGATTTCTCGATTCTTCTTTTGCTTGTTGGGAGCTTTCCCATGTAAATAGTTTTTCTTGTTTTTGTTTTTTCCTCTATAATTTGCTTTCTTCTAGAAAAACTAAAAACTCCAAAAATATTTCGGTGTGTTTCTCTGAAATTCTTTTCTTTTTAGTTGAGTCGTACCAAGGGGAAGACCAGGATGAAAATGTTGAGTGGATCTCATATGCATTATTGTTGATCTAACAAAGAGCCCAAATTGCCTTGTCTTCTCCTTTTGAATAAAATGTTTGCAGATTCCAGCTTAGTCCACGGCACTCTTGCACTATTATTATTTTCATACCATTCAGTCGTGCAAGTGAAAGGCAATAATGACGATACTTGATGAAGTGATTGTGGCAGAGAGAAGCGGGTATGAACTCAACTTGTTTTTGTTTTTGTAAATATGTTTAACCTGGTATCCATGATTCAACATATTATGATCAAACATGTTTGCAATGACAATTAGAGATTATAGTTGCTCATGCCATGCTTAAGTAGCTAGGAGTGGATAATGATTTATCTTGGATGTCAATATGCACTAAAATGATTGTGATGTAGTATGGTATCCTCCTCTGAATGTTTCAAGTGGCTTGACTTGGCACATGTTCATGTAGTTGAATCAAAACCAACATAGCCTCTACGATATTTATGTTCATGGTGTTCATATCCTACTCATGCTAGTATTCAATGTTGATTATGCATAACGCATGTTCATGACCGTTTTCGCTCTCTAGCTGGCCGCTTCTCAACCTATTTGCCAGCCTTCCCGTGTACTAAGAGGGAATACTGCTTGTGCATCAAAACCCTTAAACCAAAGTTATTCCAGATGAGTCCACTATATCTACCAATATGCGGTATTACCCTGCCGTTCCAAGTAAATTTGCACGTGGCACCTCTAAAATTTCAAATGAACATCTGTTTTGTGTGCCTGGACCGCTCATGGAGCGATAGGGGGTAGTCGGTATCTTCCATGCTAAGCGGGTTATTCTCATGATGAGTGTTTATTCACTCGTCCTTGCACGAGAGGGGTTGTAATAGGGATTCCCAGTCCCGAAATCAAAAATTGCAAATAATTAAACAAAACTCCCCCAGGACTGTTGTTGGTATGGACGGTACCTGTGGATTCAGCTAGCCGTGGAGTGTATTTGTTGGTGGAGGGGGAGTAAACCTTTACTTTTACCGATTGGGAACCGCCGGTAATGTGTTTAGCATGGAAGATATTGATAACTCTTGGTCGTAACGTTGACAGGAAGGGTGCACCTCCTAAAATTATATTTATCTTTGATTTAAGCTTTGAGCTCTGGCACCTCTGCAAATCTCTGCTTCCCTCTGCGAAGGGACTGTCTATTTACTTTTATGTTGTGTCATCACCTTCTCAAATAAGCGCCAGACCTGAGAGCACTATTGTCATCCTCATGCATTGTGTATAGTTAATGTTGAATGCATCATGACTGGATCTTTTCTACCATGAATTACAATGTTTAGTCACTGCTTGAACTTTGGAGGTGCTCTGTATTTATGTTTCGCGTTCTCAGAAAGGGCTAGCGAGATACCACTGTTGTCATATTATATCATGATTGTTTTGACAAAGTGTTGGCATTTGAGGTACTTTATTATTGCTCGCTAGTTGATTGTGCCATTGATATGAGTTAATATAATTTCTAAGAGTTATTGTTGACATGGTTAGTCATGATCTTTGTTGAAAATCTGGGTGCTACTTAAGCATATATTTATAAACAAGAACAAAAGAGTTCGTAAAAGTTTTTCTTTATCACTTTCAGTATGTCAACTGAATTGCTTGAGGACAAGCAATGGGTTAAGCTTGGGGCAGTTGATACGTCTCCGTCGTATCTACTTTTCCTAACGCTTTTGCTCTTGTTTTGGACTCTAATTTGCATGATTTGAATGAAACTAACCCGGACTGACGTTGTTTTCAGCAGAACTACCATGGTGTTATTTTTGTGCAGAAATAAAAGTTCTCGGAATTGGACGAAACTTTTTGGAGATTTATTTTAGAATAAAAGAAAAATACTGGAACCAAGTACCACCTGAGGGGGTGCCCTGGCTGGCCACGATACACCAGGGCGCGCCATCCCCTCTAGGCACGCCCTTGTGGGTTGTGGGGCCCTCATGGCCCCCTGACCCTAATTCCAACTCCATAAATACCTATTTTCGGAGAGAAAAATAGGAGAGGAAGTTCCATCGCATTTCACGATATGGAGCCACCGCCACCTCTTGTTCTTCATTGGGAGGCCCGATCTGGAGTCCGTTCGGGGCTCCGGAGAGGGGAAGCTTCGGTCTTCGTCATCACCAACCCTCCTCCATCGCCAATTCCATGATGCTCCCCACCGAGAGTGAGTAATTCCATCGTAGGCTCGCTGGTCGGTGAGGAGTTGCATGAGATTCATCATGTAATCGAGTTAGTTTTGTTAGGGCTTGATCCCTAGTATCCACTATGTTCTGAGATTGATGTTGCTATGACTTTGCTATGCTTAATGCTTGTCACTAGGGCCCGAATGCCATGATTTCAGATCTGAACCATTTATGTTTTCACCATTATATCTATGTTCTAGATCCGATCTTGCTAGTCATATGCACCTGCTACGTGTTATGATCCGTAAACCCCAGGGTGACAGTAATTGGGATACTTTCCGATGATGACCATAGTTTGAGGAGTTCATGTATTCACTATGTGTTAATGCTTTGTTCCGGTTCTCTATTAAAAGGAGGCCTTAATATATTGTCCCTTAGTTTCCTTATGGACCCCGCTGCCATGGGAGGGTAGGACAGAAGATGTCATGCAAGTTCTTTTCCATAAGCACGTATGACTATTTGCGGAATGCATGCCTACATTATATTTATGAACTAGAGCTAGTTCTGTGTCGCCCTAGGTTATGACTGTTATATGATGAATATCATCCAACGAATTCACTGATCCAATGCCTACGAGTTTTCCACATATTGCTTTTGCTAAGTTACTACTGCTGCTATTACTTTTACACTTGCTACAAAATCATTGCTATCACTGCTACCGTTACTGTTACTGTTATCACTGCTATCAAAACTATCATATTACTATGCTACTGATCACTTTGTTGCAGATATTTAATCTCCAGGTGTGATTGAATTGACAACTTAACTGCTACTACTTGCAAATATTCTTTGGCTCCCCTTGTGTCGAATCTATAAATTTGGGTTGAATACTCTACCCTCGAAAACTGTTACGATCCCCTATACTTGTGGGTTATCACTTACCTCCGGAGCTCCTCGTGACGTCCGGGATCTCATCCGGGACTCCGAGCAACATTCGGTCACCAACATGCATATTCCAATATTACTCTAGCATCACCGAACGTTAAGCGTGCGGACCCTATGGGTTCGAGAATCATGTAGACATGACCGAGACACCTCTTTGGTCAATAACCAATAGAGGAACCTGGATGCCCATATTGGTTCCTACATATTCCACGAAGATCTTTTATCGGTTGAACCATGATGTCAAGGATTCGGTTAATCCCATATGCAATTCCCTTTGTCCGGCGATATGTTACTTGCCCGAGATTCGATCGTCGGTATCTCCACACCTAGTTCAATCTCGTTACCGACAAGTCTCTTTACTCATTTCGTAATACAAGATCTCGTGACTAACTCATTAGCCACATTGCTTGCAAGCTCTTTACGATGTTGTATTACCGAGAGGGCCCAGAGATATCTCTCTGTCACATGGAGAGACAAATTCCAGTGTCGATCAATGCCAACCCAACAGACACCTTCGGAGATACCTGTAGAGCATCTTTATGATCACCCAGTTATGAAGTGACGTTTGATAGCACACAAGGTATTCCTCCGGTATCCGGGAGTTGCATGATCTCATGGTCTTAGGAATAGATACTTGACATGAAAGCTATAGCAATAAACTCAAGTGATACGATAGAGTGCTAAGCTTACGGTTGGGTCTTGTCCATCACATCATTCTCCTAATGATGTGACCCTGTTATCAAATGACAACTCATGTCTATGGTTAGGAAACCTTAACCATCTTTGATCAACGAGCTAGTCTAGTAGAGGCTCACTAGGGACATAGTATTTGTTTATGTATTCACACATGTATTTAAGTTTCCGATCAATACAATTCTAGCATGAATAATAAACCTTTATCATGAACAAGGAAATATGATAATAACCAATTTATTATTGCCTCTAGGGCATATTTCCAACAAGAAGAGGTTGGCACTTAGAAAGTGGTATGCCAACATGGGCAATTTATGGTAGCTCAATGGCTCTCCTTTGGTGAGATGGTGTCGGTGAGGCTAATAGTGATGCTCTAGTGCGAAATTCCTAGATTGTGCTCAAAATCCCTTCGTAGTGTATCCTTTCATTCCAGGAGAAGCATGCACACAATTCTAGTCCATTAATCAAGCCTTGAGAACATAACTACTAGTCTTGACCAATAAAGAACAAAGAAATTAAAATGCCAACAAGGCAACGACTGAGGGAATATGGAAGAGATTCAGTCACGTTGTTGGAGAAACAGAAAGAGAATCATACACTGCAAATGATTTATTTAAGTTAAAGTTAAGCTAAATAATCATAACGAACAAAATTTTGTCAAGATATTTATTAGCCTTGTGTGCTCTAGAACTATCATTTACAATAGCTAAATATGCTAGAGACATAACACTTAAACAAACTATAATGTTGTACCTTTTCTTGTGCTATGTAATGTTCTTCTATCTATAGAAAAGTTTATTTTTATGAAGAAAATGTTCTGTTAAGCACCACTGAAAAATTTATGAAGACTAACACAATTTCTACGAGCATATTTTAATTAAATTTAGCACATTTATTTTTATAGGACACTTTAAAAACTACATCAATATTTAAAATATTTAGTAGCCCAGTTTGGCACGTAACTATGTTAGGTACAATTATTAACATACCATTTAACCATATTCCAAAGTATATACATAAATGCAACATATGTTTAGTACAGAAAGCGAGCCTTGCTCACTTGACTACAAGAGTAGAGGTACAATCTCTTGAGAGGTATATTAGAGTCCTGATGGCCACATATTAGAAGTTGTGTTTATATTGTTTAGGCTTCTCATATGTTTTCTGTCAATAATATATTAAATTTAGAGACATGATGTGTATTTTTTAGTACATTTTGAGGTAAAAAACAACATAAACAAGTTTATTATAAATATATGGGGGATATTCATTTCTAAATCGTAATACACCATATACAAAATTGTTTACCAAATTCAGAATGAAAAAAAGTAATGCTTGTAGTGGTGGACAAATTCACAAAGTATGCTCATTTCCCTCCCATGGCACACCTCTACACAGACCAATACGTTGCAAAAGGCTTCATTGACAACATCATCAAGCTCTGTGGCGTGCTTTCGGTGATCATTTCTGACAGGGACAAAATTTTCACAATTACTCTCTCGAGAAACATATTCATGGACTTGGATATTAAACTCAGATACAACTCATCCTATCACCCACAAATAAATGGGCAGACTGAAAGAGTTAACCAGTGCCTAGAGAACTACCTTAGGTGTGTATGACCTCTACAGCTCCAAAGACATAGGTGTCTTGGTTACCACCAGCGGAGTATTGGTACAATATAACATATCATATAGTCTTGAAAATCTCTTCTTTTCAAGCAATGTATGGTGTTCCACCACCCCTTCTCGGAGACATGGCCGTACCAGGCCCTCCTGAACTTGATGTTGTGGAGTTTCTGGAAGCCAGGCAAAACATGACAAACAAACTAAAATAAAACCTCCAGGTGGTTCAATATTTCATGAAAAGATGTGTAGATCTTACGAGGACTGAGCGTCAATTGAAAGTGGGAGATATCATTTACTTGAAGATGGCTCCCTATTGGGCTTCTTTTGGCTTTTGTTGCACATTGAAGCTCCAACATAAGTACTATGGGCCATTTATGAAGTGGGTAATATAGCATACAAACTACAATTCCCTAAACACGTCTGCATACACCATGTGTTCCAAGTCAGTCAACTAAAATAGAAACATGAACCGAAAGCCATTCCAAATCCTTACTTACCAGTGGTAAACGAGAACGGCACACTGAAGATTTCACCAGCTGTTGTTTTGCAGGTTCATCAGATACCTAGCGACAACGCTCCGGTGGTCCAGTGGTTGTTTCAGTGGACAAATTTGTCGCTGGAAGAGTCAACCTAGGAGGACGCCGACTATATCAAGTACACTTTCCCATAGTTTTTCTGGTAGTGAGCAATGGAGTACCCAAGCTTCATCGCCATGAAGAGATGTATGAAGAGATGTCGCAATTTACGGGGGAGCAATGTCAGGCATCACCTGTCATAAGCATGTACCGTTTCATTCAGTATCCAACAACCTAAAGTCCAGGCGGGATTGCCATCCAATGGCTCACATGGCTCGCCTGGTGGATACGGTGCACTTACTCTACTGTTTTACTTCTTAAGATGTCAAGGCTGTATAACATCCATCCTAACTGTAGCGTATCCTATGTCCAAGCTAATGACTCAACTATTATATATAATTACTTATATAGAGAAACATAAGCCTCTTTGGGCTGGATACATCTCGATTCCGTCCCCAATTCCCTCAAATTCATCTCCAGATCTTCCCGGATCTGACAGCATGGATAGTCTAGATCGCCAAAGCAAAGCTCCCAGGGTCGTCAGACAGAATCCCCAAAATAATTGTGTTCCTCCGCTATAGGCTCTACATGGTGACCACGGCTGGATACATCCTCGGGTTAGACTTGGCCACAACGAGCTTCTTTGTTGTACAGCTTCCGGACGGCGTCAGGTACCAGTACTTCGGCAACCTGGTCATGTCTTGGGGATATGAGCATGACGACAACCACCATGAATACTCTGGTGACGATGATCACATTTACCTTTTCCATGTGGTGGATAGGTTTCAGTTGCAGGTCTGGCGCCGCTAGCCCTGGACCGGGACACCGTCGATTGAGGCGAGCCGTGTGGCCATCTTGCGCAACAACCGGTTGTGGGTTTTTCGATGGTCGGGGTCGGAGACAATGCAGAGTTCGTCTTTTTGGAGGTGGATAGTGGCATCTTCGTCTTGATGTGGTTAGGGAGAACAATAATGGAGAAGGTGTGCCAGAGGGGCCCGGACAACGATGAACTCATCCTCGTGTATCTAGTCACCATGGTCTGGCCACTTGTCTTCCCTCCTCATCAAGCAAGCACAATAAAATTCAGGAACCTAGGAGAAGCAGAGCAAAGTTTCATGATGGTTCATAGGAACTAAGGCTTATTAGTACATGGGCCTAAGTTGTCTTTGGCAGTTTGCTAGATGTAAATTAAAACTAGAATTCAGACCTCATTTGGGCATTCTATTTTCTTCTGCATTTCGGTTGAAGGTTCGCCGTTTCCTACTTCATGTCACGGAACACTATTTTCATTGAAGGGTTCTTGAATTTGGTGTCAATTTCAATAAAACGTATATTCTGTTGTTATACTACTAATACATTCACATGTTACTTTTATGATTGGATATAATCTACAACTCTGGCATCCATTGTACTCTATTTGGGAGGAAAAAGAGAAGATGTTTGGCCGCCATGGTTGCGGGGATGACGCCCCCGACTCTGTTCCGGGAGATGTCCAGCCTCTCCAGGCCCTGCAGCTTCGAGATCGAGCTCGGTATCTGGCCGCCAATGGCATTCTTCGACACGTCGAGCCACTTCAGGCTCCCGCCGCCGGCGAAGTCGGGCAGCGCGCCGGTGAGCTTGTTCTTGGACAGGTCGACGCGCCAAAGCTTCGGCAAGCCGAACAGTGACTTCGGAATGGGGCCTACGAGCAGGTTGTCGTCGAGGGAGAGAGAATTCAGAGATCGGAGGCTGCCGATCTGCGGTGGAATCCTGCCGGTGATCTTGTTGTGGCTCAGCGACAGGTCGGCAACGTACCGCAAGGCGCACAACGACGCCGGCATCTCGCCGGAGAAGCTGTTGTTGCTCAAGTCCAGCAGCGCCAGGCTCTTGAACCGCCCTACAAATTCCGGGACGATGCCTGACAAAAGGTTGTTGTTGAGATCGAGGTACGCCAAGCTGGACAGGTTCCTGTAGCTCGACGGGATCGCGCCGGTGAGGCGGTTCCCGGCGAGGTTGATCTGCTCGAGGCCGCGAGCGTCCCCGAGCTCCGGCGGCAGCGGGCCCTCCAGCCGGTTGCCGGCGAGCGACAGGAACCGGAGGGAGCTCATCTTCGACAGCACCTTCCAGGGGACGCCGCCGGACAGCGCGTTGCCCTCGAGGTAGAGCTGCTGGAGGCGCGTGAGCCGCGAGAGGGCGCCCGGGACGGCGCCGGCGAGCCGCCCCATGTCGCGGACCACCAGGGACTCGAGGAGCTCGAGGCCGCCGAGGGAGGGGGAGATGGTGCCCGCCATGCGCCGCCCCGGCTGCGACTCCAGGCGCAGCGACACGACCCTCCCCGTGGCGGCGTCGCAGGCCACGCCCTCCCACCCGCCGCCGCAGCAGTCGTCGCCAGCCCACGTGGCGAGGATGCCCGTGGTGTCCACGGTGATGCCGGCCTTGAAGCCCAGCAGCGCGGCACGGTCGGCGGGCCAGCACGGCGGGGTCGGCTTGTCGCCGCCGCCCGTGCCGGCGGCAGCATGGCCCAATAGTAGGGCGGCGGTGGCGAGCAGGAGAAGCAGAGCACGAGGCATTGTCTTGCTCAAGTACAAGTTGTACCGGTGATCGATGTGATGCGTGGTATTTGTAGCTGGAGCTGGTGGTGCAATGCATGGGATGGGAGCCTCGGATGCATTTACTTTGTTCATGCGTCGGGGCCTCTGCATGGAGCCTGCTGGGCAAGCTACTCCGGCCGGCACATTTGAATTGGCGCCTTTTGGAGCCCAACGGCTCACATGCGTGATCCTCCTCTAGTAACTGTGGCTAATTTGCAAGTGAATACGCTATCTAAACTAACTGTCCAATCTTGGTACGGGCCAAGTTCACACCAAATCACACTCTTATAGCGTCTTACATTTGTTTACAGATGGAGCATCTTGAAAGATGCCTGGTAAATACTTCCTCCATTTAAAATTATTTGAAGTTTCAAGTTTTTCTTACATAAAATATCTTTAAGTTTGACCAAATCTATTGAAAAATATACAAACATCTACAATATCAAATTAGTTTCATTAGATTCATTGTACTATACATTTTCATATTATATATATATATATATATTCTGTTGTAAATATTAATACATTTTCTATATTCATGATCAAACATAAAAGAAGTTTGACCTAGGACGAGCCTAAAACTTTAGAATTTTTTGGAACAAAGGTAATACATCTCAGAAGAATACATTACTACTGCCACCTGACCTAAGTACCAAACCAAAGTAACGAAATTGTTCTCTTGTTCAGCAATAGCGAGATAATTCACAGCTTAAATCCAGATTGCAAGGCTCAAGCAACAGACAATTCCATAGCTGAACATCACAGAATGGCCTCGAAATAGTTTTCAACTGTTAAGTTCGGGCCACTGACAAGATACGTTGCCTCGTTAGCATTAACAAGGCGTAACCTTACTGGAGCCAACAGGTGCTACAACACACTATCAATAAATAACGAACAGGTGGTACAACACGACCAGCTAAACGTACTAGACAACAAAAATTCAACTGGGTGTGCTTCTTAGGTGTGTAACTCGGGGACAAAAACTCGGCAAGGCATCCCTTGGCCCGTCGCAGCAAGTTATCGAGCCCCTCTAAACATTACCACTATTGCCAAAAGCAAACCTTCAAGACAATAATTAATGCAGGCCATACAGGATCAGTCCAGTGGTGCGTTCTCTTTGATCACCGCTGACAAGTTTGTAGCCGCCTCTTCGTTTTTCAGTCGGAGTAAGTATGTTCGAGCTACAACATTACCACCATCTGATTCAGACTGCGCATCCTGTGAAAATACAGCACGGATCAGAGTCGCCGTACTGGGTGACATATGCGGTGCACACATCGGATGGGGTGATAAACAGTGGTACTTACTGAAGTGTGAAATATTGAGGCAACTGTGTTCTTTTGAACACTCATCTTTATCCCCTTGTAGATCATAGCATTCAGAAGAATTTTGCCGACCTGCGACCACAAGTCAGTGATTAATATCTTGTTCGCAACCAGAAATAACCTTAACTGTAGTATAGCTAAAGGGGGAAAGGCGATTTCAAACTTCCTGCCAGCCAAAATGTAGAAATATTCAAAAAAACATTGTCTACAGCACTAAATACTGTATAAAACCTAAGACAAAAGAATCTCAGCTACTTTTTAGAAACAGAGATGTTCAGCAAACACACCAATAGTAAAACAGTTACAGGAGTGGAATACTTTGCAAAACTGTATGAGAGGCAGGCATTTCACGTTTGAGATACAACTGAAGACAAATGAACTTGGATTAGTATATGTCAGCGGAAAAGGAAGAGCACATACATCATTTCTGATAACAACTGTTGGGGTGGACTCTTTCGAAGCTTTCTCTGCACCCTCTTTACATCTGATAGAGAGCTGACCAACACCAATGTCTTTCCAACCCTTGGTAGCATCATCATGCTACATGAATGGAAAAAGAAGTTGTGAAATCACATGCTAAGCATATTTTGCAGAACACTTGGATAGTAGCACTGAGGAACATAAGTTATATATCTATGAACAAAAGTATAATGCTAAACAGGGAAGAGTGGAAATGATACCTTCACATACACCTTGCATTTGGCTTCATGAACAACAACTATTCCTTTCTCTTCTGCTTTCTTTACAGAAGGGCTGCTTGGTTGCTCGACTTCAGCATCTGACCATTCAAACAAGAGTAGAATTAAGTATTGAGGAGTGCGTCCAGTGATAGGGGTTCAAACAAGAGTAGAATTAAGTATTGAGGAGCGAGTCCAATGATAGGGGTTTGCCACGAAAGAACCTAGTTTATGTAAAACAGCTTCCTGATATCAAAGAGACAAGAAGAATTCACCCACACACCCCTGTCCATGCGTGCGCTCAAGTCAATTATTACTAAAGTTTATGTTAACACCGTCATCTATTAAAAAACAGTATAGGTACCCCCTCAGTAAAAACGACCGTCGTCTTTTTGCTGGCGTGGAATCCTACCAGGGAATACACGTCAGTATGGCATCTAAATTAGCCGTAAATAGTCAGGTTAGCATCTTGAGTGGCTGGGCCTGGAACTCACAGGCTGGCGGACACTCAGCTTTGAAACCTTCAACCGCTACCCCACAGCACACTCCTACCTCCAGCCTGTGCTATGCAACAGCAGTGCTCGACATATTGTGCAACACTACCTCATCCGCTGCTCATACTCCACCCAGGCGGAAAAAAAACGAAGAGCAGCTGAAATGTCGAACATGTCGGTCTCAACACCTCACAAGTCAACCTTGGAGGAGAATTAACGCAGTAGGAATATAAAACGGCTTACTGGCAGCGTTAAGACATATGAGGTAGACTGTAATTTAATTTTGGGATGTACTCAATTTTTGCTTTAAGTGTCATGATCTCGTAGAATGTGACAATGGGGAAGATAACCAAGCCATTAGATCAATCAAGACAAAAAAAACACATTCTTGCATGATAAACTGCATCTTGTACTGAAATCTTGAGCATTCCTTGATGTGGATGATCCAGTGATGTGGTACAATTAGCTGATGTGGGAGATGCTTTTTGCCACTGTGGAAATGTTAGATGGTGCCTGCAACCAGCAGGCGAAAACCACCTACAAGACGCCATTGAGGGTTGACTTATACAGCAAGATAAGAGATGACTAGATGAGGGTGTTCCTTAGACGGTTGTATAGCTGAGGGTGTACACTGAATTGTCATAACATGGGTGGAGCGGCAAATTGGACTTTCCCCATAACTTAACAAATTGGACTTTCCCCATAACTTAACAAATTGGTAGGTACACACCTTCATCCGCATCAGCTGAAGCTTCAGCAGCTTTGTTGTTTCCTGATCCTGAAAAACAACAATAAGAAAATTTGATTATTCCATCGACCTAGAGGGCTCGTAATACAAAATCAATTAAGTTCCTACAGCACGTCAATAGAATGATCAAATTGCCTTTTCATCATCAGAGTTTCACGTGTCTGTGTGTTAGGCAAAACCAAGGAATGCATCAAGCCAATTACATGTGTTTTCTTTTCTGAACTGCGTAGGAAATGGTAAATTGATATTTGGGTCAAATGTAAACAGAAACATGGTTAACTTTGGGACACATGATAAATAATATTGATTAATATTAGCTCTGATATGGATTTGTTTGACAATAAGCCATTACAATTCAAAGCTTTGCCATTCCCTTTCAAATATTTTGAACAGGCCTCATCCAAATAAATGCCACAAATACAGTTATGTGAAATATACACGTGAACCAACCAATCATAAAGGACGCACTAATGCCAAGAAGAAGAGAAGTAAAATACCAGTGAAAATTGGTTGCTGGTTCATTGAAAACAGTGTTGAGGTTGGCATGTTAAAACTGGAACCAGGGGTAGAAAAAATGGACGGAGTAGTTGGTGTTGAAAAGCCGTTATTTCCACCAAACTGGAAAGTCGATTTGCTGCCATAGCCAGGCGTGTTAGTTGGTGTTGAAAAGCCGTTATTTCCACCAAACTGGAAAGTCGATTTGCTGCTGTCACCAGGCGTGTCCTTGTTATCAAATATGCCTGCACATCATTATGAAACAATCAACATAATAAATATATAACTACCAAGTCTGCAAAAAAATACAACAAGCGAACTGCAATATGGCATATAGAGGTATAAACTGGTGAATAGTTATACCGCCAAAAGTTGCCGTTTTCTTCTGAGAAGGGAGTGAGAACATATTCGGTGAGGTTGAGTTCTGAAAAGCCAGGGAGCTGGCTCCTGTAGTTGGACTCTTCTGTCCATTATCTGATCCTGGCTGTACCACAAACTTGCTATTGACAGTTGCCGGCGAAGTAGTCTTCTCATCATTGGCTGGACTTGGGGATGAAACAGCTGTCGCACCTGCTTTATTTTGCCTAAGCCAATTGACAACATCCTTGAAATTTTCCTAAGGGGAGAGAATAACATGAGATCAAGACATTATGACTTTATGAGAAATCTGACTGACTGCTGACATAACATCTTAAGTGCCAAAATACCATCTAAGCAGTACCCAATAGGTGACGAGTTCAAAAGTAGTATGTGCTGGCAAAACAATACACCATCCAGTTCACGAAAAAGTGACGTTTGGATATTGGCAGTCTTCAAATCTAGCATTGATCAATAGTTCAAATTCTGAAAAAATTGTTCTTTACACAAATCCGTGCATATGATTTTCAAGTTTCCAGTCTAAATATTAAAAACAATATAGAAGGTCAAAGTTTTCAGAATTTTGACTTAAGACATGTCCAAAACGTCACCTTTTTGTGAACAGGAGGGGGTAATCATTTACAATTTACAAATAGTTTTTTATTGCATGGAAGGTTGCATAGGATAGCAATTGGATGGTCTGCTAATCATATTTATCAGTAACACACTTGAAGAGATGACAACTGACTTATTAGTTACACACTCGAGAAGCTGTAACCTGGTTCTGATACCAGATCGTTAGAGCCTTTAGATCAGAGGGTGTGGCCGTGAGAGGCAGGAGCTTGATGGCCGACGAGCACTTGAAGGGTAGGCACCGTTGAGGGCACAATAGGCAGCAAGGAAAGAGAAGAGTTTAGGGATGAGACTAACTTTACTGATAACTTGAGATTCACATACAGCCTATAGCTCCTTATACATTGGAGTTGGAGAGTCCAACTCAAAGCAACGGAATGGAAACCTACAGAACTCTAAATGAAAACAAGGGCATATGGTAGTTTGATATCCGTACTCATAACATGGTTCATCTTCACATTGTTGTCTGTTTGTGAACACTGTTGATATCTACTCCCTCCGTCCCAAAATTCTTGTCTTAGATTTGTCTAGATACGGATGTATCTAATACTAAAACGTGACTTGATACATCCATATTTAGACAAATCTAAGACAAGAATTTTGGGACGGAGGGAGTATTTGTTCGAAAATTCCTAGTAATTTTAAACAAATCCTAGGTAAATTATACTCTGTATACTGGAATACTAACATCCACAAATCCACTACACATGCACGCCACACACAAAACAAAGCAAATTCTGATAGCGATACATTTTATCAATGGCCACAGGAAAATATTAAATCTCTAGTTAAGGACTGTTGAATAAAGAGAACACCTTACAAGCTTGTGAAGCTTACCATTATTTCAGAAGCATGGGATAAGTAATCTTTCACGCCATCCTCCCAAAGTTCGGCTGGATGGTTTTGCAACTGTGATTGTACCCAGCTGCTCAAAATAAACAGGTAGGTGAGTGTTTTCTCACTTCGCACCAGAGGGAATATGCAGCATGAATGCTGAAAATGTACTTTAAAAAATTGTATTCAGGGATCTCTAAAAATACGGCAGTAGCTAAATATTCTTTATGGAATGACCATGGACTAGATATTCAGAAAGAGCTTTAACTAGAGCTGAAACAATAAACATGATAGGACAATGTACACCACAAAATTTCAGATCAAGTGAACGAGATGATGTGAGGCAAGCTAGCAGATGAAGAAGTGTCCAACCTTGCAAACTGGGTATTTAGTGCCCTCACGTGCCTGTTGGCGGCCTCGGCCCGTCGGGGGTCTAGAGCAGCAGCTCCTGTATGGGGAGACTCTGCCCTGTGGACGTCCATTGCTCTCTTCCTTGACAGCTGCAAAAAATGTGCGACGAATTAATAGAGGCGGATTTCACAGCAAGAAAAATCAACAGAAGTATCTAAGATACAATAATGTTAGAGACCGCAGAAGTAGAGCTACAAGGCCCGCACGGAAACAATCGTAAAGGGGGGATTTTTACTGTGCAGCGGCACTGGTGTGGGATTGGCAATAGACAGTAGATGTCTGCGGTACCACGATGCATATATGATGCGCGTTC
Source organism: Thinopyrum elongatum (assembly GCA_011799875.1). Taxonomy (NCBI): domain Eukaryota; kingdom Viridiplantae; phylum Streptophyta; class Magnoliopsida; order Poales; family Poaceae; genus Thinopyrum; species Thinopyrum elongatum. The sequence goes on along the minus strand of CM022298.1, from coordinate 692,619,520 downwards.
AGCTACCAACGTTTGAAGCCAAGAGCCGGGATGTTACGGGCGGATCTAGACGGCGTTCCGGACCGGGCGTGCGGCGGCGCGGCTGCCCAGGCCAGAGGTTGTGAAGGTACGGTTGGGATTTAACCAATCGCTGGAGACGAGCAACGGCGTACCTCGGAAGTGGCCAGAGGCTGCGGGCCGGAGCGCGGGACGTCCCGACGAGGACGAACGGGGACGGCGGCGGCGCGCGAGGGACGGGTTGCTGGGAGCCGGAGGGGGAGGGTGGGCAGAGAGAGCGAGGAAGCGATGCAGGGAAGAGCGGGGACGGCGGCGGTGGCGGCGACGCGCGAGAAGCGGGCGGCGATGGGAGCCGGCGGCGGGGGAGGGAGGAGGCGTCGGCGGCGAGGCAAGTAGGGTCTGGGGATGGGAGGAAGAGAAGAGAAAGGTGTGGAAGGGAGGGAGGCCCGCTCTCTCACCGCTGCCGATAATGGGCCCGTCATAGGCCGGTCCGTTTAGCGCACGTGATTGGTTTTATTTCTGAAAATAATTATAGAAAATACATGTAAAAAGATCGACTTAATAACACAAAATGCTTGTTATATGTTTTGTACATATATAAATGTTCATGTTCTTGGTTCTTGTCATGTTCTGTTTTTTAGGCTATACTCATTGAAAATTCAGTTATATTGGACCAGACCCTGCTATATTATGCATATAATGGTGTACGTCTTTCTCCATTATACTCTGTATAAACACACATGAAAAAAAATCATACTATGAATCGGAACTTTTTTTTATTTTTTTTTGTAAGCATCACTTCTCATCCAGTATTTTGCAGTATCAAGGATTGCGTCGTAGTTGTGCCTGCCGTTTTTAACTATTAACTACGTACACAAAGAGGTGCTAATACAAAATGCACTCCCTCGGTTTCTAAATATAAGACCTTTTAAAGATTTCAATATGACCACAGATGGATGCATATAGACATATTTTAGAGTGTAGATTAACTCATTTTGCTCTATATGTAGTCCGTATTAGAATCTCTAAAAAGGTCTTATATTTAGGAACGGAGGGAGTAGATAACTAATAATAAAACAAGGTAGCATAGTTCGCAACATAAGTTTTGAACACATTGCATTTTGTTTACAAAAAAAAAAGTGGAATAAAGGTATTCGGTGTGTTGTTTGGAGTGGTTCCTATGTCTTTTTACCTCTCACCGTTGTGCTCCCATGTGTGGAACCTAAATAGGAGGAATTATTTTTCTACTGAGAAGGGGTAATCCTTTTTGTTCTCCTAAAATACTACATTTGATTTATTCTGCTTTGTGTGTTTGTAGTTTGTCTCTGTGGCTGAGTGACAGAATTTTTTTGCTTCTCATAGTGGATTGAAACCAATCTTGCTTCTCATAGTCTCTAAATGTTACTGACCTAGATGCTGCAAGGTACATAATTTTATTCAATTTGCTCATCCGTTGGTGCCAGATATTTATCAAAGAATAAGTGGCTCAAACTCACCTAGAGAGAAGACCAGTATTGGCAACTATCTGTTTCCATCCAGCACTTTCTATCAATGTATATAATTTTCAATTTATTTTCTTCCCACAGGGAAGTTTCTTGGTAACAGCCAGTATCAAGACAAAAAGACAATGCCGCTGGCAATCAGCATGACGCGTACAGGGCCACGGCATGACACTGTGAACATGGCTGCCTTTTCTTGCTGCCTGCTGATGCAACCGAGGGGAAGCACGGCGAAGGCGGCGATTTTTGGGGAAACAACAGGGGATCAGGAGTGACATAAAGAGGTAGCGTACAGGAGAGAAGCATCAAACTCCCGTGATCAGCAGAGAAGAGGGAGAGGTGGAGATGGCGCCGCGCTGCCCTCCCGTTTTGCCGCTGCCCATTGCATTGCAAGATGCATGTGAGAGCCTTCCTGAGATATATATATAAATGACTCCATTAAAAATACAGGAGTGGCATATATGAATTACTGGAATATGTATGTAAGGTATTTTCTCTATACTGCCTAAAAGAACTTCCATTTCCCCTCTTACGTCGTCCCACCTTTCGTCATGCCTCTCCTCGTACGACTCCTAGGGCTGGACGAAAAGCTCGTTACTCGTGAGTTTAACGAGCACTCGGAAGCTCGACTCGTTAAGGCTCGTGCTCGTTAGTTAGTGAGCCGAGCTGAACAACAATTTTAGCTCGTTAATATAAACGAGCTTAACGAGCTAGCTCGCGAGTATCACGAGTAGCTCATTTAGCTCGTTTATTTGTACATCACTAACTTTTAGTTTTATTACTAGATGAAAAATGCCTAGTGCTCAGCCCGGCCCACAGGCCACAGCCCACCCCCACCTCCTCGGCTCCAGGCATCGTGGGAATCTGGTCAGTCGCGGCCTACTTACGAAGAGACCAGAGGAGGAGCCGAGGAGACTACAGAGTACAGACTAAGAGATGGGAAAGGGAGAAAAGCAGCAGGGCGGCGGCTAGGTTTAGGTCTTTGACCACGGCGTGGTGGCTCGGCTCTGCTTCCTTCTCTTCTCCGGCGGCCGCCGGCGACTACTTTCGCCCGCCTCTGCCATCTCCATCCGCGTCCCCATGGAACGGCGCGAGCGACCATCGGCTGCAGTCGGCACTCCAAGCATGGAGTCTAAGGTCCGAAAGAAGGTGGTGAGGAAGAGGACTTCGGCCTCCGATTCAGCATCACGGGAGTCTCCTTCGACGGCAGCAAAGCCTTCTCGTCCTCAGCAGCAAGCTCAAGGAGAAAGGCGCCCAAGAGCAGAGGAGGCGACATCACCTACATGCTCTGACGCTGATGCCGTCGGTGTTGGATTAGGACCGGTGAGATTGTTTATCTCACACTCTTATTTTTATTTTCTATTACATTCCAGTTCATATTAGCATATACTTTGAATCTTTGATGCCCTAGTTAGTACTTGCGTATCTGCTGAAATACCAGTGTAGACTGTTGTTAATTGATTGTATAAATACCTGTGTAGTTAGGTGAAATACTTCATCACACACACACACACTGACACATGCACCAGATTAAGATTAGTCGTGCACTCGTGCTGAAGTACCATTGCTGAATGATTGTGGGAATCTTATAATTTCATTCCCTAAATTTTGTACAGGTTCTAAGTTCTGACTTCTATTTTATATGGTAAAAATTACTACTTAAATGCAAAACAAGTCTAGTAAGTAAATGTCCTGACTTCTATTTTGTACAGGTTATTAGTATCACGTACTACTTAATGCACCAGGAAGATGTGTTTCTGTTCATTGATACAATTTTGCACATTGCAATTAATTATGTAGCGATACTTACTAGTTTTGCACATTGCAATTAATATTTGGCTTGTAAAAATCTGAATCATGCTATTTCATTTTCCACAGGAAGATGACGGCGATGAAGATGAATGGGTAGAGGTTCATGAAGGTTATGAGGAGGTTGACGAGGCAGAGGCATATGATATGGATGATGATATGTCAGAGCCTTCTCTTGGATCAGGAGACAATCGAAATGACACAGAAGTTGAGGTCAATGGCAAAGAGAGGGCAAAGAAAGGAGGGAAAAGGAAAAAGGCAGGAGTGGATGGAACTAAGGTGAAGGTGAAGAAAACAAGACTTAAACGTGCAGAATGTTGGCAGCTTTTCAAGGAGGTCAAGGCTATAAGTAAGAGGACGCCAGGGGCGGTTGTCACAAAGGCAAAGTGTTTGCATTGTGCTCAATTGTTTGCTTATACTCCTGGGGGGTCAACTACTAGCCTCAATAGGCATAAAGATGTTTGTTCAGTCTATCTAAACAAGAAGGGAAGACAACTAAATCAAGGTACAATCAACTTCGATCCTGAAAAGCCAGGTGCATCTCTCATAGTAAACCATGAATACAATCATGCAGAAGTTGTTAAGATCATAGCAAAGATGATAATTGTGCATGATTATCCCTTTAGGATGGTAGAGCATGCTTGGTTCAATATCCTCATGAAGTATATGAATGCGTCCTACAAGTTCATTGGTCGAAAGAAAATTAGAGTTGAATGCATGAAGGTGTATCTTTCCGAGAAAGAAATCCTTAAAAAGCAACTAAAGTCTGTTCAAAGCATTAGTTTGACATGTGATCTATGGACTTCAAACCAAACTCTCTCATACCTAGCTGTGGTCGCTCACTACATAGATGATGATTGGATCATGCAATGTCGTGTTTTAAACTTCATAGAGCTAGATCCACCTCACTCGGGTAGTGTCATAGCTCAAGCAGTTTTTGAGTGTTGCCAAGAATGGAAAATAGAAGATAAGATCATGACAATCACTATGGATAATGCTTCCTCAAATGATAATGCTGCTAAGAGATTGATGGACAAGATCATTGCTAGGAAATCGGCTAAATTTATTCCTAGGTACTTCCATGTTCGCTGCTGTGCGCACACTGTCAATTTGATAGTGAATGATGGCATTGCTCTATTGCAAACTTTGATCAATAAGCTTAGGGATACTGTCAAGTATTTGAAAAAATCTCCAACACGCATGTACAAATTGTTGATGGTTTGCAAGTCTCTGAATATGGAAGTTGGGAGAGGTTTATGCCTGGATGTTGCTACTAGATGGAATTCTACATGCAGAATGGTAGAGGCTTGCACTGTGTATAGGGTTGCTTTCAAAGAGTATGCAGAGGTAGATGCTACCTACAAATGGCAGCCTGAAGATGAAGAGTGGGCATTATATGAGAAGATTCAACCCATCTTGAAATCGTTTGCCGAGGTAACAACTATACTATCAGGATCTAACTATCCTACTGCCAACATTTTTTATCCATATATCATGAATGTTAAGATTGCTATCGTAGAGCATACCATGGGTTCGAATGCAAACTTGAAAAAGATGGGAGAAGCAATGCTTGATAAGTTTGATAGATATTGGGATAGCAATAGTGAAGGTGAGGGAAATGAAAACAGTGGTAAAAACAAAAAAAAGGAAAAGAACAATGTCATGGTCATTGCCACCATTCTTGATCCTAGCTTTAAGATGAAACTTGTTGATTACTGTTTTAAGAAAATGTATGGTAAAGAGAAGGGCAGTAGTGAGGCCGAGGAAATCAAATCTGAATTCTTTGATCTCTATGCTACTTATGAGATGGAAAATCGCAAGAATGAGGCTGGCAACAATAATGAACAGAGTTCAGTATCTAGTAGGCAGACAAGTACATCTATGTCCTCATTATCAAGTGGGTTTCAGTCCTTCCTAGAGGAGACAAATTCAGAGCCATCTAAATCTGAATTGACCAGTTACCTTGAAGAAAAAACCCATCCAATTCTAGATCGAAATTTCAAGGTAGTTGATTGGTGGAGGTTGAATGCTCATAGATATCCTATCATGGCAAAGATGGCAAAAAAGTTCTTAACTATACCAGCAACTAGTGTCTCATCGGAGTCAACATTCTCAACGAGCGGCAGAATTCTCGATGACTATCGTAGCTCTCTCAGCCCAAACATGGTTGAGGCACTTGTGTGTGCTTCTAGCTACATTAAAGGATCAAAAGAACACCAGCTTAAGACTACAATTACAGTGGTAATATTTCTTGTTCTCTAATGTGTATTATCTTCTTGTAACCTTTAGACTCTTGGTAAATGTTTTCTCAAATTGCATATTTGCACATACCTTTGTAGGAAGAAGGCAATGATGACGATGTCGAGTTCATTCCATTTCCTGAAGATACGACAGAAAGCAACTAGTAGGCCTCCCATATTTTTATTGAGTGTGATTGTATTGTTGTAGCATTGTACTATTGTTTATTTGCTTGAATCATAACTAGTGAATTTCTCTATGTCTATGTAGGAAGATGAAATTGATGAACTGATAAGCAACTTATGTGAGGAGCAGGAGCTACTTTGCATTTGCTCAGCTAGAAGCTACCATTTTATTTTGGTCATTGTTAGTTATGTAAGACCTTATGTTGATGAAGTGTCGTGCTGAAGTGGCGAAGTAGTTAATATAATATGTACTGCTAGTCTGCTGATCGAACTTGATCCAATGTTGAGCGCCTAAGCCATGTACTACTTTGTCTTTTGAAGTCCTGGACTTGTCTTTGTCGATGGCCCTACTTATTGTTGCTGTTCACCTAGTGATTGTGCATGAAGTATGAAGTTTGAACCATAATGGTGTATGAAGTATGGCCCTGCTTATTGTTGCTGTCACTCTGTGTTGCTGTTCAAATGTTCTTTAATTGTGCCATTGTGTGTTGCTGCTAGTTATTGGTTTTCGCATTATGTGCTACTATTTGGAAAGAATAAATTTGGCAAAAGTTGCTGCATTACTATTTTGCTAGCTTCTGTACTGTTTACAACTGTAACGAGCACTCCTGAGCGCTCACGAGCTTAACGAGTATTTAACGAACCGAGCCGATCAAGAGTTTGAGCTCGTTAAAGTTAACGAGCTTAACGATCGCGAGCTTAACGATCACGAGCTTAACGAGTCGAGTAGCTCGTTAGTCCAGCCCTAACGACTCCCCACCCCTCCACCGATTTTCCTCCCTCCCTCCACCGGTTTTCTCCTCTGGTTTCCCAATTTACCGGTTTTCCAATCTATCTTTGGAATTAGAGAAATCATGTATGGAAACCAATCTCTTAATTGGTAATACAAACGCAATTAATACAGACGCAATCATTTCCTAGAAAAAAAATGCAGACGCAATCAATTCATGATTTTCTCCCCCTCATGATTTTCTGGTTTTGATCTGGCCGAACAAACTAGTACTCCCTCCGTCTAGGTGTGTAAGTCACCTTACGAAAACCAAATAATTTCAAAACACTTAGACACGGTATATTAACTCCCTCCTCGTTTCTTGTTTCGTGACATATCAACCAATAAGAGATGTGGGCCATGCATGCTTTTAATGACTTGAGACTAACAAACATGACATGCAGTGGTTAGTTCATTGCATGCAATGCTATTAATTAGCAAAAAGACATTAAGTTCTCTCGTTTTCCCCTCCGCCTTGGTCGCGGTGCACAACCTAAAATGACTTACACACCTAGACGGAGGGAGTATCAATCTTTGGTAACACAATCAATTCTCATATGGTAATCAATTCGACTTTTTGTCAAAAGAGACCACCTGTCGAACGAAATAGCCAAAAAAGACCCCCTTCGAATAAAATAGACAAAAAGGACCCCTCGGCCGTGGCGGCAGGCGCGCCAGGCGACACGTGGCACCTGCCGCCACGGTGCCAGGCGGCAGCCCCTGCCGCCACAGCGTCAGGCGGCAGCCTGCGGATAACGGGAATCGGCTGGCGCGACGGAACGACGTGGCATGGTGGGCCCCTGCCGCCTCAAGCGCTGGCGGCAGGACTGTAGCATCTGGGCCCTGCCGCCTCGCCAGCTGGCGGCAGGCCTGTGCGCTGCGCATTGATGCAATAAAGAAAAGAAGCGACGCGACGCAGCAACTAGCAAGTGCAAATCCCCTGCAAAAAAATATAGAAACCCCACAAAAAAAACTAACAAATGGAAGTGTGCAACCATACGTAGTACCAAAGGACAGGTCAGCAGACGCACGTGAGGACTTGTGTGGCGTTCATTGCGCAACAACTACGAGTACAAACCAGCGCAACATGCCTTGGATCCTTCCCCTTCTTTCTACAAACCAGCAGGCGGGCAGCGAGTGCACACGCCTGCCGCCAGCCGGCGAGGCGGCAGGGCCCAGCTGCTACAGTCCTGCCGCCAGCGACTCAGGCGGCAGGGGCCCACAGCGCCACGCTGTTCCGTCGCGCCAGCCGATTCCCGTTATCCGCAGGCTGCCGCCTGACGTCGTGGCGGCAGGTGCTGCCGCCTGGCACCGTGGCGGCAGGTGCCACGTGTCGCCTGGCGTGCCTGCCGTCACGGCCGAGGGGGTCCTTTTTGTCTATTTCATCCGAAGGGGGTCTTTTTTGGCAATTCCGTTCAACGGATGGTCTCTTTCGACAAAAAATCATCAATGTCTTATTTGCCAACGCATAATGAAATCAATTCACGTCAATCACGGACATATTCTTCTCTTCCTTATATTGGTTTATTTTCTTCCTTTTCTGCTTATTCATTTTTCTCTATATATATCTCTCCCTTCCTTTGCCGCGCTAGGATACGCAAGACCCTACATGCGCCACCGCTGGGACCCCGCTCGCACCGCGCCGGGAGACCTCCACCCTCTCTAGGAGAAGAGGCCGGAGCACCATGACCAGGGAAGATCATGGCGTTGGCAAGGGAGTACTCGCCTCAAGTCTAGGCCACACACTCGAGGCCCAGATCCATGTCGCCTCTGCGCACCTACGTCGAGTGCTGCCGCCGAGCCCTTTTCTCGACGTCATCGCCTGACCATCACTGCCGAACCGGGCCTCCCCACAAGCCTCCTGCCCTTCTCCATTCCAGCGTAGAACCATCAACAAGCCTTTTTCATCATCGAGTCACCTGGAGACGGGAAGCAGGAAGATGTCGCGGGAGGTCGTGCATCTTTTCCGAAGGAGGGAGGTTGGCCAGACCACACGCTCCCAGGCAAACGACTCGATCGTCAACTGCTACAAGGAGGCGGCGGCGAGTGATTTATAAATGCTTTCATGTTTATAATTTTCAGTTATTTTTCTTGTCTGCTAGATTGCCATATCTGATGTATTTTTTCCTTGATATAGTTTACAGGGATCTTCAAGGGCCAATGCCCTGATGGCAAGCTAACATGCATGATGCAGTTATGTACTTTACTTGCTCCCATGAATATATTGTCTTATTTCTTATGAAAATCAGACGCTCATTAATCTTAGCTATATTCTATTCGTGTTGTAGAAAACGTAAATTATTTGCGATCTAGAAGGGACTCATCATTCTGAGAGTCTGGTTCTACTCTTAGTTAGGTTGGATTTTTTTTATTATCCTTGGAAGACTAGCATTTTGTAATATATTTGTAATCCCATACTTTTGCCAGTATATATATACTGTCTGAACTCTCCCTAACAAAACATACAATCTAGACATGTAGTATTACAGTTGGGGCATTCAGATATTCCATAGAACATCACCCTTCTCACTATTTATTAATATTCCTTGCACAATACTTCTCAGTTTTTTTAGGTTTATAAGAACAATCTATGGCATGTTTTTAATCACTTCAGTTATTAGTCGTGTTTTTTTTATACCATAACCTATGGCATATCTACTTTGTGATCTTGACCTTTACTCCACATTAATATAACCTGATTGTAAATTAGTTTGATGGATTGTATATCATCCTCTGATTTCGTTTGATTATAATACCGTCCCTGGTTACATATATAAATTTTGGTAATTTCCTTTTATTCCTCTGCAAGTGAACTTACCTATTTTACAAAACTCAATTTTATTGTGAAGTTTGATTATTCTTCTATTTGCGGCTGGCCTTATAGTCAGTTGTCCATATGAGTTCACACAGAACATTAGTTGTGATGCAATGTCACTGTCCATTGTTTTCTTCATAAGAGTTTATTATTTAGTCTATCGGTGTATTATGTATTTGCATGATTGTGAACACAATGAGGCCATGCTTGTGCATCATCACCAATAATAGTCATTGTGGCCATGTATGTGATTTAAGAAGAATAATATTTGGGACAATATTTGTGCGAGTACAATTTCATAGAAGGATTGATGACGTTATTTCTTTCATGGCGAGCCAAATGTAAAATATTTGTGTGAGTACAATTTGCATAGAAGGATTGATAACATGCATTTTCATGTGCGGTAACTCGGAGTTAAGCTTACACATAAACCGAGAGTCGGGAAGAGATAAATAGATTATTCGTTTGAGCTATATGTATCTATATTCCCGTGGCAACGCACGGGCAATTACCTAATTATATCAAAAAACAGGGATGTACGAAGGTGATCTAAATGCATTAATCACTGCTTTGTTCAGAATGGTTAAAATTGTTCATATGTTCATACAAACTTATATAAATAAATCATCAAAATTGCTACGCAACAAAAAGAAGATCAAACTAAAACAGTTCACACCATTCCAATTCTGCACAAACGTAACAATAAAATCCTTAGTATAAAATGGGAATTTTTCTTTAATTCATCAGTACAATTCTGGGTGTTTATACAAAATTTGATCGAACAATTCCTGAACAAAGAGCCATCATCATAAAACTTCAGAAAAATAAAGGATAAAGTTCAGCAGAAAGGCTTGGGAAGCCCACCGTGATGGTGCTCCTCGGCGTGTTCGTGCTGGACGTAGGCCATCACTGCAGTTGTAAGCCCAAAGATCAGAGAGATACAGGATAAAATTCAGAAAAACAATACTGTCAGTACAGAGGAAAGTCTTCAATCCCTTGAGAGAGAAAAAAATGGCCTTGCTAGGAATTTTGAAGCAGAGACAAACATCCATAGTTTCGCAGTCAGTTAATGCTAGGTACTTAACAGCAATATTCCGCATATATATAACAAACAAAATCCAACTCTGTTACAGGTTGAAGGCATACAGGTTGCACATACCAGGGATGACCGCCGTTTGCGGCCGGGTCGTGGTCGAGATGGCATGCATGGTGCTGCTGCTGCGCACGGATACCTTCGGACCACCACAAGTGACGGGGCGTTGCTCCCTTGCAGCTCCATGGCTTTCTGCTGGAGCACATCAGGGAGCTCAATTACACGCATGAACACTACAGCACAGTACAGACACAGAAGCAGATGCTTATAGCTAATAAGAGTTGGACTCTGCTAATTGAACTCACCGAGTCGCCAACGGGGTAGAACGTAGAAGACGCCAACGCCCTGCACGGAATTGCCGAACCGTCTGGCGTCCGGTCCGTTGTCGAGCCTGTCCCGCTGAGCCTCGACCTCAACGGCGGCGAGCTGCTGCCGTATGAAGGCCTCCAGCTCCAGCCCTCCACACAGCAGACGGCGTGGGTAGCAAAGACCGCGAGGCCTCTCCCATCTCTTCCGGTGGCTTCCAGCTGAGGGAGGGCTGTTCGTCGGCGCTCTGGTCGGTGAGGCTGCCGGCCGCCAGTGTTGTGTGGGGGCTCCAGCGAGGCACGACCGTTAGCAAGGTCGGGGAGCACAGGTGGTTCGCCGCCGAGAGCTTCTGACCGGCCTTGCTTCAGCTGCTGCACATGGAGCATCCGGAATCCACATCAAGCCACCGGATATGACACAATGTTCCAAGCCTCTTCAGCAAAAAGAGTGCCCAGTGTTCCAAGTATCCCTTTGTAGAAAAAAAATGCAGCCATCCATCCAAGCGCTTCATATACTGGTCTAGTGACAGATGACTGATGAGATGCTACCTTATCTGAAGGTACTCATATTCCTCCAAAACCGAAATTCCCAGACCATGAACCCAGAACCCAGCTGGTAGCTGAAGAGGACTTCTATAGCAAGATGAAGATATCTGGCAACTTGCCATGTAAAATTCCAACTTTTGTGAGCCTGGACATAGTGCTTGGGCAGGACAAGCAGAGGAGCAGCGAGGGGCACAGGAAGGCGCAGCAGTTAAGGCTGAACCCGTGGAGGAGATTATTAGGCTCAACAAAAAAGAAAAGAAAAAGAAGACCAGGTTTAGACTTGCTCGCGTCGTGCAGCTATGAGACCTACGCGCTAGCCAACTGCGCCACCACCACACTTACTGGACTACAAGCCAAACAAACCTCCTTGTTAGTGACAGGGCCAAAAAAATCATGGATGGCTCCGGATTCTGTATACCTGCAAGTATCAACAAGGGATTTTGACCTTGTCAGTTCATGTATCGACAAGTATGGCACACACAAGATTAGTTTGAATTTAGAAGCAATGAGCGAGACTCAGAGTGCATACATCACTCACAATTCAAAACAAGAACCAAGAAAAAAAAAATGGAGCCTACAACTCTAATATGTCTGAGGCCTGGGATTTTCTTTCACTGAATATGAACCTGCTTCAGGGCATAAGCTAGATACAAGAAGAGCAGTAACATTCTACCAACATGATAAATCGAGCCCTCGGCTGGGAAATTCACACACAAATTTCAAACCAAACACCTGCTTTATCAGCCATACCAATAGACAGCAGGTCCTGTTTCGAAGGGTTGCAGGTTTATGACGTGTCGATATTCAAAATACAGTTATACAGTTACACGAGACTCCGAAAGTTGGCAGACATTACATCAAGGGTCCCAGCGCAAGTACTGGCATTTCACAGAACAGAGAAGGCCACACACTGGAATACTGCACATGAAGAGACAGGCACAGATACCTCAGTACCGGTATTTGGTGGAGTAATCCTTGGGAGCAATCACCAGACCACGGCCCTTACGAGCTCCTCTATAGACAGTCTCCACAATGTCAACAAACTCTTGCTTGTCTTTCATTGCCCAGTTGATCTTGTTGTTGTTTCCTGTCCCAAGATCAATCATGATGTGCTTGTTGCGGAAGAAGAACATCACCGTTGACGGGTCATACAGCTCGTACATGGTGTTGAAGTCAGGAACCTCGGTGATGTCAACAAGGTAGATCACGGCAAAGTTCTTGATGGTCTCAGCCACCCCTGACAGCACCTCATCCATCTAAACATGAACAAGTAGATAGTCAGAAACTCGTAATGAAGTCAACAACATACAACCATGCTAGATTGACGAAGAACAAAAGCCTGCTAAAAAGTTAAACTGCAAGTCTGCAACCAATAATATAAAACCGCTAAGAAATTGGATTCCTTGCACAAAGTAGTAAAACAATTGGCCGTTAATAAAATCAGAAAAGCGCTCATAGCTTTACTTCCTATAATGGCTCTTCAACTTAATATATATGTGAGTTACAACCTAGCTCTCAGTACACATAGAAGGTTTACTTCAACAAAAGGAGGCATCCGAAAATCCTCCCACTTCTGCCCTACTCCAAATTGACCAACTATCTTCTGAGACTATGCGCCTAATAAAATTAAAAGACAATCAATATAGCAATGGCTTCAGAGGTGTATTATTTTGTACAACACATTGAAAGAAGTTGCTGAATGAAAAGGAGAAGCAGGCAGAAATCACTCAATTTCCTCGGAATTGCGTGGTGGGGTACATCATGTCAGTATACAATGGCTAGTTGTACTTCAACTTAACCAAGGAGCGAGCTTGAACTACTCCACGAAATTAACATGAGGATGAAGTGCTCACAGAACATGCCGTACCTGCATACAAGTTTCGTCCCAGTCGTGGCCGAAGCGGATTAGCACAAGACGCTCCTCCTCGGCGAGGATGGCCTGGTCCACGGCCCAGCCGGAGTGCAGGTGGGGGAGCAGATAGGACATATTCGACCTCGCCCAGATTTGTCGCCGCCGGCCGGCTGATTCGGTTCGCGAGAGTCGACGACGGGTGTGGTGTGTCTATAAATATATATCCAGTGGCTGTACTCCGAAGGAAAGGATTGGGTGTCCGACTCCGGCTGCTCCTCGCACTCACGATCCAACCGTTAGATACAGAATCTAGGGACGGGGACGGGGTGCTGGGAGCCGGAGGGGGAGGGTGGGCGGGGCGGGGCGGAGAGAGCGGGAAGAGCGGGAACGGCGGTGGTGGCGGCGGCGCGAGAGAGGCGGGCGGGGGTGGGAGCCGGCGGCGCGGAGGGAGGAGGCGTCGGCGGCGAGGCAAGTAGGGTCTGGTCTGGGAGGAAGAGACGAGAAAGGTGAGGAAGGGAGGGAGGCCCGCTCTCAGCGCTGCCGATAATGGGCCCGTCATAGGCCGGTCCGTTTAGCGCGCGTGAATCGTTTTTATTTTTCAAAATTATTATAGAAAATACATGTAAAAGATCGAACTAACACAAAAAAAAATTGGAGATGTGATTTTAACTGTTTATTTCTTAGGCCAAAGAAATTATTTCCCCTTTTTCGGAATTTTGACTTACCAGCTCAAAGATTTGCTCAGGCATATGTATGAAATAAAGTCTTAATAGAATTTCTGAAAAATGCCTCCATATATCACTTTTGTTTCTTTTTTGTTAAAAATAGTGGCCTTCCCGTTCAATTCATTTAATAGAAAGCATGATTCGTACAAGCAAGCTAACCAAACAGGAAAACAAAGTTCATGGAAGGCTAAAACATCTTGGTTACAACACGTCAAACAGAGGTTGATCATCAGCCGCTTTGTCAGCCTCAGTGCATCTCGACGCCACCCTTGAGTAGCCCTGAAGATCTCACTTGCTATTTGCTACTTTTTTTGTTTCCCATGTCAGTGCATTTAGATTTTCATGATTTTCTTGTAGAATAGACCTAGAGTTAATCTAAAAACATATTAGATGAATCAATATAAAAAGAATCATGAAACAGGTATCATATGGACATGGAGTATCTACTCCCGAGCTCAAATGCTCCCTTATAAACAGTAAAATCAAAAAATAGTAAAAAAAAAATCAAAATTCTGAATTTTTTTTGGTATGTTTTGACAAATGTTGTGTATGCTTGCAAAATTTCAACACAAAATGACATTAGTGGAAGGCGTGAAAAAAAAGCAAAATCAGCACTTCAAAATGTTTTCAAAACTAGCATTTTTGGAACAATGATTTTTTTTTTGCCACGACTTTCATGAATGTAATTTCGTGCTGAAATTTTGCAATCATACAAAACATTTGTCAAAGTTTACCACAAAGAAATTTCAGAATATTTTACTATTTTTTTGATTTTATTGTTCATAAGGGAGCATTTGAGCTCGGGAGCAGAATATGACTTTCGGTATCATATCACTTTTATGTACAGCCCAATATTTGATATCAGTGTCCATGAAAAATATTAATGTATTTCAAACTTGGAGTTATGCATGTGTATGACTGAAAAATCATATTCATTCATGTACGCTTCCTACGGCAGAATCCGCCAAGCGACCAAGGCTTATTTCCCCACCTTTTCTAAGCAACTCAAGCAAAGTTGGACGATGCATTAGTATAGTTGCACCCAGTGCCAGTTATAAAAAAAAAAAAAAAAGTTGCACTCAGTGCCATAGCCAGGAATTCGCTACGCCCCGGCCAGCCGTGTTGCTACTGTAGGTACTGCAGCTACAGTGCGGTGGCTTCCTCTGGTGGGTGAAGTCCAGTGGTGGTGACGAGGTCTTGGGCCTTGTATGTCGTGCATTTGGCTCTCCGGGGAGCAGTCTTGTAGTGGTGTTGGTTGTGTTCATTGGTCATGTGGATGGTGAGGTGCGCGATGGCAAGTAATCCAAGAGTTCAACAAGGTGTGTGCGAGGTGCCGAATGGAAGCTCTGTGCTTTGGCGCCAATGATGATGATGCTTGCGGGTGGCATGTCCCTCGTGTGGGCATCGACTTGCTACCCTTCCCACCCCTTTAGCTAACACTCGGAGTGAAAATCCTCGTCCGCCTCGGGCGGACTCCGAGGCAGCGCGGTGCGTCATATGTCCCTTTTGGGGCCTCATCGATGTATGTGGGCGATCCCCAGTTGCGGTGACACATTCGGTTTGGCTTGGAGCTCCCTTCGGCCCCACCCCGACTTAGACGACTAGTGGTCTCATTTGCACCTACCTTTTGCACGCGACAACATCCTCTATTTGTCCTTTCTACTTGCCGGTAGGATCAGGGCTCCTCGGTACGGAGCAAGAGGGCAGAGGGTCCTCTTCGGTGGAAGGTTGGTGGTGATCATGCGACAAAGTCCAATGCTTTCTTCCAGGTGGCACGTGGTTGCATCATGACATCTTCCCAGGGTGTGATTCTAGGTGGACTGTCCCCTTGTGTACTTCGTTTTGGGCACATGCTGGAGGTATCTAGCAGTGCGCTTATGGTGACTGTTAGCACGTTCAGATTGTTTTGCCGTGTTTTTCTTTGATCGGCTTACATCCGCCTCTCAGGCCTCCGGAGGGGTTACCCTGGCTTTTGGCTCGACGCTTCTATAGATGGAGCATTGGGATGGGTTAAGCAAGGTCATAAGGCAACGAGATTGATCAGGTCGTCATCAAGGAGGGTGACAGGCAACTATATTTATATAAAGCGGGGAGAACTCCGGTTTCGAGAAAAATATAGCTAAACTGCATATTCCCCATGCATGCTCACTAGCCATTCAAAAATATAGAGGAACTAATATTTCTTAATGATGTAGCTAGATTGAGTGCTAGTCTAGTAAGAACAGAGTAGTGTATAATCCTGGCATCGCCGTGCGGTTCTTCAGTTTTGTATTGGTGCCTTGTCACCCTGCAACACATCGATGCGGTGGAATTTCTTGATGAAGTGATGGATCACTAGCAAATAGATAACGAGATTCCCAGATAGCTATACTTATAATCTCACAAACACCACAAAATTAATCCAGAAAAAAGAAACACCACCAAATGAAGACCGAAGAACACAAATCATGTACACTCCTCTAAACCGTAAAAGTCTTAGAAACTGCTGCAATAGTCACCACCAAATTTCGTCTACAAAAGAAGGATCACTCTATATGTTGGTTCGCTCATCTCTATCTGCCTTTGACGAGCCGATCCACGGTCGCCTGGACTCGGTCGACCCTCTCCTCCAGATCGCGGAAGTAGGTGACCACGATTATGCTGAGGAAGATCGTGGGGATGCTTTGCCAGCAGACCCGGCCTATGGGCACGCCGTCGCTGCCGCTGCCGCCGACCTCAGCGATTCTGCTCCTGGTGGCGTAGCTCCTCTTGAGGGCGGGGCCGAGACGAGCCCTTATCAACGCAGGGACCGACATGGATCGATGGAGGTGTGTGTCGTTGGTTTCGATCGAGATGTGTTGACCTCGGAGAGATTTTGTAGGCCCGGAGTTTGAAAGCTATGGTCCGACAGGTGGTGTATTCCTTATCGGTCTCCAATTACTTATCGAGAGTCCGTAGTCGTTTTAGTTTTTTATTCGTTTCACAGACAATAGTAATGCCTAAAAATCGTTCAGATTATCTCTTGCACAATCTCGCCTCGCCTTAAGCTAAATATAATTACTAATTAGCCAGGCATTTAATTACATATGTTGATTAGTCAGACTTTAATAATTTATAAAAAATATCATCGAGCGTTGGACAAAAAAATCATCTACTACCCCTATAAAAGCACGAGAGGGCGGAGAACCAGATCATCCTATCCATCAAAACCTGAAATCTGATGGTCTACATCCGTCCAGCATACTAAACGTGTTTTATGTTTTAATTACCCACCATGCCATTAACTTAATTAATTACCCACCACGCCGTTGGGTTAACATCGTCCCGAACAAGTCGCTCCCCTCTGCCCTCTCGCAACCACGCCGTCGGGGCAGTTTTGGCACCGCCCCACACCTCGCCCCACCTCTTCCTACAGCCTCCGCGCCAGCCACCGCCTCGACCGCCGCCGGAGAACCTCCACCTGTGCCTCCCGCGCCGTCCACGCGCCACGCGCCGCCGCGCCGTCCGCACCCGCGGCGGTCCGCCGTCCACGCGCCGCCGCGCCGTCCGCACCCGCGGCGGTCCGCCGTCCTCCGCCAAGCCCGAACCGCCGCGCCGTCCACGCTCCAGGCGCCCGGACCGCCGCGCCGCCAGGACACAACCAGCGCCGACCGGGCCGCCGCGTCCACGCGCCGCCAGGACACAGCCCACGCCGGACCTCCACACTGCAGGTGCTTTGCCCTCACATTCTTCCTGCTTGCTGTCACAATTTTTGGTTTAATTGTACGCATGTTCAATACCTTCTAATTTCTGCTGGTGTTTCTGCTGCTGTCAGTTCTAGGCATTGTTTGAGCCTGGTTAGATTAATCACATACGTACATGAGCTAAGTAAAATATGGAGAATCGATCTGTTCTTCACCAGATGCAAATTCGTCGATGCTTGAGTTGGACCATGAATTTGCTTCAGTTGCGTATTTTTGTAGTAGTATACTCCTTTGTGACAATCAAGTATATACTAATCGTATTGCCAGTATCATAGGTATATACTCCATATGGTAGTATATACTCTGAGAATTGTTGTATATAGCTCACTTGTAAAATAGTATGTATATACTTCTTGCAAACTACTCTGTATTATCATAGTGGGTTAAATAATTTTTGGTCTTCTAACTCTCTAGGATAATTAACATCTCTGTGGAAAGGCCTTTTCAGTTTAAAATAACCTATTCATTTGATCAATAGAACAGATCTCTCTTTTTAAATAGTGGTAGTTTATCTGAAGTTCTACTTATTTAATTCATTATTTTGGTGTCCAGATCCTGTAGCCTTGCTGTTAATTAAAGCTCTGTTTATATCTTCTTCTAATAAATCAATTTACAGTGCAAATATATGTATTGCTCGACTTCCAATCCTGCACTTTATCTATGTTGCTTGCTCTGAACTCTGTAGTCGCACATTGCACATGCTGTTCCAACGTCTGGTTATTGCATTTGCTTCTTCACCTCTTTGTGTACTTTGTTGATTCTTCTTAACATTTGTGTTTTTCCTATAAGATGACGAAGAGTAATCCAGACAAAGTTCCACGAACGACTTCGTTCGCCATTTACAGACATAACGAACTCGTCTACCATTGAGAATGCAAATGTCGCTACTAATAGTCAACAAGCAAAAAAGAATACATGGTATGCCCGACTGTCTGATGAGAAGAGAGCAGCATTCCTCGAAAAACGTCGTATGTCCCGACAAGAAAAGAAGGCTCAATCTCTGAATATTGTTACTGGTCAACTAACACCTGAGGCACATGCTTCGTTAGGATCCAAGGAATGTACCCCTTTGAGCAACATAACCAACATATACACAAATGGTATGTTCATACTCTGCATATCATAATTATTGAATGACCATTTACTCATTTTGCTTGGACGTCTGACTCCTGCGTTATGTCAGATGCAAGATGTACAGGGGACTCCATGACTACTGTTTGACATTTCGAAAATGCTAATATTGGGCGAAAAAGGACTGCCCATAATTGGTATGCTCGACTAACAGACGAACAAAGAGCAGAACACTTGCATAAGCTGCGGTTGGCTCGCCTGCAAAAAAAAGCTGTAGCTGACAGTGTTACTGTCGAAGTACCTCACAGCTCGTACTCGCGATCTTCACCTGGTAATACCATCTTTAAATACCACTGTATTAATGACACATCTTCATCTGGGTTTATGAGTTTGTCTGCTCTTCTTCAAAACAGGTTCAGCCATTACGGTACCAATCTCTGAGAGTACTTGTCTTCCCGTGGCACGGCACAAAGCAACAACTGCAACCGGCGCTGCGAGTGTCAAACAGCGCCAACCATCTGCCGGGGAAGCATCACTTGGTCAGAGCACCAACATTTGTTTTCAGTTCAAACTTGCAATGTCACATAAATTGTGGACTGAAGCCGGAATGCTTATCATCCCACATGTTTCTATATCAACTGTAGGTATCACACATTATGGATCGGCACAATCCAGTATCACCCGTGTGGGACACACGCTGGTTGGAGAGCCAAATACAGAGGAGGACGATTCTGATGATTGGCTGCACAGGAATCCAACTTACGTACGGGGAGCGAGGTCGGCTGAACACAATAGTAATGTCTTACGGACTGGATCAAGGTTGGCTGAACACAATAGTAACGTCTTACAGACTGGAGGAGAGCACGGACAACATGACTTTGTGCCCACGAGTTTTATCTTCAGTCCGTCCATTGAACCACAAGGTATGCTGAAACTTACCAGCAATTATTCATTCTATTATATTACAGCACAATGTCCTTTCGACATGACATGGAGACTTCTACCTTACGTTACATAGATTCAGCTGCCCACTACGAGAAGGAGCGCATTCGTAAGAGAACGAAATACTCGGAAATAAGCACGGACCAGAGAGATGCCTTATTATATCGGGTTCGCGAGTATAAGAAAAGAAAGCGGATGACTTGTGCCTCATCCGACCAGTACGACCATGCTGGTAAGACATCTGTTATGACGAACGCTTGACGACCAGTACGAATGCTCCATCCTACATGATTATCATTCCTGAATTAATCATTAATTATCCTGTTATGACGATCGCTTGTCTCAGTAACACTTATTATTTGCTCTAGCAGCATTGCCACGTTGTTTTTTTTATGCAAATTTGTACATTCGCTCTTGTCAGTCCAACATTTTTTAAATCTACCTCTACATACATATTTAAAAGGTCCATCTTATCTTATGTTCAGTTTGCACTATACAGAGCAGTTGCACACCTGACTCCTTGGGGAAGTTTAGAATTTTTGAATTCATATTGCTGGAGTGTAGATGGAAGTTTCAGTGTGATATGGTGCTTCTAATTACTGTATTGGACTGACAAGACCTGACGATCTGTGTTGCGACTAATGAAGATGTACATCATGCGGTGGGGAGATGCACAAGAGTTCAAGCATTGTGTATGGCTATTATACATTTCTCGGCACTACCAGATCTGCAGCATTTTACCTATTCTGGTCCTCATTGGCTTCTTTGTAATGACATTATTTTTTAGAAAGCCCAGGCTTCTATTGATTCCTCTGTTGAGTTCTTTTTTATAGGAGAAGGTTAATTTTTCAGATTTGTCCCTGCTTGCGTGTAGGGGACTTTGTTTCCTTATTTAAGAATTATGGTTAATATTTAATTTCATTGCCAAAGAAACTTTGTTATATAAATGTACATGTATCGATGTAGTAAGTATTGGAATATTGCTCTTTTCCTCTGTCAGAAGTGAATAACCCCAAAGAAAGAAGATTACACCCAGCACGACATTTGTATCTACATATTTTACATATATATTGTTCGAGCATGATTTTGAGGCTCTGGCTAGCATCCTGATTGCCAATTTTGATACATTATTGCCAATTTCTCCAAGCCGGACCTGATATCAGCCAAGTGATGGAGAAATGTGCTCTAGATGTCATCCTGGTGGAGAAAACAGTTTCGCGGGGCATATAGGAGCTTCTACTGAAACAAGGTGTCACTCTGGTGCTTGATATGAAGCTCGACCGGGTGCAGAGAATTGCACGCTGCTCTGGATCTCCTATAGTCTTCTATTTCTAAATAAAAAAGGCTATATATGCAAAGGCAGGCTTGTTTGCCTTTTCTTGATTTGTAATATTTTCCGGTGCAACCAAACTATCTTTATATGCATGTTATTCTCACATATATACTTGTATATTAGTCGAGACGTGTATTTGCACGTGCACGCTTACTAGTGTTAATTAAGGAGAGCATCATTCTTCGCACAGGAGAATCGGGTTAATTATGAAAAGTATTATCGATCATTGGACGGAAGAATCACGTTAATTATGAAAATTATCGTCTAGAATATGTATGCCCCGTTGCAACGCACAGACAATTAGCTATTACATATAGAAATTATGCACTATTTATTTTCCTACTGGTAGAGTAGTTTCGTCCGCCCAACTCGTGCGTCCCTCCCATCTTTTTCTTTTTTGACCAACTTTATAGAGAAGAGTAGTAGCATATATGACATCAAATTGGTACATTATGAAACTACATTTTCAAACGAATCTAGTGATACTAATTTAGTGCCATAAATACTGCTACTTTTTTCTTACAAAGTCGGTCAAACTACTTTGACTTAGGACAAAACCTAGATGTACACTTATTCGCGGACGGAGTGAGTTGACTGCCTCACGCACACACGAATCAGGGTCCAAGCCTAGTCAGGTCGTACCATCCGTCCTTCATGTTAATTTTACGATGTCTTTTTGTTTTTTGTACATCACACTTTGGAAACAAAATCGTGTAACTATCTACTAGAGTCACAGATGGTATTTTGGTTCTCAGTTCGGTATTTTGGTATTCATGGCCATAGGATGAGCTGGTGAGGTGGTTGGGTTGGCTTGCGAGATTAACTCGGATGAGGGATTAATGTGGCCGAGGCATGAAAACCTGGCAATTAATAATAGGATTGGAAATATCAACCGTGGGATTAAAGATGCATCGACGTTGCACACGTGGTCTGATGAAAAACTTCCTATCAGACGTATGATAAGAAGTGTTTCCCTTTATTTAGTAACAGTCAGCACCCGTTAATCATGGCAAATCTTATCAGTACACTAGTAGAAAACAGGGCTTTGGTTCGGGCCAGCCCAGCCCATTAGTCCCGGTTCAGTCACGAACCGGGACCCATGGGGGCATACGTCCCAGTTCATGCGCCCAGGGGGCCGGCCGGGGCCTCGTAGGCATTGGTCCCGGTTCGTCTGGACTCATTTGTCCCGGTTCCTGGCACGAACCGGGACCAATGGGCCTCGCTCCTGGCCCACATCCATTGGTCCCGGTTCGTGGCTTGAACCGGGACAGAAGGGGGGGGCCTTTAGTCCCGGTTCCACGCACGAACCGGGACCAATGAGGTGGCTATATATACCCCATCGCCGGCGAGCAGAGCACTCCACACTGCTCTGTTTTTTCTGGCCGGCGAGGGGAGAGCTTTGTGGTGCTCTAGCTCACCTCCTATGCACATGAGGTGTTTGATGAAATGCCCAAGCCACACTAGTTAAGCTTTCTCCTCTCGAAGCTCGACCTTCAAGCTCCATTTTCCTCAAGATTTGTCTAGGTTTAGCGGTCCGTCATGTCCCGTCCCCGTCTTCACAGCCGTCGATCGCCCGCGCCGATCTCGTCGCCGGCATAACCGTGGTGAGCCTCTTGTTCTTATCTTCTTTCTAAAAGAAAAAAAATTCTTACTTGTATGATTTAGATAGATATTTGTCTAATTTTCTTACTTTTATTATTGTTTGTTATTATATAGTGCGATGGTTTTGGTATCCGCCCCCGTCGGCCCTCGTCCTGTCTATGATTCGGATGTGGTATATATTATATTTTATAACTATTTGGTTCATTTATTGTTTATGATAATTATGCCGACCAACGTGACATAGATTTTTTTTTTCTAGGAGGTATGTGAACCGGAAATTCCAACCGACCCTATTGTCGAGAGGTTAAATTTAGTTGAAGAAGAAAACAATTACTTGAAGGAAAAATTGAAAAAAATTGAGGAGGAGAAGATGATATTGGAGTTGCATGTTGCGGATGTCGTCGATGATCACAAGATCAAGATGGATGCAATGCGCTTCAAGATTAGAAAGTATAGAAAAATATGTCATTCATACCGAGGCTTGGTATCATTATGCCGTTGGATCAATTGTTACCTTGGTTGCGATTATGATCGCATTTGTTGTTGCATTGAAATGTTTTACATAGTTTCAATGTATGGTTTAATTAGATGCTCTGGAGAGCTATATGTTGTTCAATGAGAACTATGTATGTACTTTGGTTTTAATGTGACGATGAACTTCTATTAATTTGGTCACTTATCTATTCATGATGTTTTGTATGTTGGGGAACGTAGTAGTAAATCAAAAAATTTCCTACGTATCACCAAGATCAATCTAGGAGAAGCTTGCAACGAGAGAGAGGGAGTGCATCTTCATACCATTGAAGATCGCTAAGCGGAAGCGTTACAAGGAACGCGGATGATGGAGTCGTACTCGCGGCGATTCAAATCGCGGAAGATCCGATCTAGCGCCGAACGGACGGCGCCTCCGCGTTCAACACACGTACAGCTCGGGGACGTCTCCTCCTTCTTGATCCAGCAAGGGAAGAGGAGAAGTTGAGGGAGGGCTCCGGCAGCATGACGGCGTGGTGGTGGAGCTTGTGGTTCTCCGACAGGGCTTCGCCAAGCACTACGTAGGAGGAGGAGGTGTTGGAGAGGGGGAGGGCTGCGCCAGGGAAGGGGTGCTGCTGCCCTCCCACCCCCCCTCTATTTATATGGAGAAGGGGAGAGGGGGCCGGCCCCCTTAGATCCCATCTAAGGGGAGGGGCGGCGGCCAAGGGGGGAAACTTAAACCCCAAGCAAGGTGGGAGGCGCCCCCACCCCCTAGGGTTTCCAACCCTAGGCGCCTTGGGCCCCTTGGGGGGGGGGGGCGCACCAGCCCACCAGGGGCTGGTTCCCTCCCTTGCTCAGCCCACTTGGCCCACCGGGGCAGGTGGCCCCACCCGGTGGACCCCCGGACACCTTCCGGTGGTCCCGGTACAATACCGATAACCGCCGAAACCATTCCGGTGACTGAAACTGGAATTCCCATATATAATTCTTCACCTCCGGACCATTCCGGAACTCCTCGTGACGTCCGGGATCTCATCCGGGACTCCGAACAACCTTCGGTAACCACATACAATTTCCCATAACAACTCTAGCGTCACCGAACCTTAAGTGTGTAGACCCTATGGGTTCGGGAACCATGCAGACATGACCGAGACATCTCTCCGGCCAATAACAAACAGCGGGATCTGGATACCCATGTTGGCTCCCACATGTTCCACGATGATCTTATCGGATGAACCATAATGTCGAGGATTCAATCAATCCCGTACGCAATTCCCTTTGTCCATCGGTATGTTACTTGCCCGAGATTCGATCATCGGTATCCTTATACCTTGTTCAATCTCGTTACCGGCAAGTCTCTTTACTCGTTCCGTAACGCATGATCCCGTGACTAACTCCTTAGTCACATTGAGCTCATTACGATGATGCATTACCGAGTGGGCCCAGAGATACCTCTCCATCATACGGAGTGACAAATCCCAGTCTCGATTCGTGCCAACCCAACAGACACTTTCGGAGATACCTGTAGTGCACCTTTATAGTCACCCAGTTACGTTGTGACGTTTGATACACCCAAAGCATTCCTACGGTATCCGGGAGTTGCACAATCTCATGGTCCAAGGAAATGATACTTGACATTAGAAAAGCTCTAGCAAACGAACTACACGATCTTGTGCTATGCTTAGGATTGGGTCTTGTCCATCACATCATTCTCCTAATGATGTGATCCCGTTATCAACGACATCCAATGTCCATGGTCAGGAAACCACAACCATCTATTGATCAACGAGCTAGTCAACTAGAGGCTCACTAGGGACATGCTGTGGTCTATGTATTCACACATGTATTACGGTTTTCGGTTAATACAATTATAGCATGAACAATAGACAATTATCATGAACAAGGAAATATAATAATAACCATTTTATTATTGCCTCTAGGGCATATTTCCAACAGTCTCCCACTTGCACTAGAGTCAATAATCTAGTTCACATCACCATGTGATTTACATTGTTATGAATATAACACCCAGTGAGTTCTGGGGTTCGATCATGCTTTGCATGTGAGAGAGGTCTTTAGTCAACGGGTCTGCGACATTCAGATCCGTGTGTACTTTGCAAATCTCTATGTCATACTGTAGACACTGCTACCACACTCCACTTGGAGCTATTCCAAATGGCTGCTCCACTATACGTATCCGGATTGCTACTCAGAGTCATCCGGATTGGTGTTAAAGCTTGCATCGACGTAACTCTTTACGACGAACTCTTTATCACCTCCATAACCGAGAAATATTTCCTTAGTCCTCTAGTTACTAAGGATAATCTTGACCGCTGTCCAGTGATCCATTCCTGGATCACTCTCGTACCCCTTGACAGACTCATGGCAAGGCACACACATGTGCGGTACACAGCATGGCATATTATACAGAGCCTATGGATAAAGCATAGGGGATGACCTTCGTCCTATCTCTTTGATCCACCGCGGTCGAGCTTTGAGTCTCACTCAACTCCACACCTTACAAATCAGGTAAGAACTCCTTCTTTGACTGATCAATTTTGAACTCTTTCAAAATCTTGTCTAGGTATGCACTCATTGAAAGTCTCATCAAGCATCTTGATCTATCTCTATAGATCTTGATGCCCAACAATTAGGTAGCTTTATCCAGGTCTTCCTTTGAAAAACTCTTTCAAACAACCATTTATGCTTTCCAGAAATTCTACATCATTTCCGATCAACAATATGTCATCCACATATACTCATCAGAAATTCTATAGTGCGGCCACTCACTTTCTTGTAAATACGAGTTTCTCATAAACTTTGTACAAACTCAAAAACTTTGATCACCTCATCAAAGCGTATATTCCAACTCCGAGATGCTTGCTCCTGTCCATCGAAGGATTGCTGGAGCTTGCTTACTTTTTAGCATCCTTAGGATCGACAAAACCTTCTGGTTGTATCACATACAACCTTTCCTCAAGGGAACGATGTTTTGAAATCCATCTGCTAGATTTCATAATCGAAAAATGCAGCAACTGCTAACATAATTCCAACAGACTTTAGCATCGCTACGGGTAAGAATGTCTCATCGTAGTCAACTCCTTGAACTTGTCAGAAACTTGTTTGCGGCAAGTCGAGCTTTATAAATGGTAACATTTACCATCAATGTCTGTCTTCTTCTTAAAGGTCCATTTGTACTCAACGACCTGCCATTCAACGAGCAAGTCTACCAAAGTCCATACTTGGTTTTCATACATGGATCCTTTCTCGGATTTCATGGCCTCTAACCATTTGTTGGAATCCGGGCCCATCATCGCTTCTCCATAGTTTGTAGGTTCGTTGTTGTCCAACAACATGACCTCCAAGACAGGGTTGCCGTACCACTCAGGAGCAGTACGCGTCTTTGTCGACCTACAAAGTTCGATAGTAACTTAATCCGAAGCTTCATGATCATCACCATTAACTTCCTCTTCAACTGACGTAGGCTCCACAGAAACATCTTTCTGTGATGCGCTACTCTTTAGTTGAAACAAAGGTTCAACAACCTCATCAAGCTCTATCTTCCTCCCACTCAATTCTTTCGAGAGAAACCTTTTCTCGAGAAAGGACCCGTTTTTAGCAACAAATACTTTGCCCTCGGATCTGAGATAGAAGGCATACCCAAATGTTTCCTTTGGGTATTCTATGAAGATGCATATTTCCGCTTTGGGTTCGAGCTTATCAGACATAAGCGTCGTATTCCCAAACTCTGAGAAATGACAGCTTAGGTTTCTGCCAAACCATACGGTGTCATCTCAACGGAATTAGATGGTGCCCTATTTAAAGTGAATGTTGTTGTCTCTAATGCTTAACCCCAAAACGATAGTGGCAAATCGATAAGAGACATCATAGTACGCACCATATCCAATAGAGTACGACTACGACGTTCGGACACACCATCACACTATGGTGTTCCAGGTGGCGTGAGTTGTGAAACAACTTTCACATTGTATTAAGTTGTATACAAAACTTGTAACTCAGATATTCACCTCCACGATCATATCGTAGAAATTTTTTATCTTCTTGTCACGATGATCTTAGACTTCACTCTGAATTTGTTTGAACTTTTCAAACGTTTTAGACTTGTGTTTCATTAAGTAAATATACTCATATCCACTCAAATCATCAGTGAAGGTAAGAAAATAATGATATCCACTACATGCTACAACACTCATTGGACCGCATACATCAACATGTATTTTCTCCAATAAGTTACTAGCCCGCTCCATCATACCGGAAACGGGGTCTCAGTCATCTTGCCTAAGAGGCATGGTACGCATGTCGCAACCGATTCGAAATCGAGTGAGTCCAAAGATCCATCAGCATGGAGTTTCTTCATGCGCTTTACACCAATATGACCTTTAGCGGCAGTGCCACAAGTATGTGGTACTATCATTATTAATTTTGCATCTTTTATGAACATGTGTATTACTATGATCGAGATTCAATAAACCATTCACATTGGGTGCATGACCATTGAAGGTATTATTCATGTAAACAGAATAACCATTATTCTCTAACTTAAATGAATAACCGTATTGCATTAAACACGATCTAATCACGTTCATGCTCAACACAAACACCAAATAACATTTATTTAGGTTCATCCCTAATCCCGAGAGAGTGTGCGATGGTGATCACATCAACCTTGGAAACACTTCCAACACACATCGTCACCTCACCCTTAGCTAGCCTCCGTTTATTCCATAGCTTTTATTTCAAGTTACTAACATTTAGCAACCGAACCGGTATCCAATACCCAGGTGCTACTAGGAGTACTAGCAAGGTACACATCAATAACACATATATCAAATATACTTCTGTCGACGATGCCAGCTTTCTTATCTACCAAGTATCTAGGGTTGTTCCACTTCAGCGACCGTTCTCCTCATAACAGAAGCACCTAGTCTCAGGTTTGGGTTTGACCTTGGGTTTCTTCACTGGAGCAGCAACTGACTTGCCATCCATGAAGTTTCCCTTCTTGCCCTTGCCCTTTGTGAAACTAGTGGTTTTACTAACCATCAACACTTGATGCTCCTTCTTGATTTCTACCTTCGCGGTGTTAAACGTCGCGAACAGCTCAGGGATCATCTTATCCATCCCTGGCATGTTATAGTTCATCATGAAGCTCTAGTAGCTAGGTGGCAGTGACTTGGAGAACTATATTAATCACTATCTTATCTGAAAGATAAACTCCCACTCGATTCAAGTGATCGTAGTACCCAGACAATCTGAGCACATGCTCACTGATTGAGCTATTCTCCTTCATCTTGCAGGCAAAGAATCTTGTTGGAGGTCTCATACCTCTCAACGCGGGCATGAGCCTGAAATCCCAATTTCAGCTCTTAGAACATCTCATATGTTCCGTGACATTCCAAACGTTTTGGAGCCTCAATTCTAAGCCGTAATGCATGACGCACTGAACTATCAAGTAGTCATCAGAACATGCCTGTCAGATGTTCAAAACATCTACAGACAACGCTTGAGGGGGTGGCGCATCGAGCGGTGCATTAAGGACATAAGCCTTCTATGCAGTAATGAGGACAATCCTCAGACCACGGACCCAGTCCGCATTATTGCTACCATCATCTTTCAACTTACTTTTCTCTAGGAACGTATCAATAAAACAGGGGAGCTACAGCGCGAGCTATCTACAACATAATTTGCAAAGACACTTTGACTATGTTCATGATAATGAAGTTCATCTGATGAACTCCCACTCAGATAGACATCCCTCTAGTCATCTAAGTGATACATGATCCGAATCGACTAGGCCGTGTCCGATCATCACGTGAGACGGACTAGTCATCAACGGTGAACATCTCCATGTTGATCGCATCTACTATACGACTCATGTGCGACCTTTCGGTCTCTCGTGTTCCGAGGCCATGTCTGTACATGCTAGGCTCGTCAAGTCAACCTAAGTGTTTCGCATGTGTAAATCTGGCTTACACCCGTTGTATGCGAATGTTAGAATCTATCACACCCGATCATCACGTGGTGCTTCGAAACAACGAACCTTCGCAACGGTGCACAGTTAGGGGGAACACATTTCTTGAAATTTTGGTGAGGGATCATCTTATTTATGCTACCGTCGTTCTAAGCAAATAAGATGTAAACATGACAAACATCACATGCAAATCATAAAGTGACATGATATGGCCAATATCATCTTGCGCTTTTGATCTCCATCTTCGAGGCACGGCATGATCAACATCGTCACCGGCATGACACCATGATCTCCATCATCGTGTCTTCATGAAGTTGTCTCGCCAACTATTACTTCTACTACTATGGCTAACGGTTAGCAATAAAGTAAAGTAATTTCATGGCCTTTACATTGACACGCAGGTCATACAATAAATTGAGACAACTCTTATGGCTCCTACCGGTTGTCATATTCATCGACATGCAAGTCGTGATTCCTATTACAAGAACATGATCAATCTCATACATCACATATATAATTCATCACATCCTTTTTGGCCATATCACATCACATAGCATACCCTGCAAAAACAAGTTAGACGTCCTCTAATTGTTGTTGCATGTTTTACGTGGCTGCTATGGGTTTCTAGCAAGAACGTTTCTTACCTACGCAAAAGCCACAACGGTGATATGCCAATTGCTATTTACCCTTCATAAGGACCCTCTTCATCGAATCTGATCCGACTAAAGTGGGAGAGACAGACACCCGCTAGCCACCTTATGCATCAAGTGCATGTCAGTCGGTGGAACCTGTCTCACGTAAGCGTACGTGTAAGGTCGGTCCGGGCCGCTTCATCCCACAATGCCGCCGAATCAAGATAGGACTAGTAACGGTAAGCAAATTGAACAAATCATCGCCCACAACTACTTGTGTTCTACTCGTGCAAAGAATCTACGCATAAACCTGGCTCTGATACCACTGTTGGGGAACGTAGTAGTAAATCAAAAATTTTCCTACGTATCACCAAGATCAATCTAGGAGAAGCTTGCAACGAGAGAGAGGGAGTGCATCTTCATACCCTTGAAGATCGCTAAGCGGAAGCGTTACAAGGAACGCGGATGATGAAGTCATACTCGCGGTGATTCAAATCGCGGAAGATCCGATCTAGCGCCGAACGGACGGCGCCTCCGCGTTCAACACACGTATAGCCCGGGGACGTCTCCTCCTTCTTGATCCAGCAAGGGAAGAGGAGAAGTTGAGGGAGGGCTCCGGCAGCACGACGGCGTGGTGGTGGAGCTTGTGGTTCTCCGACAGGGCTTCGCCAAGCACTACGGAGGAGGAGGTGGTGTTGGAGAGGGGGAGGGCTGTGCCAGGGAAGGGGTGCTGCTGCCCTCCCACCCCCCTCTATTTATATGGAGAAGGGGAGAGGGGGCTGGCCCCCTTAGATCCCATCTAAGGGGAGGGGCGGCGGCCAGGGGGGAAACTTACCCCCCAAGCAAGGTGGGAGGCGCCCCCACCCCCTAGGGTTTCCAACCCTAGGCGCCTTGGGCCCCTTGGGGGGGGGGGGGCGCACCAGCCCACCAGGGGCTGGTTCCCTCCCTTGCTCAGCCCACTTGGCCCACCGGGGCAGGTGGCCCCACCCGGTGGACCCCCGGACACCTTCCGGTGGTCCCGGTACAATACCGATAACCCCCGAAACCATTCCGGTGACTGAAACTGGACTTCCCATATATAATTCTTCACCTCCGGACCATTCCAGAACTCCTCGTGACATCCGGGATCTCATCCGGGACTCCGAACAACCTTCAGTAACCACATACAATTTCCCATAACAACTCTAGCGTCACCGAACCTTAAGTGTGTAGACCCTACGGGTTCGGGAACCATGCAGACATGACCGAGACATCTCTCCGGCCAATAACCAACAGCGGGATCTGGATACCCATGTTGGCTCCCACATGTTCCACGATGATCTTATCGGATGAACCACGATGTCAAGGATTCAATGAATCCCGTACGCAATTCCCTTTGTCCATCGGTATGTTACTTGCTCGAGATTCGATCGTCGGTATCCTTATACCTTGTTCAATCTCGTTACCGGCAAGTCTCTTTACTCATTCCGTAACGCATGATCCCGTGACTAACTCCTTAGTCACATTGAGCTCATTACGATGATGCATTACCGAGTGGGCCCAGAGATACCTCTCCGTCATACGGAGTGACAAATCCCAGTCTCGATTCGTGCCAACCCAACAGACACTTTCGGAGATACCTGTATTGCACCTTTATAGTCACCCAGTTACGTTGTGACGTTTGATACACCCAAAGCATTCCTACGGTATCCGGGAGTTGCACAATCTCATGGTCCAAGGAAATGATACTTGACATTAGAAAAGCTCTAGCAAACGAACTACACTATCTTGTGCTATGCTTAGGATTGGGTCTTGTCCATCACATCATTCTCCTAATGATGTGATCCCGTTATCAATGACATCCAATGTCCATGGTCAGGAAACCACAACCATCTATTGATCAACGAGCTAGTCAACTAGAGGCTCACTAGGGACATGCTGTGGTCTATGTATTCACACATGTATTACGGTTTCCGGTTAATACAATTATAGCATGAACAATAGACAATTATCATGAACAAGGAAATATAATAATAACCATTTTATTATTGCCTCTAGGGCATATTTCCAACATTGTAATGGTTTTTTACACACTTAATTATATATAATGCACGCAGATGAACCGGCAATGGATGTACGGTGACAGACACACCTCCGAGTACATTAAGGGCGTGCATAATTTTCTCGAAGTGGCTGAGGCAAACAAGCAGAATGGTTTTATGTGTTGTCCATGCCCTATATGTGGGAATACGAAGTCTTACTCTGACCGGAAAATCCTTCACACCCACCTGCTTGAGAAGGGTTTCATGCCACACTATAATGTTTGGACCAGGCACGGAGAAATAGGGGTTATGATGGAAGACAGCGAAGAAGAAGAGGACGATGACAACTATGTGCCCCCTGAATACGGTGATGCTGCAACGGGGGAAGCTGAAGATCAAGAGGAACCAGACGATGTGCCCGATGATGATCTCCGTCGGGTCTTTGTTGATGCAAGAAGACAGTGCGAAAGTGAAAAGGAGAAGCTGAAATTCGATCGCATGTTAGAGGATCACCAAAAAGGGTTGTACCCCAATTGCGAAGATGGCAACACAAAGCTCGGTACCGTACTGGAATTGCTGTAGTGGAAGGTAGAGAATGATGTGCCTGACAAAGGATTTGAGAAGCTACTGAAAATATTGAAGAAGAAGCTTCCAAAGGATAACGAATTGACCGACAGTACGTACGTAGCAAAGAAGGTCGTATGCCCTCTAGGATTGGAGGTGCAGAAGATACATGCATGCCCTAATGACTGCATCCTGTACCGTGGTGCGTACGAGGATTTGAACGCATGCCCGGTATGCGGTGCATTGCGGTATAAGATCAGACGAGATGACCCTGGTGATGTTGACGGCGAGCCCCCCAGGAAGAGGGTTCCTGCCAAGGTGATGTGGTATGCTCCTATAATACCACGGTTGAAACATCTGTTCAGAAACAAAGAGCATGCCAAGTTGATGCGATGGCACAGAGAGGACCATAAGAAACACGGGAAGTTGAGAGCACCCGCTGACGGGTCGTAGTGGAGAAAAATCGAGAGAAAGTACCGGACTGAGTTTGCAGGTGACCCAAGGAACGTATGGTTTGGTTTAAGCGCGGATGGCATTAATCCTTTCGGGGAGCAGAGCAGCAATCACAACACCTGGCCCGTGACTCTATGTATCTATAACCTTCCTCCTTGGCTGTGCATGAAGCGGAAGTTCATTATGATGCCAGTACTCATCCAAGGCCCTAAGCAACCCGGCAACGACATTGATGTGTACCTAAGGCCATTAGTTGAAGAACTTTTACAGCTGCGGAATGGAAACGGTGTACGTGTGTGGGATGAGCACAGACAGGAGGAATTTGACCTGCATGCGTTGCTGTTTGTAACCATCAATGATTGGCCTGCTCTTAGTAACCTTTCAGGACAGACAAACAAGGGATACCATGCATGCACACACTGTTTAGCTGACACCAAAAGTATATACCTGGACAAATGCAGGAAGAATGTGTACCTGGGGCATCGTCGATTTCTTCCGACCAACCATCAATGTCGAAAGAAAGGCAAGCATTTGAAAGGCGAGGCAGATCACCGGAAGAAGCCCGCCATGCGTACCGGTGATCACGTACTTGCTATGGTCAATGATTTACACGTAATCTTTGGAAAGGGTCCCGACGGACTATCTGTTCCGAATGACGCTGAGGGACGCGCTCCCATGTGGAAGAAGAAATCTATATTTTGGGACCTACCCTACTGGAAAGACCTAGAGGTCCGCTCTTCAATCGACGTGATGCACGTGACAAAGAACCTTTGCGTGAACCTGCTAGGCTTCTTGGGCGTGTATGGAAAGACAAAAGATACACCGGAGGCACGGGAGGACCTGCAACGTTGGCACGAAAAAGACGGCGTGCCTCCAAAGCAGTATGAAGGTCCTGCCAGCTACGCTCTTACCAAAGAAGAGAAGGAAATCTTCTTTGAATGCCTGCTCAGTATGAAGGTCCCGTCTGGCTTCTCGTTGATTATAAAGGGAATAATAAATATGGCAGAGAAAAAGTTCCAGAACCTAAAGTCTCATGACTGCCACGTGATTATGACGCAACTGCTTCCGGTTGCATTGAGGGGGCTTCTACCGGAAAACGTTCCATTAGCCATTGTGAAGCTATGTGCATTCCTCAATGCAATCTCTCAGAAGGTGATTGATCCAGAAATCATACCAAGGCTAAGGAGTGATGTGGCGCAATGTCTTGTCAGTTTCGAGCTGGTGTTCCCACCATCCTTCTTCAATATCATGACGCACGTCCTAGTTCATCTAGTCGACGAGATTGTCGTTCTGGGCCCCGTATTTCTCCACAATATGTTCCCCTTTGAGAGGTTCATGGGAGTCCTAAAGAAATATGTCCGTAATCGCGCTAGGCCTGAAGGAAGCATCTCCATGGGCCATCAAACAGAGGATGTCATTGGGTTTTGTGTTGACTTCATTCCTGAGCTTAAGAAGATTGGTCTCCCTCAATCGCGGTATGAGGGGAGACTGACTGGAAAAGGCACGCTAGGAGGGGACTCAATAATATGCAGGGACGGGCATTCTTGGTCTCAAGCACACTACACAGTTCTACAGAACTCTACCTTGGTGACCCCGTATGTTGATGAACACAAGAACATTCTGCGCTCCAAACACCCGGAGCAGTGTGACGACTGGATTACCTGTGAACACATCAAGACTTTCGGCAGTTGGTTGGAAACACGTCTCAGAGGTGACAACACTGTTTCTGATGAGCTGTACTCGTTGTCCAGGGGACCATCTTTGACTATATTGACTTACAAAGGATACGAGATAAATGGGAATACATTTTACACGATCGCCCAAGATCAAAAGAGCACCAACCAAAACAGTGGTGTCCGCTTTGATGCAGCAACCAAGAGGGGAAAGGACACATATTATGGTTACATAGTGGACATATGGGAACTTGACTACGGACATGATTTTAAGGTCCCTTTGTTTAAGTGCAAATGGGTCAATCTGTCAGGAGGCGGGGTACAGGTAGAGCCACATTACGGAATGACAACAGTGGATCTGAACAATCTTGGGTACACAGACGAACCATTCGTCCTAGCCAATGATGTGGCGCAGGTTTTCTATGTGAAGGACATGTCTACCAAACCGAGAAAGAGAAAAGATAAGGAAGCGAATACATCATACGATGAGCCAAAGCGCCACATAGTTCTTTCAGGGAAAAGAGACATCGTGGGAGTGGAGGGTAAGACAGACATGTCTGAAGATTATGAAAAGTTTCATGAAATTCCTCCCTTCAAAGTCAAGGCTGACCCAAGCACCCTGTTAAGCGATGAAGAATATCCATGGTTACGGCGCAATAAGCAAAGGACACAAACGAAGAAAAAGTGAAGACAGATGAAGTCAGAAAGGGTTGAAAATTGATGATATGGCTTTGAATGGTTCATTTTGAGCACACAAAAAGTCTGGAGTTCAAATAAGTTCAAAAAAATGAAATCCCTTTGTAACAGATGAGTTTTTGTCCGAAACCCTGATACTTCGAAAGAGATTGTCCATTTTGTACACGAAGTGCATCCAGTTTTTGCCGTAACCCTCTCAACTTTTATGAAACTCTAATAGCAAAAATAATAAACTAAAAAAATGAACTAGAAAACTTTAATGAAACTCTAATAGAAAAAAGAATGAACTAGAAAACTTTAATGAAACTCTAATAGCAAAAGGAATCAACTAAAATTTATGCAACTAAAATTATCAAAGTATTTTCTGTTCAAAACATTAAAAGCAAAAAGAATTTTCATAAAGAACTTTTTTTGTAAGAAACTTTAATAGCAAAAGGAATTATCATAAAGATTTTTTTTTCTTAGAAACTAAAATAACAAAAACTGTTTTTGAATATAATGATAAAACACAGTAATATTAAATAGCAGGAAAAAGAATCACTCCAAAATCTATTTTTATAGTAAAGTTAATCACAAACTAGTGATTCACATAAATTTCAAAGAATTCAAATTTACTATTCAAATTGGAAAACTAATGGCACTAACAACAAGTTTATAATTTTTATTACCTAAAAGCAAAAGAATCACTGAAAAACAGTTTGTATTTTGTTGTAAGTAGAAACAAAATAAAATAAATAAAGCAAAAAAAACTAGAAAAAAAATAAAAAAAAATGCCACCTACTGGGCCACCACGGCCTGAATACGACTAGAAACCATCCATGGGCCAGGATTCAGGCCCGCAGAGGCCCAGCAGGCCCACGGGCAAAGAGTAGCAGAGAAGGCCCGAAAGCCTGCAGTTGAGAGGAGCTCGAGAGGGTCGGCGCAACAGCGCTTATAAACCACTCTCAAGCTCTCTCAACTAGCGAGGTAGGACTAAACATCCCACCGCACCGCGCCAGCGCAAGGCCTTTGGTCCCGGTTGGTAGCACCAACCGGGATGAAAGGGGGGGCATTGGTCCCGGTTGGTGGAACAAACCGGGACCAATGCCCCCCCTTTGGTCCCGGTTCGTGCCACCAACCGGGACCAAAGGTCTCTGTTTCCCGCCCATTGGGCTACTGAAAAGAGACCTTTGGTCCCGGTTGGTGGCATGAACCGGGACCAAAGGGTGGCATTCGTCCCGGTTTGTGCCACGAACCGGGACCAATGCTCTGTGTATATAAGCAGGACTTAGGAATTTTTCAGTTTTCATCGACCATTTGCCCCCCGACGACGCCGAGCTCATCGACGCCGCCAGGCTGCCCGTGCTCGCCGTCGTCGCCCGCTCCTCGTCGCCATCGCCCCGCGCCCCTGCCCTGCCCCGACGCGCCGCCCCTGCCCTGCCCCGACGCATCGCCCCGTGCCCCCTGCCTCGTCGTCGTCGCCCCGTGGCCCCTGCCTCGACGCCGGCCGCCCCGTGGCCCTGCCCCGCGCCCCCGGCCTGCCCCGACGCCGCCCCGCGCCCCCGGCCTGCCCCGACCACGTCGCCGCCACGTTCGGTCCGGTCGGCCTTCTCCTCTCTGTTTTTTATAGATATATGATGATTTTTTTCCAGATTATATGTATGTGTGTATATATGATTATATGTCCTCTTTTTTTTCAGATTTTTTGTTCATGTATATGATGATTTGTTTTTTGCATTTTTAGAAAAATGTATATATGTATATATGTTCTCTGTGTATATATGTTCATATATGCAAAAGTTACATTTTTAGAAAATTATCTATGTATGTTCTCTGATTTAGTGCATTTTAGGTTAGTTTCATTTTTAGAAAAGTTTTATATATCTAGGAAGAAGGAAGAAGAAGAAGAAAAAGTTTTATAAATGCAAAAGTTACATTTTTAGAAAAGTTTTGTATATCTAGCTAGGAAGAAGGAAGAAGGAAGAAGAAGAAAATTTTTTATATATGCAAAAGTTATTTTTTATCGGGTATGTCGTTGTCGATATACCCCCCTCCACCAATAACTTCGACATGAGGGGGGGGGGTCGATATACCCCCTCCCCGATAACATTTTTTTCCATGTATGTATGTCGTCATTGTCGATATACCCCCTCCCGGATAACTTCGACATGAGGAGGGAGGTCGATATACCCCCTCCCTGATAACTTCGCACATGAGGGGGGGGTCGATATCCCCCTCCCCGATAACTTCGAATGAGGGGGGGGGGGGGGTCGATATACCCCCTCCCCGATAACTTCGACATGAGGGGGGTCGATATACCCCCTCCCCGTAACTTCGACATGAGGGGGGGTCGATATACCCCCTCCCCGTAACTTCGACATGAGGGGGGGGGGGTCGATATACCCCCCCTCCCCGATAACTTCGCCGCGTGCTTCCCCCGAGCTCGGCCTTGCTCTGCCACTGCTCCATGGCTCGCCGCCCCCGTCGCCCGAACAGTCTATGTATTATTTTATATCGCGGTGGACATATATCAAAGTTTGATCATATGTCAAAGTTTGAATTTTGACATATGCAACATTTGATCATATATCAAGTTTGATCATATGTCAAAGTTTGAATTTTGACATATGCAACATTTGATCATATGTCAAAGTTTGAATTTTGACATATATAGATTTTATCAAGAATGCCCCCATTATGGATGTGCACATATTGATCCAATTTTTTTCTAATCTCATATATATATATATATATATATATATATATATATATATATATAATATATATATATATATTATATATATAATATATATTCTTCTTATGTCCCGTTGTCTGTCAAAGTATTGAAGAAATCCATGGCTTCATCATTAGTCGGAAGTAACAGCGTATGTGCATAGCTCCTTCAAGTTTTTGTTTTGGAATGGAGTTCCTGATAGAATAATTCACCTTTTGGTACGAATTTCAGCAAAGGCCTTCCAAATAGCGATATTCGGAAGGCTCTTGCTGAACTTTGTACCAAAAAGCGAATTATTCTATCGGGAACTCCGTTCCAAAACAACTTTGAAGAGCTTCGTACCATTATACGCCTGTCATTTCCGGCTAATGATGAAGTCATGGTTTTCTTGAATTCTTTGACACTAGACAACGTGACATATAGAAGGGTAGATGAGATCAGGAAAAATATGGACCGTTTTCTGCACATCCAGAATGGCGTCATTTTGTTAAATCCCTTGTCGGTCCGGACGTCGGACATTCATGAGAGAGGCGGTCCGACCCAAACCCTAGAAGCGTTGTCGAGGCCACCCCAAACCCTAGAAGCATTGCCTAGGCCACCCCAAACCCTAGAAGCATTGTCGAGGCCACCCCAAACCGTAGAAGCGTCGAGCTAGCTAGGTCTACGTTTGCACTAATATATCCATCTGTCATGTTTGTATATTAATTGCCATGTTGTAATATTTGCAGAAACTATGGAGCACCGAGAGATCGAAGCAGAACAGTTGTTGGGGGACATAATCCTCGGCGGAGGTGATGTCTTGTCGTTTCTCAACGACACCGATGGTCTGGAAGGAGAGGGTGAAGCAGGCTCCGGTGATCGAACAATGGAGGTGGAAGGACATGATTATGATGGCTCCGGTGACGGAATGCCGGTGGAAGAAGGAGACCGTGATGACTGCTCCGGTGAGCGAACGGAGGAAGGAGATGTTGCAAAGTCCGGCGAGGTATATATATTAATTAAGCCTGTGCTGACTAGCTAATTGATGCATTAATTGTTTTGGTATGTACACATATTAACTCTCTTCTTTCTTATTTTCTAGCCCACCGGATCGAGCCAAACTTCGGTAACGAGACGAGGCCCGAAGAAAAGGTTGCGCCAGGATGAAAGGTTCACGATCACAGCAATCAAGGGCGATGGCCAACCGATTGAACCCAGCCGAACCAAGGAAGCATTTTCTGCTCAGTGCGGGGTTCTTGTTAGGGACATGATCCTGATCAGCATCCACCAATGGAATAAGCCTAAGAGCGAAGACCCTCAAGTGTCTTTTGTCAACGATAGACAGAAAGATGATATTTGGACTGCGCTGAAGGCAAATTTCACCCTACCGCCAGAGGAGGATCCGGATAAGCCAGTTATAGAGCCATTGGTCAAGGCTCATGCTCTTAAGAAGATGGCAGATCTATTCAGGAGGTGGAAGAATGAGTTGAAATCAACGTTTGTCGACAAAGGGAAGACTCCAGAATTCACCGGCCGATTTGAGAAGATAAGAGATCACTGGCCCGCATTTGTGGCCCACAAGACATCGGAGAAGAGTAAGAAGATGTCAGCGACAAACAAGAAAAATGCTGCAAAGAAGGAGTATCACCATCGCACGGGGTCAGGTGGCTACCTCAAAGCCCGGCCGTTGTGGGACAAGGCTGAGAAGGACCTGCTTGATAAAGGGGTCGAACCAGAGACATTGAACTGGCCAGACCGTTCAAGGACTTGGTTCTTCGGGGTTGGGGGAACCTTGGACCCTGAAACAGGGAAGTGCCGTTGGACGAAGGAGCAACTTGAAATACCCGTCAAGAAGCTTCAGAAGTATATCGCCGCAGCGCAGCAAGGGACGTTCGTTCCCGACAGAGAGAACGACGAGCTCACACAGGCCCTCGGGAATCCTGAGCACCCAGGACGAACACGAGGCACGACAGGCTCCGTTGCGTGGAAGGAAGGGTTTCCCAGCGCAGGCGGTTACAAAACCCGGGAGAGGAGGAGGAAAGTGGAGCAGACCGAACTGCAGAAGCTGAATGCAAGGGTACGAGCGCTAGAGGAACAAGCACTAGTTCAGAGGCAGCGACCTGCCGAAGCTACCCCAGAAACTACCCCGCCATCTCAGCGGAGAAGCAGCGTGGCTTCCACCGAGCTCCTTCAGCAGCCTCACTTCACGGCTCCCAGCTACCCCGTGGATGCTATCACGGAGGCTCAAGATTGCCACCTTATGGCGCAATGGTAGCACCTCAAAGTCAAGGCGGCTGTCCGCTCTGTTGCACCTCCTCAACCCGGCGCAACTTTTCACTGCCTTCCGATTCCAGAAGGCTATGCTGTTGTGATGGTCGATGAAATAACGGAGGGATTTGAGGAGCTCGAGCTTGACCACCCTACCGATGAAGGGGAGACTCAGCTGGGTCTTGCTCTGAAGACTCCATGTCTATGGCGGAAGGAGCTCATCAACCTTCCAAACTGGACGCCTCCGCCTCCTCCTCCGGCGAGTCAGGGCACTCCGCCTCCTCCTCCGCCTCCTCCTCTGGCGAGTGATCAGGGCACTCCGCCTCCTTCTCCGGCTGCTCCGGCACGTGGCGGCACTCCGCATCCTTCTCCAGCTGCTCCGGCGCGTGGCGGCACTCCGCCTCCTTCTCCGCCTGCGCCGGCGCGTCCGAGCAGCCTGCCTCCTTCTCTGCCTCGTCAACAACAGCGGAAGACAGCCGCCGCCACTCCGGCTGCTCCGGCGCGTTGTAGCACTCCGCCTCCTTCTCCACCTCGTAAGCAACGAAGGAAGACAGCCGCAGCCGCTCCGGCTGCTCCGGCGTCTAGCAGTACAGCCAGAGGCGGGAGGCAATACAAATTTGGTCCATCTCTCAAGCCTCTAGAGAAGTTACCATACGAGATGACCGAGGAGGAAAACGCGGAGATCTGTCAAGCCCAAGTGAAGGACTTTTTTGCAAAGAAAAATCCACCTCCGGAGGAGAAGATGGATCCGGTGAAATTGAAGCGCACTTTGAAGAACCTGAAGCGACCACCACCGCCTCCGCCGGATGACAACCATGTCTGCGCTCTGAAAAAGGCAGTGGAAGGAGCGCGCCGGTCGGGAACTACTTCAAGTGACAAAAGGTTACAAGAACGAAGAAGAGGGAACAAAATTCCCTAGCTCGGCGAACAGGCAAACCAATCGTGCTCCCCGCTCAAGGTGTCTAGCGATATCATCACAAATCTGCCGGGGATGCTGCCTGGTACCAATCTTGGTGATTACCTGCCCAACGATGCACATTTTGATACAATGGAGGTGGACGAACACAAATACCAGTACGGGAAGCCTCTCGTCAGACCTGGTGATCCTCCTCTAACAACGATGATGCAAAGATTCCATAAGTGGTACATGGACACCTGCAAGTCTGGGAAGGATATTTTGACGCTGAGAGTTAAAGAGGAGCACGACCTCGTTGGAATTGATCTGTTGTCTGTTCCATTTGAGGAGTTCTTCCAGTTTTTCAATCAAAAGGACCTCGATAAAATAATCATCACTTGCTACTGTCTGTAAGTACTATACTTCTGTAATTAAGTCTCTATATATAGCTCAGCTCTTTCATTGCATGTATATTAATTATCCTCACTATATTATGCAGATTGAAGATCGTCGAATGCAAAAATGCACAAATCTATGATATTGGGTTCATTAACACAAATCTCATAGATGAATGGACGGTTACAATCATGCGGAAGAAACCGAGGCCAACTTGCTACAATCGTTGCTTAAAATCAAAACAAGATAAAATACTCTTTCCTTACAACTTCAAGTGAGTGTTACTGTCTTCTGCATATTCGGTTTCCCTTATTACTCGAGGTTATAGTATGTAATTGATGAGTTATGCATGCGTGCGCAGCTTCCACTTTATTCTCCTAGAGATTAAGCTTAGCAGGGACTAGTAACCGTCTTAGACTCAAGACGAAAAGATCCAAG
The DNA here is from genome assembly GCA_011799875.1 of Thinopyrum elongatum. NCBI lineage: Eukaryota > Viridiplantae > Streptophyta > Magnoliopsida > Poales > Poaceae > Thinopyrum > Thinopyrum elongatum. The sequence goes on along the minus strand of CM022298.1, from coordinate 692,577,829 downwards.
GAGTATGCGGCCATGACTGAAATGCTCCAGAAGTAAGTTCATCGATCATTATCGCACCATATCGGCAACTTTGGTCATTTCCTGATATCAAGTAATTATTTTCTTTTGTCTCGCAGGGTTTGGAAAGTGTTCACCACAGAAGCTCCGGGACTGCCGGGGGAGCTGCCGATTTACACACCCGAAAGTAAGTACTACTAGCTAGTTCCGCGCATCTCCCATTGATTCTAGCTAGTTTCATCAATACCATTTATAATGCTTGATTATCAGTTTGATTGACCTTTATTTCTCGTAAAGTGGTTGTGGCAGGAAGGCGGGAATAATTTTTGTGGATACTACATTTGCGAGTACATCTACAACGCGACGACCTCTAAGCGGGGCTACTCTGAAAAACAATATGAAGTGCGTAAGCAATAATATTCACAATTTTATTTTATTACCATCATTTGTGTTGAGTTTCATTCATATATATGTATTGACCCCCTTCTTCAAATTAGATTTGGCAGATGCGGGATGAACTCCTACCACGAGATCGCATAAAAGCAATTCAAGAGGAATTGGCGGGATTCTTTCTTGACCACGTCATCAATCTAGCCGGAGAATACCATGTGGAACTTGACATCAAATGTTAGGGATTGTAAGAGATCTTATATTGTATATATGTAGCTAGTAGCGTCAGATAGATATACGAAAACTTGTTGTTCGACCAATCTCTCGGAGAAGGAGGAGGTCGATCACTTCTGTCTGTATATGTTCATGACGATCTTGTGTACTTAATGGTTTCCTTCATTTGCTTACTAGCTAGCGTGTCGAGTCCTCTCTATACGTATAGTACGTAGCGTCGACCAAGCACGGAGATAAGAGATGACACTTCTCTCTAGCTATTAGCTAGCTAACACAATATATGAAACCCCTAAATTAACCCTACAAAACCCCCAAAACCCCCAAACCCCCCCCCCTTTCAAAAAAAAAACAAAAACCCCAGCTCCTGAGCTGCTGACACGTTGATGATCTTTGGTCCCGGTTGGTGTTACCAACCGGACAAAGGCCCTCCTCTCTGGGCTCGCCGCAGTGGCCACGTGGAGCCCCATCTGTCCCGGTTTGTATAAGAACCGGGACTAAAGGTGTTGGGCTTTAGTCCCGACCCTTTAGTCCCGGTTCCCGAACCGGGACAAATGGGCCTTATGAACCGGGACAAATGGGCCTTTTTCTACTAGTGGTACGAGGCCCTTCCTCCTTTATTCCCAGCGCTCTTCATCCCTTCATGCTTCATTCCGCTGCTTCCTTCCTTTTTTTGTGTGTGTGAAACGCTGCTTCCTTCCTTTTTTTGTGTGTGTGAAACGCTGCTTCCTTCCTTCATGCTTCATTCCGCTGCTCCTTTCCTTTGTTTGTGTGTGTGAAAACTCTGCTTCCATCCTTCATGCTTCATTCCCGCTGCTTCCTTCCTTTTGTGTGTGTGTGTGAAAACGCTGCTTCCTTCCTTCATGCTTCATTCCCGCTGCTTTCTTCACCATTCATCCTGCTGCTTCCTAGCTCCGTGCTTCATTCCCGCTGCATCCTCAATGCTCCATTTTCTGCTATGAAGCATGTATGGTTTGGTTTGGAGGTGAAGTTCGTTCCACTACGAAGCACTCATGGTCAGATTTGGAAGCGAAATTTTATGAAGGTTGAAGTCTGAATCATATAGCACCGAAAAAAGATATAGAAAAATAAAATGTGTTTTCTTTTATGCAATATGCATTTTTTTGCAACGGCATGTATGTCTTTGTGTTACATTTTTTTTACGATGGAAGCATTATGCTTGCGATACGGTGAAAACATTGTCTTGTGGCTGAAAGTAACATTTGTACTATAATAACATTTCAGTGTAACGGAATATAATTTGTTGTTATATGGAAATATTTGCTTCACAAAACAAATTGTCTGGAAGAACAACAAAAGCACAGAACATTACAAATTTTTTAGACACACTATAAAATTACTTTACTTTAGCTATCCACCGTTTTTGCATCTCATGCTGAATGGACCGATCATCGACAACCTCACATGTGTTGTGATCTCCTCGATGTCAGCAAGGTAGCACTGTCCTGTCCTTAGTGCACTCGGCATCATTGCAACATCTTTCGGATTATGCTGGATACAAAGAAGCATGTCTTGAATCATATGCAACCAAATGTATATACAAGAGACACAGTTCACTTAAAGAAGCGTCATCGAGAGTAGTTGAAGCACATAGCTAGTGGTTGAAGCACACACCGATAGTAATTGAAGTGACATGCTTGTAAGACAATAGAATCACACAACTACAATATATTATCCACAAATTCAGTGTTATAGAAACATATGCAAACCATAAAATTAGGAAGCATGGTCGACACTAAGGACCAATTTCATGTTGTCATAACATATATGACATACAATGAAAGTACAAAAAAATGGTTTTGCAAACTCACGGGCATAGGAAGCATATCATTTTTCAACCGATTTCATTACCAATTCAAGGAAGCAACAGTGTTAGTTGTTGAAGCACACACTATTAGTGATTGAAGCAACTTGCTTGTAAAAGAAAATAGTTACAACGTTCAAACCACGAATTTTGTGCTACAGAAGCATAAGAGAGACATAAAAGTAGAACCATGATTGACACGAAGCAAGAATTTCATGTTGTGGTGACATACATGACACACAGTGGAAGCATAGAATTTTGATTTCGGAAACTAGCAAGCAGATGAAACATATAATTTTCTAATCGAATGCATCATACCTAATTGAAGATTATGTAGCCCACAATAACAAAAATATGAGACCGCACATGTAGGTTAAATGAATAAATTTACAATAGTAGATTGTTTCAAGATAGTTGAGAGGGAACAAAGAATTTCCAACAACAGATTGTTTTAAGATATTTGAGAGGCAGCAAAAAAACTTCCAAGATCTGTACATCACGATTGGGGGACCAATTGATTTTCTTTCCAGATTTGTGCTTCAAATCAAATTTGAGACAAGAAAATGCAAATAATTCATTGATTCACAACCTTAGGGAATATTCAGCCGTTGATGCCGATGGGTGCAGTAGGGCATGCTGCCATCGTCCTCTCCTGTGATCAGCCCGTCGATGCACAGATGTTTGGATTGGGCCAGAGTAGACACAGATGGGACGCCGCACCGGCGAGGTGCAGCGGACGCGGTGCCGGGGCAGAGCAGGAGCTCACCCCGGTGCATGCGAGATGGCATTAGGTGGGTGGGCCGTGGAGGTGAGATTAACTCGCATGAGATGGGGTGAGCTGGTGAGGTGGTTGGGTTGGCATGCGAGATTAACTCGGATGAGGGATTAATGTGGCCGAGGCATGAAAACCTGGCAATTAATAATAGGATTGGAAATATCAACTGTGGGATTAAAGATGCATCGACGTTGCACACGTGGTCTGATGAAAAGCTTCCTATCAGACGTATGATAAGAAGTGTTTCCCTTCTATCTATTGGCTTCTCGAGGTTACACACTGCTTTCTTCTTCGATTCCGATAAATTCGATGTTGCTTCGCATCTGATCGCATCTCTAACCTCTGATCTAGGAACGAGTGCACGAGCTTATATCAAATTTCATGCTATCAATAGATCGATGTAATCTTCTTTCCAATACCAAAACGTGCATCCATCCTACACATAAATTTGAGCATCCAATGAGCTACCGAAATTGCGCCGAATCCGGTGAACAACCGAATGAAGAAAAGCACATATCATATTTTTTTGCACTTGAAAAACACCCGTCCATGGTGTTCCGGTGTGGTGGAAACTTGGCGCACCACCTGTCGCGGGTTGTCGCCGCACTTTATGACCAACAACGGGGAGCCAACGAGCTGCTGGGCCAGTGCCGAGCTCGTGCAACGGCCAGGCGTGTCTTTGCCAGCGAACCACCGACGAGTGAGATCCGAGCAGTTAGAGAAGGACTCAATACCTGCATGCAGCGCGGAGGCTTTGCCGGGCTGTGCTGGCCGGTACCCGGCCAATCAATGCAAAAGGCGCAGTCGTCGACGGCGGCAGCAACTGCAGATCTGCTGACTCTGCACCGAGGACGGGGCGAGAGAGGCTCATATCCGAGGGGGGTCAAGGACTGCGCCGCCACTATGGAGAGTCCGTAGTGGCGGGGGTAGGACATCGCCGGCGTAGATGTAGCGCGGGAGTGGGGCGGGGAAGGCCGCAGAGGGGAGGAGATTTTTTTCCTCCAAGCCCGAGCAATGGAGTCCTGGCAGTCCGATGAGCGGGCTATCGGACTTGAGGAAGACAAAGGGATCCGCCACGGCCAGTCGTAGACTAGTGTAGTGTATCCGTGTCATGGGAATGGAGCTCTACACGATTGTACATGCACATAGTTTTACCTTTTTAGTTAAAATATGTTCAAAATGTAAATGTTTTCGTACAGTTTGTATGAAATTCGTCGTGTTTGCATGAATTTCGTCTGGTTGGTTCAAAAAATAGTTGAAATGTATGCGGGTACCGTTGAATGGACGCCTCCCGCATCCATGTCCGCGGACCCCCCCTCCCCCCACCCCCCGCCGCCCGTCTGTCTGCAGACGGATTCGGGACACTAGTAGAAAAATGACCTTATGTTCACCTCATTAGTCCCGGTTCAATTACGGACCGGCACTAATGTGACCATTAGTGCTGGTTCCAACGGCTAGGGGGGCGGCACTCATTAGTCCCGGTCCGTGTTGAACCTCTAGTACCGGTTCGTGACACGAGCCGGGACTAAAGAGGTGGTGGCAGGCTGGTGTCAGGCTGGGGCCCCACCAACACCTTTAGTCCTGGTTTGTGGCATGAACCGGGACTAGAGGCTAACCTTTAGTCCCGGTTTGTATCACCAACCGGAACTATAGATCATCCTATATAAACCCTTCATTGACCCCGAGCTCTCTATTCTTCCCCTTTCCTCTACTCTCTATTCTTCCCCTTTGCTCGAGCTCATCCTTCATTTTGCCCAAAAATTATCAAGATTTGAAGGCCCCCCATCCATCCAAGTGATCACAAAGGTTAGCAACTTTGTCCTTTCATCTCTCATTGCTAGATTAGCTCTTGCAATGCTCTATAAGTATAGTGATTTGTGGGTTTTAGTTTGGGAGTAATTATATGTGGTAGTTTATTTGATTTATATGCAATTTGAGCTCAAATTAACTCTTAGTTTGCATATGTAGGTGTGGTTTACTTAGTGCCTTCCCGTCCTCGTCCTAACCACCATCGATCGCCCGCACCGTCCCGTCGCCGGCACCACCTTGGTGAGCCTCTTGTTCTTATGTTTTTTATGTAAAAAAAAAATCATGTTTGTGTGATTTAGATATATAGTTACTTGTATAATTTTCTTACCCGTACGTTGTTTGTTATACATAGTGGCATGGTTTTGATATCCGTCCCCGTCGGCCCTTGTCCGGTTTATGATTCGGATGTGGTATATTCTCTTTTATAACTATTTGTTGCATTTCGTGTTTATGACAAATTATGCCCATCAAGTTGACATAGATATTTTTATTTAGGAGGTATGTGAATCGAAAATTCCAACCGACCCTCTTGTCGAGAGGTTAAATTTAGTTGAAAAAGAAAATGAGTATTTGAAAGAAAAATTGAAAAGAATTGAAGAAGAGAAGATGAAACTAGAGTTGTATGTTGCCGATGTCGTCGATGATCACAAGATCAAGATGAAGAAAATGCGCTTGAAGATTAGAAAGATTAAAAAATATGCCATTGATAGTGAGGCTTGGTATCATTATGCTGTAGGATCAATTGTTACCTTAGTTGCGATCTTGATCGCATTTGTTGTTGCATTTAAATGCTTTAGCTAGAGAGTTTGTATGTTGTTTTATGAGAATAAGTGTGTATGAACTTGTATTAATTTGGTCTTTTCGGTGCTGTGTAATGAAGATGAGCCGACAATAGATGTACGATGACCGATGCTCTCCCCAGTTCATTATTGGCGTGCGTACTTTTCTGCTTGCGGCTGAGGCAAACAAGCGGGCGAATTGTTTTATGTGTTGTCCATGTGCTGGCTGTAAGAATGATCAGAATTACTCTAAGTCAAGAACCATTTACGCCCACCTGTTTGAGTCCGGTTTCATACCCCACTATAATGTTTGGACCAAGCACAGAGAAAGAGGGGTTATGATGGAAGACAATGAAGAAGAAGAGGACGACGACAGCTATCCTGGCCATGGGTTCCCTGAATACGATGGTACAACAATGGGGAAAGAAGCTGAGCCGGCAATGCAGGAAGAAGCTGAAGAAGAGGCATCAGATGAGCCCGCTGATGATCTTGGTCGGGCCATTGCCAATGCAAAGAGAAACTACGCAAGTGAAAAGGAGAGGCTGAAGTTGCAGCGCATGTTAGAGGATCACAAGAAATCGTTGTACCCAAATTGCGAAGCTGACAAGAAAAAGCTGGGCACCACACTGGAATTGCTGCAATGGAAGGCAGAGAATGGTGTATCTGACAAGGGATTTGGAAAGTTGCTGATAATGTTAAAGAAGATGCTTCCAAAGGACAACGAATTGCTCAACAATACGTACGAAGCAAAGAAGACTGTCTGCCCTCTAGGATTAGAGGTGCAGAAGATACATGCACGCACTAATGACTGCATCCTCTACCGCGGTGAGTACGAGGATTTGAATGCATGCCCGGTATGCGGTGCATTGCGCTATAAGATCAGCCGCGATGACCCTGGTGATGTCGAGGGCGAGCACCCCAGGAAGAAGATTCCTGCCAAGGTGATGTGGTATGCTCTTATAATACCACGGTTGAAATGTTTGTTCCAAAACAAAGAGCATGCCAAGTTGATGCGATGGCACAAAGAAGACCGTAAGAAAGACGGGAAGTTGAGAGTACCCGCTGACAGGTCGCAGTGGAGAAAAATCAAGAGGAAGTGGAGGGACTTTGCAGATGACGCAAGGAACATATGGTTTGGTCTAAGCGCAGATGGCATTAATTCTTTTGGGGAGCAGAGCAGCAATCATAGCACCTGTCCTGTGACTCTATATATGTATAACCTTCCTCCTTGGTTGTGCATGAAGCGGAAGTACATTATGATGCCAGTGCTCATCCAAGGCCCTAAGCAACCCGGCAATGACATTGATGTGTACCTAAGGCCATTAGTTGAAAAAATCTTACAGCTGTGGAATAAAAAAGGTGTACGTGTGTGGGATGAGGACAATCGGGAAGAATTTGACCTACATGCGTTGCTGTTTGTGACCATCAATGATTGGCCTACTCTCAGTAACCTTTCAGGACAGACAAACAAGGGATACCGTGCATGCACGCACTGTTTGGATGATACTGACAATATATATTTGGATAATTGTAAGAAGAATGTGTACCTGGGACATCGTCGATTTCTTCCGAGCAGGCATCCCGTAAGAAAGAAAGGCAAGCATTTCAAAGGTGAGGCAGATCACCGGATGAAGCCTCGCCACCGTACTGGTGATGATGTACATGATATGGTCAAGGATTTAAAGGTAATATTTGGAAAGGGTCCTGGCGGACAATCTGTTCCTAATGACGCTGATGGACGCGCACCCATGTGGAAGAAGAAATCTATATTTTGGGACCTACCCTATTGGAAAGACCTAGAGGTCCGCTCTGCAATCGACGTGATGCACGTGACGAAGAATCTTTGCGTGACCCTGCTTGGCTTCTTGGGTGTGTATGGGAAGACAAAAGATACACCAGAGGCATAGGAGGACCACCAACGTATGCACGGAAAAGACGGCATACATCAGGGTCATGCCAGCTACGCTCTGACCAAAGAAGAGAAGGAAATCTTCTTTGAATGCCTGCTCAGTATGAAGGTCCCGTCTGGCTTCTCGTTGAATATAAAGGGAATAATAAATATGGCAGAGAAAAAGTTCCAGAACCTAAAGTCTCATGACTACCACGTGATTATGACGCAACTGCTTCCGGTTGCATTGAGGGGGCTTCTACCGGAAAACGTTCGATTAGCCATTGTGAAGCTATGTGCATTCCTCAATGCAATCTCTTAGAAGGTAATCGATACAAAAATCATACCAAGGTTAGAGAATGATTTGGTGCAATGTCTTGTCAGTTTCGAGTTGTTGTTCCCACCATCCTTCTTCAATATCGTGGCGCACGAACTAGTTCACCTATGCGAAGAGATTGCCGTTCTGGGTCCTGTATTTCTACACAATATGTTCCCCTTTGAGAGGTTCATGGGAGTCTTAAAGAAATATATTCATAACCGTGCTAGGCCAGAAGGAAGCATCTCCAAGGGCTATGAAAATGAGGAGGTCATTGAGTTTTGTGTTGACTTTATTCCTGGCCTTAAGTCGATTGGTGTTCCTGAATCGCGGCATAAGGGCAGACTGGGTGGAAATGGCACGCTAGGACCGAAAGCAATAATATGTATGGACGGGCATTCTCTCACTCAAGCACACTACACAGTTCTACAAAATTCCGCCTTGGTGGCTCCGTATATCGAGGAACACAAGAATATTCTACGCTCCAAACACCCGGAGCAGTCTGACGACTTGATTACACGTGAACAAATGGGGACTTTCGCCGGTTGGTTGCAGACACGTGCCATGCATGATGACGCTGTTGAAGATGACCTGTACTTGCTGTCCCAGTTACCATCTTCGAATATAATGACTTTCAAAGGGTACGAGATAAATGGGAATACATTTTACATGATCGCCCAAGATAAAAAGAGCACCAACCAAAATAGTGGTGTCCACTTTGATGCAGCAACCAAGAGGGGAAAGGACACATATTATGGTCACATAGAGGAGATATGGGAACTTAACTATGGACGTGGTTTGAAGGTCCCTTTGTTTCGGTGCAAATGGGTCAATCTGACACGAGGCGGGGTAACGGAAGACCCGCAGTACGGAATGACAACAGTGGATCTCAACAATCTTGCGTACGCAGACGAACCATTAGTCCTAGCCAATGATGTGGCGCAGGTTTTCTATGTGAAGGACATGTCTACCAAGCCGAGAAAAAGAAAAGATAAGGAAGCGAATACATCATACGATGAGCCAAAGCGCCACATAGTTCTTTCAGGGAAAAGAAACATCGTGGGAGTGGATGACAAGACAGACATGTCAGAAGATTATGAAAAGTTTCATGAAATTGCTCCCTTCACAGTGAATATTGACCCGATCATCCAGTTAAATGATGAAGATTGTCCATGGTTACGGCGCAAAGGGTCACACGTGAAGAAAAAGTTTTACACCCAAAGATCCCGCTCTGGGATGTGACCGGCTTCACTATCATCACTTTCTTCTCTAGTGAGTTTCCGGACTTATATATCTGGAAAGTCCCAATTCGGACAAACCAGAGGGAATCTTTGTAATAGTTAGGGTGCTTATGTGTTTTGGCATTTGAAACATGTACTTATGTGCTTCGGACAAACGTCATCAATTTTCAACCCTTTCTGACTTCATTTGCTATTTTTCATGCATTTACTGATTTTTTTTAGCTAAAAGACCCTGAAATTGAAAAGCACTACAAATGAACTCTGAAAAGGTTGAAAGTTGGCATGGTATCATCATTCCACCCACATAGCATGTGCTAAAAAGCTGAGAGGGTTACAACAAAAAATGGATGCACTTCGTGTACAAAATGGACAATCTATTTCGAAGTATCAGGGTTTCGGATGAAAACTCATCTGTTACAAAGGCATTTCTTTTTTTTAAACTTATTTCAACTCCAAACTTTTTGTGCATTCAGTATGCACCATTCAAAGCCACGTCATCAATTTTCAACCCTTTCTGACTTCATTTGCTATTTTTCATGCATTTACTGATTTTTTTTGAGCTAAATGACCCTGAAATTGAAAAGCACTACAAATGAACTCTGAAAAGGTTGAAAGTTGGCATGGTATCATTATTTCACCCACATAGCATGTGCTAAAAAGTTGAGAGGGTTACGGCAAAAACTGGATGCACTTCGTGTACAAAATGGACAATCTCTTTCGAAGTATCAGGGTTTCGGACGAAAACTCATCTGTTACAAAGGCATTTCTTTTTTTAAACTTATTTCAACTCCAGATTCTTTGTGTTCAGTATGCACCATTCAAACCCACATCATCAATTTTCAAACATTTCTGACTTCAGTTGCTATTTTTCATGCATTTACTGATTTTTTTAGCTAAATGACCCTGAAATTGAAAAGCACTACAAAATGAACTCTGAAAAGGTTGAAAGTTGGCATGGTATCATCATTTCACCCACATAGCATGTGCTAAAAAGTTGAGAGGGTTACGGCAGAAACTGGATGCACTTCGTGTACAAAATGGACAATCTCTTTCGAAGTATTAAGGTTTCGGACGAAAACTCATCTGTTACAAAGGTATTTTTTTAAATAACCTAAGAATTACCAAATTGAATATAATGATAAAACACACTAATATTAAATAGCGGAAAAAAGAATCATTGAAAAATCTATTTTTAAAGTAAAGTTATTCACAAACTAGTGATTCACACAAAATTCAAATAATTCAAATTTAAATTATCCAAATTTGAAAACTACAAGCACTAAAAGAAAGTTTATAATTTTTTTTACCTAAAGCAAAAAAGATTCACAAAGAAATTCTAAATAAAGCAAAAAACAACTTAGAAACAAAAGAAAATAAATAAAGCAGAAAACAACAAAAAAAACAGAAATAAAATAAAATAAAGCCCGCCTACTGGGCCTCCACGGCCTGCATACGACTAGAAACCCGACCTCTAGTTGGGCCAGGATGCAGGCCCGTACGGCCCAGTAGGCCCCACAGGGCAGCACAGTTTCAATAGGCCCACAAAGCCCTGCTTAGAGAGGAGCTCGACACGGTAGCCGCGGCGGGGCTTATAAACCGGTGCGAGCTCCTCTCAACTAGCGAGGTGGGACTAAACATTGGACACGGGAAGCACAAGCCTTTAGTCGCGGTTGGTGGCTCAAACCGCGACTAAAGGGGGGTCTTTAGTCGCGGTTGGTGGCTCCAACCGCGACTAAAGGGGGGTCTTTAGTCGCGGTTGGAGCCACCGACCGCGACTAAAGGCCTGCGCTTCGCGCCGCTTCGGCTGGCCAAAGTGACCTTTAGTCCCGGTTGGTGGCTCCAACCGGGACTAAAGGTCCCCACATATATATAGAGCACTTGAAATTTTTTCAGTTTCTCTCTACTTTCTTCGTCTCTTCGACCACTACACAGAGGAGATCACCGCCCCCGACACGCCGCACACGCCGTTGCCGCCCCCGACGCGTCGCCCACGCCATCGCTGCCCCCGTCGCGCCGCCCCTCTCCTCGACCTCGCGCGCCATCGCCGTCGCAGTCGCCGTCGCCGACGTGATACGTCCATTTCGCATCATGTTTACCTACTGTTATTTATAATGTTTTTATGCATAATAATGCTTTTTGGAGTAATTCTAATGCCTTTTCTCTCATAATATGCAAGGTATACACAAAGAGGGAGAATTCCGGCAGCTGGAAATCTGGACCTGAAAAAGCTACGTCAGACTACCTATTCTGCACAACTCCAAATGAGCTGAAACTTCACGAGGATTTTTTATGGAATAAATAAGAAATACTGGAGCAAATAACTACCGGAGGGGGGCCACCTGGTGAGCACAAGACACAAGGGCGCGCCAGGCCCCCCAGGCGCGCCCTGGTGGGTTGTGCTAAGCCCAGCCCACCTCCGGTGCCCATCTTCTGGTATATAAGTCATTTTTACCTAGAAAAAATAAGGAGAGGACTTTCGGGATGAAGCGCCACCATCTCGAGGCGGAACTTGGGTAGGAGCACTTTTGCCCTCCGGCGGAGCGATTCCGCTGGGGGAACTTCCCTCCCGGAGGGGGAAATCATCGTCATCATCATCACCAACAACTCTCCCATCTTGGGGAGGGCAATCTCCATCAACATCTTCAACAGCACCATCTCCTCTCAAACCCTAGTTCATCTCCCGTGTTCAATCTTTGTACCGGAACTATAGATTGGTACTTGTGGGTGACTAGTAGTGTTGATTACATCTTGTAGTTGATTACTATATGGTTTATTTGGTGGAAGATTATATGTTCAGATCCATTATGCTATTTAATACCCCTCTGATCTTGAGCATGATTATCATTTGTGAGTAGTTACTTTTGTTCTTGAGGTCACAGGAGAAATCATGTTGCAAGTAATCATGTGAACTTGATATGTGTTCGATATTTTGATGATATGTTTGTTGTGATTCCCTTAGTGGTGTCATGTGAATGTCGACTACATGACACTTCACCATATTTGGGCCTAAGGGAATGCATTGTGGAGTAGTTATTAGATGATGGGTTGCGAGAGTGACAGAAGCTTAAACCCTAGTTTACGCGCTATTCCGTAAGGGACCGATTGGATCCAAAAGTTTAATGCTATGGTCAGAATTTATTCTTAATACTTTTCTCGTAGTTGCGGATGCTTGCGAGGGGGTTAATCATAAGTAGGAGGTTTGTTCAAGTAAGAATAGCACCTAAGCACCAGTCCACCCACATACCAAATTATCAAAGTAGCGAACACTAATCAAACCAACATGATGAAAGTGACTAGATGAAATTCCCGTGTACCCTCAAGAACACTTATCATAAGAGACCGTTTTGGCCTGTCCTTTGCCTCAAAAGGATTGGGCTACCTTGCTGCACTTTTGTTACTACTATTGTTACTTGCTCGTTACAAATTATCTTGCTACTAAACTACTTGCTACTTACAATTTCAGTGCTGGCAGACATTACCTTACTGAAACCGCTTGTCATTTCCTTTTGCTCCTCGTTGGGTTCGACACTCTTACTTATCGAAAGGACTACGATTGATCCCCTATACTTGTGGGTCATCAAGGCTCTTTTCTAGCACCGTTGCCGGGGAGTGAAGCGCTCTTGGTAAGGAAAAATTATTACTACGTGCTAAAATTTATTGTCACTTGTTACTATGGAGAGCAATCCTTTGAGGGGTTTGTTCGGGGTATCTTCACCTCGACTGGAACCACAATTAGATGCCCCTCAACCTACTGCACCTACTGAAAATATTGAATATGAAATTCCTTCGGGTATGATAGAACAACTGCTAGCTAATCCTTATGCAGGAGATGGAACCGAACATCCTCATATGCACTTGATATATGTTGATGAAATTTGTGGATTATTTAAGCTTGCAGGTTTACCCGGAGATGAAGCTAAGAAGAAGGTTTTCCCTTTATCTTTGAAGGTAAAAGCATTGACATGCTATAGGCTATGCGATGATATTGGATCTTGGAATTGGAATCGGTTGAAATTGGAATTCCATCAAAAAATTTATCCTATGCATCTAGTTCATCGTGATCGGAATTATATATATAATTTTTGGCCTCGTGAAGGAGAAAGTATCGCTCTAGCTTGGGGGAGGCTTAAGTCAATGTTATATTCATGCCCCAACCATGAGCTCTCAAGAGAAATTATTATTCAGATTTTTTATGCTCGGCTTTCTCGTAATGATCAATCCATGCTCGATACTTCTTGTACTGGTTCCTTTATGAAGAAGACTATTGAATTTCGGTGGGATATTTTAGAAAGAATTAAATGCAACTCTGAAGATTGGGAACTCGACGAAGGTAAAGAGTCAGGTATTGAGCTTAAGTTTGATTGTGTTAAATATTTTATGAATACCGATGCTTTTCAAAAGTTTAGCACTAAATATGGACTTGACTCTGAGATAGTAGCCTCCTTTTGTGAATCTTTTGCTACTCATGTTGATCTCCCTAAGGAGAAGTGGTTTAAATATCACCCACCTATTAAAGAACCGATAATAGCTAAAGATGAAACAATTATCTACAATGTTGACCCAGTTGTTCCTACTGCTTATATTGAAAAACCACCTTTCCCTGTCAGGATGAAGGAACATGCTAAAGTCTCAACTGTGGTCAATAAAAGTTATATTAGAACACCTAAACCAGCTGAACAAATCAAGGTAGAACCTAGTGTTGCTATAGTTAAGGATCTCTTGGTCGATAATATTGATGGGCATGTTATGTACTTCGTTGGTGAAGCTGCTAGAATTGCCAAACCCGATGGGAAAGATAAACATAGACCCGTTGTTGGCATGCCTGTTGTCTCAGTTAAAATAGGAGATCACTATTATCATGGTTTATGTGACATAGGTGCTAGCGTAAGTGTTATTCCTTTTACCCTATATCAAGAAAATATGAATGACATAGCACCCGCTGAGATAGAAGACATAGATGTTACTATTAAACTTGCTAATAGAGACACCATCACACCACTTGGGATTGTTAGAGATGTTGAAGTCTTGTGTGGGAAAGTAAAATACCCTACTGATTTTTTTGTTCTTGGTTCCCCACAAGATGAATTTTGTCCCATCATCTTTGGTAGACCTTTGGTGATGAGTCTCATGAGTTTAATTTTTATAAGTTTAGTAGAAAACCTCATAAGAAAGATTTGCCTAGTAAGGATGAAATTATTGGTCTTGCTTCTATTGTTGTACCTCCTACTGATCCTTTAGAACAATATTTGCTAGATCATGAAAATGATTTGCATATGCATGCAAGAAATGAAATAGATAGAATCATATTCGAACAACAACCTCTGCTTAAACACAATCTGCCTATTGAAACTCTAGGAGGTCCTCCTCCACCTAAAGGTGATCCTGTGTTTGAATTAAAACAATTGCCAGACACTTTGAAATATCCTTATCTTGATGAGAAAAAGATATATCCTGTTATTATTAGTGCTAACCTTTCAGAACATGAAGAAGAAAGATTATTGAAAGTTCTAAGGAAGCACCGAGCTGCTATTGGATATACTCTTGATGATCTTAAGGGCATTAGTCCCACTCTATGTCAGCACAAAATAAATATGGAACCTGATGCTAAACCCGTTGTTGATCACCAACGTCGGTTAAATCCGAAGATGAAAGAAGTGGTAAGAACGGAAATATTGAAACTCCTGGAAGCAGGTATAATCTATCCTATAGCTGATAGTAGATGGGTAAGTCCTGTTCATTGTGTCCCTAAGAAGGGAGGTATTACTGTTGTTCCTAATGATAAGAATGAACTTAGTCCACAAAGAATTGTCACAGGCTATAGAATGGTAATTGATTTTAGAAAATTAAACAAAGCAACTAGAAAAGATCATTATCCTCTGCCTTTTATTGATCAAATGCTAGAAAGATTATCTAAGCACACACATTTTTGCTTCCTTGATGGATATTCTGGCTTTTCACAAATACCTGTTTCTCAACCTGATCAAGAAAAGACCACTTTTACTTGTCCTTTTGGAACTTATGATTATAGACGTATGCCTTTTGGTTTATGCAATGCACCTGCTACCTTTCAAAGATGTATGACTGCTATATTCTCTGATTTTTGTGAAAAGATTGTTGAGGTTTTCATGGATGACTTTTCTGTTTATGGGAAGTCTTTTGATGATTGTTTAAGCAATCTTGATCGAGTTTTGCAGAGATGTGAGTAAACAAATCTTGTCTTGAATTGGGAGAAGTGCCACTTTATGGTTAATGAAGGTATTGTTTTGGGCCATAAATTTTCCGAAAGAGGTATTGAGGTGGACAAAGCCAAGGTTGATGCAATTGAGAAAATGCGATGTCCTAAAGATATCAAAGGTATCCGTAGTTTCCTTGGTCATGCTGGTTTCTATAGGATATTTATCAAAGACTTTTCTAAAATTTCTAGGCCTCTTACAAACCTTTTCCAAAAGGATATTCCTTTTGTTTTTGATGATGATTGTTTAGAAGCCTTCGAAACACTCAAGAAAGCCTTAATTACTGCACCTATTGTTCAACCACCTGATTCGAAATTGCCTTTTGAAATTATGTGTGATGCTAGTGATTATGTTGTTGGTGCTGTTCTAGGACAAAGAGTTGATAAGAAACTAAATGTTATCCATTATGCTAGTAAAACTCTAGACAGTGCCCAACGAAATTATGCTACTACTGAAAAAGAATTTTTAGCAGTTGTGTTTGCTTGTGATAAATTTAGATCCTACATTGTTGATTCTAAAGTGACTGTTCACATCGATCATGCTGCTATAAAATATCTTATGGAAAAGAAAGATGCTAAACCTAGACTCATTAGGTGGGTTCTCTTGTTACAAGAATTTGACTTACATATCGCTGATAGAAAGGGAGCTGAGAACCCCGTAGCTGATAACTTGTCTAGGCTTGAAAATATTCTTGATGACCCACAACCTATTAATGATAGCTTTCCTGATGAACAGTTAGCTTCAATAAATGTTTCTCATAACACTCCTTGGTATGCTGACTATGCTAATTATATTGTTGCTAAATACATACCACCTAGCTTCACATACCAACAAAAGAAAAAATTCTTCTATGATTTAAGACATTACTTTTGGGATGACCCACATCTTTATAAAGAAGGGGTAGATGGTATTATTAGACGTTGTGTACCTGAGCATGAACAGGAACAAATCCTACGGAAATGTCACTCCGAAGCTTATGGAGGACATCATGTGGGAGACAGAACTGCTCATAAGGTATTGCAATCTGGGTTTTATTGGCCTACTCTTTTCAAGGATGCCCGGAAGTTCGTCTTATCTTGTGATGAATGTCAAAGAATAGGTAATATTGGTAAGCATCAAGAAATGACTATGAATTATTCTCTTGCTGTTGAACCATTTGATGTTTGGGGATTTGATTACATGGGACATTTTCCTTCCTCTAATAGGTATACTCATATTTTGGTTGCTGTTGATTATGTTACTAAGTGGGTAGAAGCTATTCCAACTAGTAGTGCTGATCACAACACCTCTATTAAAATGCTTAAGGAAGTTATTTTCCCAAGGTTTTGATTCCCTAGATATTTAATGACTGATGGTGGTTCACACTTTATTCATGGTGCTTTCCGTAAAATGCTTGCCAAGTATGATGTTAACCATAGAATTGCATCACCCTATCATCCTCAGTCTAGTTGTCAAGTTGAACTTAGCAATAGAGAAATAAAATTAATCTTACAAAAGTCTGTCAATAGGTCCCGGAAGAATTGGTCTAAGAAATTAGATGATGCACTTTGGGCTTATAGAACAGCATATAAAAATCCTATGAGTATGTCTCCTTATAAAATGGTTTATGGAAAAGCTTGTCATTTGGCTCTTGAGTTAGAACATAAAGCATATTGGGCAATTAAAGAACTCAACTATGATTTCAAACTTGCTGGTGAAAAGAGTTTATTTGATATTAGCTCATTAGATGAATGGAGGACCCAAGCTTATGAAAATTCCAAGTTATTTAAAGAAAAAGTTAAAAGATGGCATGATTAAAGAATCCAAAAGTGTGAGTTCAAAGTTGGAGAATATGTTCTTTTGTACAACTCTCGTTTCAGATTCTTTGCAGGAAAACTCCTCTCCAAATGGGAAGGACCCTATGTTATCGAGGAGGTTTATCGATCTAGAGTTATCAAAATAAATAATGCCGAAGGTACTAACCCGAAGGTTGTTAATGGGCAACGAATAAAACATTATATCTCAGGTACGCCCATTAATGTTGAAAGTAATGTTATCCAAACCATGACACCGGAAGAACACATAAATGTGATACGGTAAGTAAACGGACTTCAAAAAATCCGCAAAAATATTTTTTGTCAGTTTTGGAATATTTAGAAAATTAGGAAAATAAGAAACTACCAGGAAGGTGACCCTGGTGGGCAAGCCAGGCGCGCCCAGGTGGGTTGTGCCCACCACGGGTACCTTTCGGACTCCTTTTTCTTCCGTTTGCTTGTTTCCCAAGATAAAAAATCTTTATATACCCCCCGAACCTATTGACCTCCGTATCGTGGAGAAATATTCTGTTTTCTTTTCCTTGTTGTTTTCTGACAGATCCAATCCACCATGGCCTCCTCAAGCTCCTCCAAGGACAAGTTCTTCGAGAATGTCATCAACCCATATTTGCGGGAGGTGATGCAGCACCCTCAAGCTATCCAGATGCGTGAGGGGGTGCTCCACATCCGCGATGTGCAAGGCCCCAAGGGGACTGGATCCGTGGAGGCTAGGCTTGAAGCTATGGAGCAGGAAGTCTTCCGGTGCAAAGGGATGGTGGAACGTGGACTCAATGCCAATCACCTCATGATCGCGGACTACACCCGCGATCTCAAGGTGGATGGCAAGTCCATGAAGGACATCATTTTCTCCTTCAACGAGAAAATCAACTTCCTCCAGAGCTAGATCTACGACCTTCAAAACCAAGTCTTTGAATATGAGGCAAGGTTTAAAGGTATGAGTTTGGCTGCCAGTTGCAGGACCCGAGAGACTCACTCCTCCTCCTATAATGGTGAGCCTCTACCATGGAAACCCGAGGACAAGATCGCTACCACTTCATCATCACCACCTCCTTCTTCATCACCAAAAGAAAATCGAGTATCGGGTATGGGCACTCCCCTTGTCTTTAGCCAAGCTTGGGGGAGGAGCCCCGGTATCGTATCACCTCCACTATCTTTTGCCTTTACTTTTCTTAGTTCGATCCATGGTTATCTTTTGCTTTAGATGAATAAAAGTTTAGTTCGATCCTTTCTTTTCGAGAGTTTGCTTAGTGATCTATCCTTGTAATCGTGTGTGAGATATATAATAAAGTTTAGTTTGAGTTTTACTTTCTTTACTTTCATGTTTCAATAAAAAGAAATGAAATAAATGAAAAGGATCATATGCTAATCTTATGGTAAGTAATGACATCACACAAGGAAGAGTATAAGTAGAAAATTTTATTGTAGATGGTCAATGAAGCAATTCATGAAAGAATTAATAAGGGAAGAGAAGATTCACATGCAAATACACTATCTTGGAAATCTTTTGTGATTGTGAGCACCCACCAAAATATTATATGCCAAAATTGTTGACGTTAGACAAGGAAGACAACGTAATGATTTATGTTTGTTCATATTCACATAGAAGTTATATTGTCATAGATCCTTCAACATGTGGTTCTTGCCCCCTATCTTTGCTAGCCAAAAATTCCGCACCAAGTAGAGATACTACTTGTGCATCCAAAAACCCTTAAACCCAAATATTGTTTTGAGAGTCCACTATACTTACCTATGGATCAGTGGCGAGTCCAGAACGAAATTGGAGGGTGGGCTCAAAGTTAATGGCAAAAAAAAATGAAACGTTCCTTTCAAGAGAAACAACATCATCTCGTAATTCTTTTGCCCAAATGAGCTGAGAATTTCACAGAATACTTCTGGAAGCATCTAGTGTTGACTGTAATTGTTTTGGGATTTTTGAAAAACATTAAATTTTGAGCTGAAATTTGAATTTGTATAGCTAACCATTATCTCCTTGTCCTTTTGCCAAAATGTAATCAAACTTTCCCAGAATACTAACTAAAACATGTAGCATTCATTTAAGCATACCAGAAAGGTTCATACAATTCACAGACCAAGGCATCAAAGTACTAGAGAAGCAATAACAAAAGACTATGAGATGTTGCTTCTTACTAATGGTATTGTAGTTATAGAATAGCTTCACACCAAAATATAGAAATGTATGCCCAAGTTCCCTCGCTCTAGTCACCAACCACAAGCCATCTGTCCAAATTAGCACACTTGTTAATGCTACAACAATAAGTCATGCACATGTAAGTATTAAAACTAGTAACACTAACATATATACCTCTAAGGAACCACATTAAACTCATGAGGCAAATGTCCTTTCCGATCACTCATTTTCTGAAATTGTATCATGATTTTGTCATCATGAATGCTTCTGAATATCTCTTTCTCACAATAGCACACCATTAAATCATTTAGCCAATCATCTGATAGTTTGTTGCGCAAATATGTCTTGATGATCTTCATTGCCGAAAATATTCGCTCAACTGATGAAGTGGCTACAGGAAGAATGAGTGTCAACTCAATGAGGCGGTATACCAACTAGAAAGTTGTGTGTTTCCTTGTTTCAATCATCAACTGAGCAAGTGTGGACACATC
The DNA here is from genome assembly GCA_011799875.1 of Thinopyrum elongatum. Lineage (NCBI taxonomy): Eukaryota > Viridiplantae > Streptophyta > Magnoliopsida > Poales > Poaceae > Thinopyrum > Thinopyrum elongatum. The sequence continues at coordinate 692,557,891 of CM022298.1, read as the reverse complement.
CCGGCATCCATTAAATTCATCACTTCTCCTAATGTTCATAAGGAATCTTGGGAGGTTCACCTTGTGCTATGAGATACCTTGCACAATCCAATGATGTAGTTAGGCAGATTTTATAAGATATCTCAGCCTCTTTGCTGTACACATGAAATTTGGTGGCCACACTTGCTCGTTGATTGTTGAAATCATCACAATCTCCCCTAGCAATGTTGTGGTAACTAGATTGACCACCAACATGCTTTTCAAAACTAGCTAGACCTGTTTTCCAATGAGTGTAGCCATCTTTTGTGAAAACATCATTGCCAAATCTAATGGCTTGGGATGGTTTCTTGAAAAGGAAGCAATGAAAGCAAAACGCAGCCTCCTTATCCACACTATATTCAAACCAATCAAACTTGTCAAACCACGCACATTGAAAGGATCTCCAGATTTTACCATCCTTTGTCTTCTTGAATGTATGCCCAACAGCTTTGTTTCGCTTGTTCAACAAATAAGCTCTTCTCACATCACTTCTAATTTCAGGGGCATAATCTTCTATAGGAATTCTAAGTCCTGGATCAACAATAATTTGACTTGGATGAAACTCTAGTATAGGCATTCTTGGTTGGTTTGTACTCTCATAAAATGTGGTGTCATTTCTATCATCCCTTGGGGTTGAGGGATCAGTTCTCTCATTAGTTGAAGGAGGAACTATGGTCACTACAATCAGGGGAAGGGGATCTGGGTTCACATTCGCTACGATCAGTGGACTGGCTGGGATAGGATCAGGTTCGACACGAGGAGTGCTTGAACTACTTGCAAAAAAACTGTTTATGCTCATATTTTTTCTCTTCATTTCTGTAAATCTGCAAATAAAACAATCCAGAACAAGGCAATTCAGTAGTACTTTCAACATCTCAATAATTGGGATGGATATCATTCACTAAAATGAAGAAGAACATTTCTCTATATCATGAACAATAACATCATTTGCAGTACATTTGGTCAAACAACCAATTAACAGAAGAACAAAAATAACATTTCTCTATATCTGCGGCTCGTTGGCTGCTGGCGAGTCCTTACCAATGCCCGCGTTGGGTTGACTGTTGGCGCGGCTCGTGGGCGCGTCCGCGCCTCGCTGCTGGCGCGGAGCGGCGGACTAGGGAGCCAGGGTCGGAGCAGCACGCAGGCAAGGCACAGGGCGCAGCCGCGATGGGTTGGCTGTTGGCGGCTTGGCGCAGCTCGTGGGTGGGCGCGTGGGCACCTCGCTGCTGGCGCGGAGCTCCGGCAGTCCGCCGCCCCCGCCGGCTCCCTGGTCTGCCGCTCCCGCAGGCTCCCTTCTCGGCTGGTCCGCCGCCGGTGCTAGGTCTGGTCGCGGGAGCGTGAGACGGCTTGGTCTCATGCCCTGGATGTGCTGCTTGTTCGCTACGTGTGGGCACTTGGGTTGTTGGTTGTGTCCCCGTGTTGGGCTGCTGGGCTGAGACGAATAGCAGTAGTAAAAAAAAATTCTTTTTTTCTGAGGGTAGGCTAGAGCCTGTTGAAGCCTAGCTACTGGACTCGCCACTGCTATGGATTGAGTAAGATCCTTCAAGTAAGTTGTCATTGGTGCAATAAGGAAATAAAAATTGCTTCTAAAAGTGTTGGATCATTTAGTGTAAGAGAAAATTGAGTGTTGTATGAACTTGTGATGGCGAAGAATAAAAGCGACAGACTGCATAATAAAGGTTGCTATCACAAGGGGCAATATAACATGATGTTCTCTTGCACTAAGGGATTGAGCATACAAACAAAAAGCGCATGGCAACCTCTGCTTCCCTCTGCGAAGGGCCTATCTTTTACTTTTATGTATTTACTTTCATGCAAGAGTCAAAGTTTTTCTCTCTATTCTTTTTTTACTTTCTCTTTTGGCAAGCATCATGTGGTGAGGAAAGATCTAGGCACATATATCCAGTTGACTATGGGTAGCATGAGTTATTATTGTTAACATCACCCTTGAGGTGAATACGTTGGGAGGCGAAACTATAGGCCCCTATCTTTCTATGTGTCCGGTTGAAATGTTTTGCTCATGTGTACGCGGTGAGTGTTAGCAATCATAGAAGACTATATGATGGTTGAGTATGTGGGCTTGCCTAAAAGGCTCCGATACGTGACCCTTCCTGAAAAGATGATGAATTGTAGTTGCAAAGTTGACTGAGAACATAGTTTGTTGGTTTCCAATAAAGTTTATGCTTTATACTTCGATGTTGTGATGAATTGTTACTTATTCATGAGAAGTCTATGATAAAAGTTCTATGCTGAAAGTTTTATGTTAAAGTTTGTTGCTGTTATAATAAATTACATGATGCTTCTATGTCCGTATTTTGTTTTGACCGACACCTCTCTCTCTCTAAGCATGTGGACATGTTTTTCGATTTCGGTTTTTGCTTGAGGACAAGCGAGGTCTAAGCTTGGAGGAGTTGATACGTCCATTTTGCATCATGTTTACCTACTGTTATTTATAATGTTTTTATGCATAATAATGCTTTTTGGAGTAATTCTAATGCCTTTTCTCTCATAATATGCAAGGTATACACAAAGAGGGAGAATTCCGGCAGCTGGAAATCTGGACCTGAAAAAGCTACGTCAGGCTACCTATTCTGCACAACTCCAAATGAGCTGAAACTTCACGAGGATTTTTTATGGAATAAATAAGAAATACTGGAGCAAATAACTACCGAAGGGGGGCCACCTGATGAGCACAAGACACCAGGGCGTGCCAGGCCCCCCAGGCGCGCCCTGGTGGGTTGTGCTCAGCCCAGCCCACCTCCGGTGCCCATCTTCTGGTATATAAGTCATTTTGACCTAGAAAAAATAAGGAGAGGACTTTCGGAACGAAGCGCCGCCGTCTCGAGGCGGAACTTGGGCAGGAGCACTTTTGCCCTCCGGCGGAGCGATTCCGCCTGGGGAACTTCCCTCCCGGAGGGGGAAATCATCGTCATCATCATCACCAACAACTCTTCCATCTTGGGGAGGGCAATCTCCATCAACATCTTCAACAGCACCAGCTCCTCTCAAACTCTAGTTCATCTCCCGTGTTCAATCTTTGTACCGGAACTATAGATTGGTACTTGTGGGTGGCTAGTAGTGTTGATTACATCTTGTAGTTGATTACTATATGGTTTATTTGGTGGAAGATTATATGTTCAGATCCATTATGCTATTTAATACCCCTCTGATCTTGAGCATGATTATCATTTGTGAGTAGTTACTTTTGTTCTTGAGGTCATGGGAGAAATCATGTTGCAAGTAATCATGTGAATTGATATGTGTTCGATATTTTGATGATATGTATGTTGTGATTCCCTTAGTGGTGTCATGTGAACGTCGACTACATGACACTTCACCATATTTGGGCCTAAGAGAATGCACTGTGGAGTAGTTATTAGATGATGGGTTGCGAGAGTGACAGAAGTTTAAACCCTAGTTTATGCGCTATTCCGTAAGGGACCGATTGGATCCAAAAGTTCAATGCTATGGTTAGAATTTATTCTTAATACTTTTCTCGTAGTTGCGGATGCTTGCGAGGGGGTTAATCATAAGTAGGAGGTTTGTTCAAGTAAGAACAGCACCTAAGCACCGGTCCACCCACATACCAAATTATCAAAGTAGCGAATACGAATCGAACCAACATGATGAAAGTGACTAGATGAAATTCCCGTGTACCCTCAAGAACATTTTGCTTATCATAAGAGACCATTTTGGTCAGTCCTTTGCCTCAAAAGGATTGGGCTACCTTGCTGCACTTTTGTTACTACTATTGTTAGTTGCTCGTTACAAATTATCTCGCTATTAAACTACTCGCTATTTACAATTTCAGTGCTTGCAGACATTACCTTACTGAAAACCGCTTGTCATTTCCTTCTGCTCCTCGTTGGATTCGACACTCTTACTTATCGAAAGGACAACGATTGATCCCCTATACTTGTGGGTCATCACGACGACTCGCCTCGCCTCGCCGGTCGTCGCCCCGCTGTGAGCCCCTGCCGCCATGGCCGCCCCTCCCATTGAGCCCCCCCCCCCACACACACACATGCACGAACACACACACACACACACACACCACATATATATTCTTATTTTCTGTTTTTCTGTTTTTAGTTTTTATTACTTTAGTTATAGAAATGTTAGATGAATGTTAGATATATAAATGTAGATGAATGTTTTTTAGTTTTTATACTTTTAGTTATATAGAAATGTTAGATAATAAATGTTAGATGAATGTTTTTTAGTTTTTTTACTTTTAGTATTAAGAAATGTTAGATATATAAATGTTAGATGAATGTTTTTTAGTTTTTTATACTTTTAGTTATATAGAAAGTTTAGATATATAAATGTTACATGAATGTTTTTTAGTTTTTATACTTTAGTTATATAGAAATGTTAGATGAAGTTTTTTTAGTTTTTTATACTTTAGTATATAGAAATGTTAGATGAATGTTTTTTAGTTTTTTAACTTTAGTTATATAGAAATGCTAGATATATAAATGTTCGATGAAGTTTTTTTAGTTTTTTATACTTTTAGTTATGTATTTGCAAAATCAAGTGAAAAAGAATTACAAAAATCAAGTGTGGATTAATTTGCATATAGGTTTTTTATGTCATAGGTAGAATGGTCTTTTGAATAGAATAGTAAACTAGTAATCGTATAGGTTTTTTGAATATAGGTTTACAATATAAATTTTTATGTCATTATCACTTTGTCATCAAAGAATGCTATACCTTTTAGGAGGATTGTTGATTCATTTTCATTCCGACAAATTTTAGGCACTCGATATCTCCTATTTTAGCAAAGGTCATGCCATAATTTTTAATCTTTGAATTATGAACATATATAGGAAATGTCTGACGACGATAAGATCCCCGAGTGCGATGATTGTACCGACGACGGGGGTATGTGCAACATACCGCACCTAGATAACGGTACATGCTTCTCCCTCACGCTTAAGGAGGGCTTCGAAGGTTTTACGGTATGTAACTTCAGTGGCACGTGTTTCTTCTGAATTAAGCATGGCTTAAGATTTTTGTTTTAACATGTAATTTCCATTTTTTATAATTTGACTAGTGCATACCCTGCTATGCAAGACCATATGTCCTTGAGAAGCTATCTTTCGAAGAGATGTCCAAGGTGGACACGAAGATAGCTCACCTTAAAATGGAACATGGTTTTGATTTTGAAGTTAAGATCATAAATGAAGTAGGTCACACTCATTTTGGATGTTCAAATTGGGAAGGATTATGCAAGGCCTATGGATTCGAGGAGGATATGAAAATAACATTCGATCTTGGCAATCCGGAAGATGAAAACATTTGGCTGGATCCTAACATGATTCCGATTCTGCCTCCGTGTGAGTTTGTTAAACACATTTGTTAAATGATCTATATTCCTTATCTAAAAATACTTGTTATTCATACCTGCTGAACTTGTTTTTTATAATTGACAGCTTATTTTCTCTCTTCCCAAGAAATACAAAAGATAATAGACGACACCTACTACAGTCATGGCTCAGAGCTAACTTGGGAGGAGAAGAATTATCTTATCTCCTTTGTTAAAGACGTTCTGCAATTTAAGATCATCTATGGAGTTTGGAAAAATTATGGTAAATACGTGCCACTAGTCCACGAGTTGTGCGTTGCTAACATTCGTGCTAGTATCATGGTAAGATTTTTACTATTGTGTCACTAGTTAGTCCATCTTTTTCATACATTCTTCTGAAGTAAACTTCATTGCTAACTCTATATGTTACTATTATGCTCTTCAACAGAAGCTCCCGGATGTGGTTGTGCCTCCATTTATGTTTGTCAAAGGTGAGATGATAGTTGTTTGCGTACGACCATGGTCGGAGGGTCTCAAATATGCATACTCGACCTCTAAAACAGATGGAGGCCTCAAAATCAAGGCTTGGAGAAAAATAGTGGCTGAGCGAAGGCCACAAAATGGAGACAGTTGGATCTCTATGCTGCATAACGAAGAAGGAGGAGTTTTTCTGTTTTATGCTATGCTACCAGAGAGAGAGAGTAGTAGGTCCAGCTACCTTACCTAGTGTAGTTGGTTAACTTATGATGATCATAATGGTGAGATTATTATATCACTAGCACCTTACCTAGTAGTGGTTAACTTATGATGATCATAATGGTGATATTTTTATATCACTACGATCAAAATGAGTTGTATATATGACTACGATGATGATGAGTTGTTATATATATCATTATGATGATGATGTGAGTTGTATATCATTAGGGTGGAAGAAACACATATTAGATTAAAGTGGATGTATCCAAGTGACCAAGTTGAATATGTAGGAATATATGTAGCGTAAAATATGTTTGAAATGAAAAAGAATTAAATGGAAAACACAAAATTAAAAGGAAAAATAAACCACAAACTCCTAAACCTTTTAGTCCCAGTTGGTGTAACCAACCGGGAATAAAGGCCCCCAGCCCCCCGGCGCGGGCTCGTGCCACTTGGTGGGCCTTTGGTGCCGGTTCGTGACGAACCGACACTAAAGGGGGGAGCCTTTAGTCCCCACCCTTTAGTGCCGGTTGCAGAACCGACACTAAAGGTCCTTACGAACCGGGACAATAGCCCGATTCTGCACTAGTGGGAGGAAATTTGCGGGTCGTCGTTGGAGATGTCCTAATAGCTTTGTTGTGACGAATTCCTCCTCCTACACGGACGACTACTATGAATTGCCGCTGGAGAGGGGCGATTTGGCTTCTGAGCTCATCTACACCTGTCATGAACAGTAAAATAAAAAATACTAGAAATATTTTTTTAAATGTTTTTTTTGCATGGAAGATGTTTCAGTGCGTGAGGTTCGTGCAAAATTTCAATTCGTTTGGACATCTAAGTAGCTCTCGGCAAAAGAAAAACAAATATAAGGTCTGTGAAATAGTGTACTGCTCATGTACTGTTCGACCGGTTTTGTTATTTTTGCTGAGAGCTACTTATATGTCCAAACGATCTGAAATTTGGTACGGATCTCACGTACTGAAACATCTACCATGCCAGAAAAAGGGATTGTTTTTAATTTTTTTGTACTTTTTATTTTACTGTTCATATGATGCAGATGAGCTCGGACTCAGAAATGAGTATTCGCTGCAGCTGTTGCTTTTTTCTTTTTGCGGGAAGCCGCTGCTTCTTTTTTCTGATTTTTTTTTTGAGAAAATGTTTCTTTTTTCTGATAAAAAATGCTCATGGTTTTTCCTATTTGACGCACATTGCGTCAAAATGTCGGGGTGCCGCACAGGGGATCCAAGCGATCAACCAAGACACAGGCCGGCCCGTTTAAATCGAGGCGTATGTTCCACCGATCTGGTTTCGGTTTTTTCTGGTTTTGGGAACCTTCTAGAAGGTTCCTGTAGTACTTTTTCTGTTTTCTATCTTTTTCTTTTTTCTTTTTTCTTTTTTTCCTTTTTCTGTTTCTCCTTTTCATTTCTTTCGTTTTTATTTCCTTTTTCAAGTTTATTTTTCTTTTTCAATTTTTTTCAGAAGTTTAAAACAGTTTGTGTTTTAAATTTTCGTTCACAAATTCAAATTTTTGGGGGAATTTTAAAATATGTTCCTATTTTCAAAGTTTTATTCACAAATTTTAAAAGTTTTCATGCTTTGAAAATTTGTTTGGGAACTTTCCCAGAAAATGTTCCCAATTTCTATTTTTTTTCACGAATTTGAAAACTTTTCATGTTATGAAAAATTGTTCGCTAATTCAAAAAATGTTCGGGAACTTTCGAAAATGTTCCCAATTTCTAATTTTATTCACGAATTAGAAAACTGTTCATGTTTTGAAAATTTGTTCTCAAATTTAAAAAATGTTTGGGAACTTCAGAAAATGTTCCCAATTTCTAATTTTGTTCACGAATTAGAAAACTGTTCAAGTTTTGAATTTGTTTTCCAAAATTCAAAAAAAGGTATGGAACTTTAATTTTTCACAAAATAAAAAAATGTTTTGGGAATTTCAAATAGTGTTCTAGCTTTCCAAATTTGTTCACAAATTCAAAAAAGCTTATGTTTTCAAATTTGTTCGCAACTTTGAAAAATGTTCACGGAATTTCAAAAAATGTTTGAGTTTTGAAATAATTGTCTGTAATTTTGAGAAATGTTCTTGTTTTCCAAATTGTTCCTGTTTCTCAAAAAATGTTTCTGTTTTTTACAAAATTGTTCGCATTTTTCATAATATTTGTTCGTACTTTCTGAAAATGTTCTCCTTTTCAATTTTATACCTTTTTTCAAATAATGTTTTGAGATTCCCAAAAAATGTGTGCATTTTCACAAAATGTTCGATTTTTTATAAATTTCTCAAGAAATTTCCAAAAAGTTCATGTTTCAAAAAATATTTCATCTTGTCTAAAAGGAATTCACGTTCAAAATTTCAAAGTAAAAGAATCTTACGCGGCTTATAGTTTTTATAAACTGTGCTACCATATTAGATGAGAAATCGCAGTAATTACAGTGCCTAGTGACGTGGTTAACTCGCTTTAATATTTTGCGAATTATGTTTTAAGTTTTGATATTGCTGTCGTTTCTTTTGGAATCACGCTGCATGTCATGCACAAGTTCCAGCCTATCGCAGTGGCTAACAGGGCGACCGAAACTACCGCTGGTCGTGGGTTCGATTCGCAGCCAGACATAATTTTTTTGTTGATTTTTACCGCGCCACCGCAAATGGGATGGGCCGGCCCAGGTGAGCTCTCCCCTGTGCGAATGGTGGACTCTTTGCCGCAATAAGTGGCGCATAGGAGGTCCCAATGCTCATGGCTCTTTGGGTACGATTGAATTTGGATTGGACTCCTTTAACCAGCGAACCTTTTGGGCCTGGGCTGGCCCAAAAGGCCCAGTTAGCCCAACAGCGGCCTGGACCATAGCCGCCTCGGCCTACCAGAAGAGCGATATAACAAGATCGCTCCGAGATACCCCTAAAAAAAAAAATCGCTACAGACCGAGAGGACCTAGGGCACGACACAACCAGTCAACATATCAAGCACATCGCAGGGCGTCGCTAGCTTTCCAATTAGTTCACGTCTCGATCGGGATCGAGTCCGTCCAAAGTCTCGAAACCAGCAGCAACTCCATCCGTTGCTCCATGGCGCTCCCTGCGCTTAGGGCTCGTCTCGGCCTGGGCTGCGCTGCCAGGATCGCCAAGTTCGGCAGCAGCGGCTCCGGCAAGGCTGTCGGTCGCAGCAGCGGCAAGACCCGGTGCTTCTCCTCCACCGCTGAGACATCTTCCAACCATAGTTTTAAATAGCCGGCTATAGCGGGATCCGCTATAGCCTTTTCAGCAAGGTGCCGCTAAATGGTCGCCTTCACAAATAGCCCGCTATAGCCTGCTATAGCCCGCTATAGCTCCGCTATAACTGATTTGGAGGCCCGCCGCTATTTTCCATAGCCCGCTATTTAAAACATTGCTTCCAACTCCGAATCTAGTGGTCTTCAATACGCTATGACTGCGGTACGTGCTTTTGGTGCTGTTGTCGCCCTAGGATGCCTCTTTAGTATGGAGGATAAAGTCGACCAAATCAGCAAGCAAGTCCACCAAATAGAGCAAAAAGTAGTGAAGATGGAGGACAAGGTCGATAAAATCGATGAAATAGGGAAGAAAGTCCACCACACGGAGGCCAAGGTCGATAAAATTGTGAGGATGGAGAACGCTCAAATAGCAACTCAGATGGACGACAAAGTCATAGCAAAGACAGTCGACCAGATGGAGGGCAAGGTCCATTCAATAGTGAGCATGGAGTATAAAGTCGATGAGATGGCAAAGAAAGTCGAGAAGATAGAGAGGAAGGTCGATAAAATTGTCGGGATGGAGGATAAAGTCGATGAAATCGTGAAGAAAGCTGATGGGTTGAAGGGCAAAGCCGACCAAATAGGTATGACGTGTAATAGTATCAGTACGAAATTGAATTGGAAATAATGATAGCCTAAGACCAAACAAAGCCATCGACGTTGGGAGCTCCAAACCGACATAATAGTCACACGAATACTTGGTAGGTGTCGATATATACCCAGTCTCAAGAGTAGAATTTTGCAGTTTTGTCTTCTTCGTTTTTTCCATCGACATGGATGGCAGCCATGTAAAATGCTATGTAAGACTTGATGAATTTATGTTTGGCAGTCTTTGTCTTTGTAGCTTGAAAACGAACATTTTATAATGCATTGTGTAAGTATAATTGCTTTGTGGCTTATACTAAAGCTTATCGTACTGGGACTTCACATATTATTTTTTATGAAGCATGCACCTATGCCAGACTTACAAAACTGGAACCAGCACAGTACATTCAGTCAATATCAGTGGCCGGAGGTCAAGTGGCACATCTGCGAGCATAGTCTGGTCATCCAGACTTACAAAACTTCAACCGGCAGTTATAAAGATTAGCGGTGAAAAGCTCGGCGGCACGCCGCCCCCGTTAAGGAGCCCATGTGAGCGGCTCTTATTGCTTTTGGTTAAGAAAGACTGGAGTGAGACTGAAGTAACATTGAACATGGTAGAGAGATTTAAGCCATGCTATTATCACCATAGGATATGGCAAGACTATTTCAGATTTTTAAGCCATATAATATGTTGAAAGCTGGTTGCATCTAGAATATTTTTTTTATAGTTATTTTCTCTAATTTTGTACTGTTTGTGAAATATATTAATTGAACGTCGAATGCAAGTTCCAATTATTTTGAACATGGTTTTCGGTTATATTGGCTAGTTCTGCTAATATTTTAATGGTAATTTGTGTGAACAAAGTGGCGTTTTTATTTTTCTGAACCATGTCCCCAATTGTATGATCGTATATCTGGAGCAACGTTTATCATGTGAACTAACAATACTTAAATGAACAAAAGGCAACTCCAAGGGGTATGAACAACGTTGCGAGATCCAACTTTACACACACATAGCTCCCTAGTACGTTCTGTTACTATTTTTCTAGACAGGGTATAAAGTGGTACGGTAGACAATATACAACACCAAAAAGGCAAAGCACACCAAAAGAGTATAAAAATGGCGGTTGGTTATGCAGCAACGGGCCATCTGACCTCGGATCAGCGGCAGTGGAGGGCCTAGTGGACGGGTCGGCTGCATGCGTGGTCTGGCCTCCAGTCGGATCTGATCTGGCCGGTGCGGCCAGCTTCCTGCGCGGCAGCGGAGATCGGTGGCGGTCCCATGCACACGATGCTGGATGGAGGTTCGTCGAGCAGATTTGGATGAAAACCTTGCTCACGGCTAGTTGCCAAGGCCGGCGATGGCGGCACTCTTCTGTGTCATCCCCTTCTTGAAGGCATCGCCGTAAAGAAACTCCATACCTCTATCCGCTACCTCTGAGGGAAACCCTAGATCAGCCGATCGGATGACGATGGCACTCTTGTGTCATTCCCTCCTTGGGGACGTCATTCTTGGAGGTCTGCATTGGCTCGAGGGGCCAGTGGACGGTTTCTGCGGTGGCGGCATTTCATGTGACGCATGGACAACGTGGAGTCATGCGTCGTGGCGCTGCAGGGTCTCGGCGACAGATGCATGATGATGGACGCGCGTAGGAAGGTGGTGTTGTCTGGTGTCGTGGTGGCGCCGACGGCAGGCCTACCAAGGTCGATGCGTCGATACCTGCTCTGAAGATGGATTGGTGGAAGATGGTGGCGGCGGCCTCTGCAACGTACGCATGCGGTGCCGGCCGAGAGTGCACTGGACCGGTGTGTGCCCCAGACCAGTGGCGGAGGCAGCACCCGGCGACCCGGGGCAGCTGCCCGGGCTCACCAGCCAGCTGCTGTACAAAATACGCTATGACAGTACGTACTAATTTGCTTCTTTGTTAGCGTCACGTACTAATGAGCTGGAATTATCATGACTTGCCCGGGCAAATCGCTGGGCCTTGCTTGGTGCCTCTAGGCCCATCCAACTAACTTGCACGGTTGTTCCTAGGCCCATGGCTGCACGTAGGGGAGATGGGGTTTCTCAAAAAACTATCAACGCAGTGTGCTCACGCGTCCTCACCTCCTTCATCTGATCTGAGAAAAAAGAAACCTCCCCCCTCGATCAGTTCGACCGTATGTGCGACTACGTCGGCCGTCGCAGTCTAGCAGAAGGCAGAACACACCGGTAATTTGACGGGCACAGGCGCAGAAAGACGGTAATCGACAGCGGCGCCTCCTGGCCATTCAAGCTCGCTGATTAGGCGAGGTGAGTTAAGGTTATATAGATTTGGGAACTTTAACCAGTGGAGATGCACACACAAAATTTCTGGTATGGGATGAGAATTCACTCCTCGTATTGGTTTATAATTTGTAGGGATATAGGAATTTGGGGATTCCATCATTCCGTTCATTGAAGAAAAATATATCTCCACTCTCCATAGGTATTGTCTCTTCTAGACTCCTCAAGCCTAACGATCGTCAGTTAGTTCAATCATTCCAGATTGTCTAATTTCAATCTTAAGTTATTAAATTTCATATATGAGAATTTTTTGGATGCCTAGAGCAATTAGCTGACGTATGTAATTCTAGTTTTTTTTATTGAAATTACGTGTATGGACAATGTAACATAGGTCGTTTGACTTTGTATGAATTTATGGTTCTCTAATTTAGTGCTTATAGTTGCAAAATATGTATCCAAATGCCTGATTGCAGTTCGCTGTATTTTTAGTTAGCTTGCATTTCGCCCCGGCTCCTAATTTTTCCTGGCTCCGCCACTGCCCCAGACCCGGCGATTGCAGCTTGGTTGAGGCCTCCGGCTTTTGATGTTGGGCTTTGGTCTGAATTCTTTGCAGGCGGCTTGGACAATACGCACCCCTTCATCAAGTTGATATGAATAGTGATAGATGATGGCTTTAGACTTATTGATATTTTACTTGTGTGTGATGCGCCCACGTCGGAGACGAAGACGACGTGCACCATCGGAGTGGATGATGGAAGGGAAATGAGTAGAGGCGGCAAAGGGAAATGAGTAATTAGGCCCTGTTTGGTTCGGCTGTGGATTTCTAAAAGTAGCTTGCATTTCGGATGCAGATCGTGCGGCTAGAACGACATAGATCGTGCGTACACCGTGCAACCGGCCGTAAGTTTGGCCCGGCGCACCGGCACCTATCATTGCCCCCACCACATAAGAGCATCTCCAACAGGCGCGCTATCTTAGCCGCACGCTGGAAAAAACGATTTTTTTGCGCGCGCGGGGCCGGAACGGGCGCTCCAGCAGCCGCGCAATAATCACGCGTGCGGTAAACTTGGTTCAGCGCGCAAAGGAAAACGGCATCGCGCGCGATGTATTTGCTGCCCCCGTTGGACAGCGCCGACTCGCGCGCGACTCCTCACCAACCGCCCGATCTAAGACCTTCAGGCACTGGCGCCGCCGCCCGCACCTTCCCCATTCACTCCGGCGATCCGTTGGCGCTTCCCCCGCCTATCCCAGTGCGCCGACATTGCTTCCTCCACCTTCTCTCCTCGCCGCCGCCCCTCGTGCGCACCGTTCCTCCAACAAACAGCGGCCGGCGGCCGTTTGCAGCTCGCCGCCCACAAGGTGTTTGACAAAACACTTGCAAGGTATGTATTGCTTCAACTTTATATTTTGTAAATGAATTTGATGCATGTTGTTTGTTGTTTTAAACTAGTTTAAATTCAATATTGTAGATGAGTTCGTCGTACGATTATTCTGATGAAGAATTTGATATTCAAGAGGAGGAGAACCTCGCAATGATCCTAGCTATGCACGTCAATTAAAAGCCGAAGCACGATGGTTGGGTTATCGATCGTCAGAAACTGTGGAGGATAGGATCGATGCCACTGTTGGGATTAAACCCGACGTTCTGTCCAGATATATGTATGTGTACGTCTCCGACTAGTGTAGGGATAGTTACCTAGTAGGACTAGTACTAGCCAGGCTAGCAGCTAATATATATGCGTGTATCCAGCCCCTGTAAACACCAGAACGTGAGTTGATCAATAAAGTAAACAAGGCTCGAGACGAGCCTTTGGCCATCAAAGTGCGTACGTTCGTGTTGCCGGCCAGAATCGATCAAGCTGATCAATGGCTAGCTAGCTTTGGCTATTACACCAACTAGCACTAGTACGTGCCTTGACAACGGATAAGGGTGCTAGTTTGTACATGCATATTTGGTGGCGAGATTGCTACGGTGCGGTGTGTCTCGACGTAAAAGCAATTCGTCGAGTTTGTCAGCAAGTTTCGTTCATCGTCAGTCGTATCACCGTCGCCAGAAAGTACTCGACGTCGGGTCTGGGTCAACAATTGGTATCAGAGCCAGGTTGATCTTCTAGTAGCGAAGGATCATGTCGGACGACGAGAAGACCAAGCAGCTGGAGTACTCCGGTGTGGCTAAAATAATTACTGCTCCGGTGAGATCGGAGTATCAACGATTCGATCGTGGGAACTTCGTGGTGTGGGCGACCATGATGGAGTGGGCTCTCGAGGCCAATGAGCTCTGGGAAGCTGTTGACCCCGGCGGTGACGAGTACCTGAAGGGTGGTGCCTTGTATCGGAAGGATCGCTAGGCTATCATGGCCATCTGCTCGGTGATGCCGGTGGACGTGCAGCAGCATCTAATCTCGAAGAAATCAGCGAAGGAAGCATGGGACACACTCAAGACATTGCATCTAGGGCATTCGCGTGTGCGCGAGGCGAACTTGCAAACTTTACTGAAAAGTTTACGAGAATCTGAGGATGGGAGAGGATGAGACGGTGGACGCCTTTGCAGCAAGGGCTGCCTCCATGGTGAACGGGATTCGCGGTTTCGGGGAGAAGTTGGAGGACATCTCCGTGGTCAGGCGTTTCCTACGTGCCGCTCCACCGCGCTACATGCCGATTGTGTCAGCGATCGAGCAATGTGTTGATCTCAAGATTCTCACTGTGGATGATCTGGTTGGTCGCATCAAGGCGCATGATGAGCTGATGAAATTGAGTTACGGCGACATGAAACAGAATGAGTACCTGATGCTTACGCGCGCTCAGTGGAAAGCAATGGTTTCCAAGGAGAACAATTTCGACAAGGCGTCTCGTAGCGGCGGAAAGTACCGTCCCGCAAAGGACACCGATGAACAGTCAGAGAATCCAAAGAAGAAAATGTTCGACAAAAGGAAGATCCGCTGCTACAACTGTAATCTGCTCGGGCACTTCAAGTCGGAGTGTAATAATCCCCCAAAGGAGAAGGCGCTGATGGCCCAGCAAGGTGATGAAAGTGACATGATGTTGATGTGCGAACTCGTGGACAAGGTGGATCCAGTTCTTCAAGCGTCGGCTAAAGAATTTGTCGTGCTCCGTGAAGAAAAAGTTCACTGTCAAGATCATGGTTCGGAAACTCATGTCGACGCTACGAACATGAAGGGTGATTCCGAAGCTTACGTCGATGATACGGGCATAAGTGCTAACTTCGCAGGAGCGGACGCAGCAATTGCCGCGTGTGCTCGGCCATAAAGAAGCAGTCTTTCCGCGACGCATCCAGAAAAATCAAAGTCGTACGTGACGTCGAAAGTCCACGAAGAAACAATAGACACAAGTGCTACGTCTGTTGTTGGTACAGATGACATGTTGTCGAGCAGATTAGGCATGGCTACAGCAAAGGCTGTGTTCGCTGGACCAGCGGCTCAGAGAGAGACGGATAGCTGTGTACCGTACTCGAGTGCAGAGATCACTCGGTCAACATGTACCGAGCCAGTCACGTGTCCATACACGGGCACACGGACCGGTAGTCAGCCGACCAACACACAAGCTCGGTTTGACCTGACAAGCGGAGGTGGACCAGGCGATGGATGTGAAGACTCCTGCAGCACACGTACGGGCAGCAGTATGTCCCCAGCAGGAGGGCAAGGAGCAGGACGTGGTGGGTTTGTCCCATCCCGTGGAGAAGCTCCACAAGTAGCCCATATGGCTGGAAGGAGCACATCGAGCAGCCTAGTTCAGCCAGAAGAAGGCCACGGCCCATGTGTTTGTTCTGGAAGTGCAGATTGGTCAACTTCTGCTGGTGCAACCAAAGCTTCGCCTGAAGGAGAAAATGAGTCGGCGACGGTGTCCAGCAAGCGCCGAGGAACCGGCGAAATTCGAAGACACAAATACGAAGGAGTGTTGGCGTCACGCTATGGAATATGAGTTGAGGTCGATCCACGACAACAATGCATGGGAGCTTGTGGATCTTTCCAACAATGAAAAAGTCATGGATCTCAAGTGGGAATTTAAGATCAAGAAAGATGCCGAAGGTCCGTGAAGCACAAAGCGAGGCTAGTAGCCAAAGAGTACGTCAAAGAGAAAGGTGTGGACTTCGAAGAAGTGTTCGTTCCCGTTGCAAAGATGGAATCGGTGAGATTACTCATAGCTCTTGCGGCTCAAGAGTCATGGAGGATACATCACATGAATGTAAAATCTGCGTTTTTGAACGGAGAGTTAGAGGGGGAGGTTTATGTGAACCAGCCACTGGGGTTCATCAAAGAGGGAAAAGAGCACAAGGTACCGAAGCTACACAAAGTCTTGTACGGGCTACGGCAAGGCTCTCGGGCGTGGAACATCAAACTTGATCGACGATGATTTCTCTTGGATTTGAGAAAGCCCCACTACAACATACAATGTACAAGAGAGGTGAAGGAAGGGATCGTCTACTAGTTGGCATCTACATCGACACCTATTGATAACTGGAGCAGATGAAGAGGTGACTGCAAAATTCAAGCTACAAATAAAGGAGCTTTTCAAGATGGATGATCTAGGTCTATTGAGTTACTACCTCGCGATCGGGGTACATCAAAAGCCGAAGGGGATCACACTATGCCAGAAGGCATACACAAGGAAGATTCTTGAAGGCCGTGGCATGAAAAATTGCAATCCAATTGACGCTTCAATGAAACCTCGTCTTGAGCCGAGCAAGAAGAGTAAAGCACCCGCAGTTGATGCAATAGAGTGTATTGTAGCTGCCGCTGCGGAGTGTCAAGATGTGTGGCTAGGGAGGCTACACGGTGATCTCATGGATCGAGATCCGAAACAAGTGGTGCTAAATGTTGATGGCGAATCTACAACTTTTCCACGCGAGAATCCAGTGCGGCATGAAAGAAGCAAGCACATTAATATGATGTATCAATACATGAAGGACTGCGGGGAGGAAAGTAAGATGAAGTTCAACTACATTCGCACCGATGATCAACTGGCGGATATGCTAACCAAGACTTTGGACCGAGAGAAGTTCTTGGTGCTGCGGAGAAGGATCGGCGTCGGAGCTGTGACGTGACGACGTCGTGTTTACGGTGGTGATTGTTGGGATTAAATCCGACGTTCTGTCCTCTCCGACTAGTGTAGGGATTAGTCACCGGGAGTACCTAGAACTCATCTAGATGAGATATAATATGTTCTCATTCACCTATAAAACAAGAACAAATACAACCCACGTCAGCACACACGCATCTTATAACATCACATCCAATGGCTATAAAAGGTGAATGAGACCAAACTATATCTCATCTAGATGAATTCTAGCAAAACTGTTAGTTACCTAGTAGGACTAGTACTAGCCAGGCTAGCAGCTAATATATATGCGTGCCAGACCGTGAGTTGATCAATAAAGTAAACAAGGCTCGAGACGAGCCTTTGGCCATCAAAGTGCGTACGTTCGTGTTGCCGACCAGAATCGATCAAGCTGATCGATAGCTAGCTAGCTTTGGCTATTACACCAACTAGCACTAGTACGTGCCTTGACAACGGATCAAGGGTGCTAGTTTGTACGTGCATATTTGGTGGCGAGATTGCTACGGTGCGGTGTGTCTAGACGTAAAAGCAATTCGTGAGTTCGTCAGCAAGCTTCGTTCATCGTCGTTATTTATCGTCGCTGGTATCACTGTCACCGGAAAGTACTCGGCGTCGGGTCTGGGCCAACAGTCACAATAGATTGATGAGGAATTATTTTGCGGAGAATGTCACATACCTCGAGTCCTACTTTTGGCATCGTTTTAGGATAAGCATCGAGTTGTTCAAACACACTGCAGAGAAACTGGCGAGCCATGATTGGTTTTTTCAGCAAAGGAGGAATGCTGCCGGAGAACTCAGGCATAGCACCTTTCAAAAGATGACTGCCGCTTTGCGTATGTAGGCATACAGTATTCCTGCGGATCTCGTTGATGACCACTTAGCCATGGGTGAGAGTCAAGCCATCATGTGTCAAGCGCTTTGTATTCGGAGTTGTGCAAGTGTTTGGTCCGGAATAGTTGAGAGCTTCCAATGCTGAAGACACCGCAAGGCTTTTGGAGATGAACAAAGCTCGCGGGTTTTCAGGTATGCTTGGCTCAATAGATTGCATGCATTGGAGTTGGAAGAACTGTCCTAAGGCATGGCATGGACAATTCCACGGCCAGAAAAAGGGTTCCACTATTGATCTAACCCTTGTGTAGGGTATATATGGAATACAGTATGAGGGAAAGAGACTTGGAGTAGAGAGCAAGTCGTACATGGTTTAAACCTATTCTATCTTTAACTCCTAATCTCTAACTAAACATAATTATACTTCTAACATTTCCCCTCAATCATAGCGGGAGTGAAGCGGACGATTACGACTGAATTTGAAGTCTTGCGCTTTCGTTGTCTTCTCCGCTGCGCCATCATCAACTACGTCTCTGATGAGTTGGCACGTAGGGCGGTGACTGTGTCCCCTTCTGGTGCCTTCCTTGTCTCTCCTCTATCCAGAAAAAGGGTTCAATGGCATTGGAGTTGGCTCAATAGATTCATTATCTGTGTCTAACCATTAAGGAGTGGAATCATGTAGAAGAACGCCTAGAGAAACAACTGAGCAGTTGACAAGGAAAGTTACTCTCAGTCGGAGGACGACTGGTTTTGATAGACTCTGTCCTCACAAATATGGTTCTCTATATGATTTAATTCTTCCAGCTTCCAAAAGGGGTCCTGCAAAGACTGGACTATTTTAGGTTCATATTCTTTTGGCAAGGAGATGGTGAAAAGAAAAAAAATAAAGGTTGACCAAATGGAGCGTGATTTGTAGGCCGAAAGACCAAGGTGACCTCGAATTCATGTCCTACAGGTCAAGAATGTGGCCCTACTTAGTAAATGGTTGTTCAAACTTCTTACTAGGGATGGTATTTGGCAAACCATGTTGCGCATAAGTATCTAGGCCAAAAGGCGTTGTTGAAGGAAATATGCCCTAGAGGCAATAATAAAGTTGTTATTTATATTTCCTTATATCATGATAAATGTTTATTATTCATGCTAGAATTGTATTAACCGGAAACTTAGTACATGTGTGAATACATAGACAAACAAAGTGTCCCTAGTATGTCTCTACTTGACTAGCTTGTTTATCAAAGATGGTTATGTTTCCTGACCATAGACATGTGTTGTCATTTGATAAATAGGATCACATCATTAGAGAATGATGTGATGGATAAGACCCAACCGTTAGCTTAGCATAATGATCGTTAAGTTTTATTGCTATTGCTTTCTTCATGACTTATACATATTCCTATGACTATGAGATTATGCAACTCCCGAATACCGGAGGAACACCTTATGTGCTATCAAACGTCACAACGTAACTGGGTGATTATAAAGATGCTCTACAGGTGTCTCCGAAGGTGTTTGTTGGGTTGGCATAAATCGAGATTAGGATTTGTCACTCCGAGTATCGAAGAGGTATCTCTGGGCCCTCTCGGTAATGCATATCATATGAAGTCTTGCAAGCAATGTGACTAATGAGTTAGTTGCGGGATGATGCATTACGGAACGAGTAAAGAGACTTTTCGGTAACGAGATTGAATTAGGTATGATGATACCGACGATCGAATCTCGGGCAAGTAACATACCGATGACAAAGGGAATAACGTATGTTGTTATGCGGTTTGACCGATAAAGATCTTCGTAGAATATGTAGGAGCCAATATGAGCATCCAGGTTCCGCTATTGGTTATTGACCGGAGATGTGTCTCGGTCATGTCTACATAGTTCTCGAACAAGTAGGGTCCGCACGCTTAACGTTCGATGACGATTTGTATTATGAGTTATGTGATTTGATGACCGAAGTTTGTTCGGAGTCCCGTATGAGATCACGGACATGACGAGGAGTCTCGAAATGGTCGAGAGGTAAAGATTCATATATTGGAATGCTATATTCGGACATCGGAAAGGTTCCGAGTGATTCGCGTATTTTTCGAAGTACCGGGGAGTTACGGGAATTCACCGGGAGAAGTAATGGGCCTTATTGGGCCATACGGGAAAAGAGGAGGCAGGCCAAAGGGGAGGTGACGCGCCCCCCCCCCATGGGTCCGAATTGGACTAGGGGAAGGGGGCGGCGCTGTAACACCCCTGTGTAATTACCACTGTGATCAACTGCTAATAATGCCAAGTCATATCATTTGCAGTACCTAGTCATAGTGGTTAACCAAAACAATTCAAACTCTATTCTGGAAATCACCTCAATTTCAATAGTGCAAAATAAATTTGCTCAAACACTGTTGAGAAAATGTTCCTTGAATAGCAAATATTCCAGAAGCACTCATAAAAATATAAACAATGATGATGGAGTTGGTTAAGTAACTCAAACCACATGAAACAACACCAAATCAGCACTATTTAATTCCCTTTATAATTAAATCAAATTCAAATGGAATCCAACTTTGCCCAAACCAATTTTCGGTGGAAGGGAATATTGCATTGTAATATTGGGGACAACTCTCATATTTTACAAAAAGGCAAAAGTGGCCTAACTATTACAAAACAGAAAAGAATAAAAGGAAACAAAAGAAAGAAATAAAAAAAAAGGAAAAGGCCACTGTGCACTGGCCCAAGTGCACAGTGCCTTGAGCCCGACTCACCTGGCCCATCTTCTTCTCTCTCCGTCGTCGTGTCGGCATGCTTCTGGATGCGCCGGCGAGCGCCGCTCGAACGGCGACACGGCGACGGCACCGACGCCACTGACGCGCTAGGGGGATAAGGCCGAAGCCGTCCATCCCCCCTAGACTCCTCGCTCATTCCTCACCTCTCTCCCTCGCTCGTTCCTTGCCTCTCCCCTTCTCAGATCCGTCGCCGAGCGCCGCAGCCGCCGCGCCTTGCTGCTCGCCGTGGCCACCGGCGTCCCCGCGAGCCGCCATCGTGCCTGGAGGGAGCGCCGTGCTCGACCACGTCGTCTGGCGCTGCCCGTTGAAGCCAGGGACCCCTGCACCGAGCCCCATAGCCTCGTCTTCTTCCTCGGATCACCGGCGCGCCTCTGATGATTCCCGCCGTTCTGCTGCTACTAAGCTGTCGACGGCCACCGTGCGCCTCTCCGTGAGCATCCACCTTCCTCCTCTTCCCCCTGGCTGCTCGTTTTCTCCACCGTAGCTAGCCGTCACCGTTGCCGCACTCCGGCGTCCGCTGTTAAGCTCACAGCCGGTGATGTGGTCGATGTCGTGGCCATCTGAGCCTACCAACGAGCTCAGGGCAACTCTCTGGTGCCACCCATTCCTTCGATTCGTCCTCCCATGCCCCGTAGCTACGAGTTCGGCGAAGCCCGAACTCCGGCGCCGCTTTTGCTCGACGTCGGCGATGAATCCGGTCGTTTCCAGCCAAACCAATGCCACAGAACGACGCGCGGACGAGAGCACGTTCGAGTGAACTAAGCCGCGCGCCGAACGGGCCCCTGTAGAGCGTTTCCGATCAACTCCGGCGAGCTCCGCCGCGATTTTGGTCGCCGGCGCAACTCCGGCGCTGGCAGCTGACGTGGCAAGGTGGGACCCACGCCCTGGGTCACTGACTGTGGGCCCGAGG
Organism: Thinopyrum elongatum; assembly: GCA_011799875.1. NCBI lineage: Eukaryota > Viridiplantae > Streptophyta > Magnoliopsida > Poales > Poaceae > Thinopyrum > Thinopyrum elongatum. Next base: position 692,536,163 of record CM022298.1, on the reverse strand, counting down.
GGCCCAGTTGACTGAGTCGACTCAGTCAACTTTGCTGACTGGGCTCTCTGTGTCTTTGACATGTGGGCCCCCTCGGCTAATTAGACTAATTAAGTGATTTAATAAATAAAAATAATTAGTTTAGTCTAAACACTCACTGACAGGCTGGGCCCACACCTCTAATTACCCTGTTAGGTTAATTTAATACTCTGTTAAACTACCAGAGGCTGACATGTGGGTCCCAATGGACCCACATGTCGGGTTTGACCCTGGTCAGCCGCTGTTGACTGCTGACACCACAGTGACATCATGCTGACGTCATATATCATTTTCTGTAAATAAAAATAATTCCAAAAAATCATTTAAACTTTGAAAATTAATAGCTTTTAAACCGTAGCTTAGATCGAAAAACCTAAAACATGAAAATTGCTCAGAACGACGAGACGAATCTGATCGTGTCGTCTGTTTCGATGCCGGAACCCCCTACGTAGGAGAAACCGTAACTTTTAGTCCGATTCCGTTAGATGAATAGTGCATACCTACCAGTTAATAAATCCAACGTTAATCCTAAAATAACCAAAATGACTTAGACATATCTTTAGGCAACCCTGCACTGCATTGTAGCATAGCATGCCCCGTGTTGCATTTGATTGCATTATGTTTACCTGTTTCCTCCCCCTTTTCTCTCTCGATTAGACCCCGACGTTGACGTAGCTCCTGAGGCAGACGCCGCTCCGGAGTACGACTACGTCCCCGACGACCAGCCACTTGCCCCAGAGCTTGCAGGCAAGCACCCCCTTTTTGAGCATTCCGATATCGCCCATTCTCTTCTCTCTTATGCTTGCATTAGAACTTACTGCTGCTACTGTACCCTATATCTGTTGCATAGCCTGTTTACTTGTAACCTGTTTTTGATACTTACCTGTTATCCTAAACTGCTTAGAATAGGTTGGGTAGAGACCATTAGAGACCCCACTTATCCCGACTGCCCCGCTGGATGATCAGAAGACCCGTGCAACGGGATTGAAGACCAGGCCCCGACACCGCACGTCACATCCCCCTTAGTTGCCGACACTGCTGGGTTACTATCGAGTGCCGAGGGTGATACCTCGTCAGCACTTCTGATGATAACCTTGTAGGTTAGTTATTCGGTTATGGTAAGCGAGGGTGATTCCTCCTACACCACCCTCGATAACGACGTCGTCGCGCAACTCCTCAAGTGTGGACCTCGAAGGTGATTCCTCCTCCGTTCACCTTGATGGTAACATCAGAGGGAATTCCATCGAGGGTGATTCCTCAGGGTTCCCCTTGGTGTCAGACACACATATACTTTGGTTACTATGACTGAACACTGAACCATGATACTAAAGACGGGTCGGCCCTGAGGGGTACCCGCGCGAGCTTATTAGCGAAGTGATGTGTGATCGGGTGGACCTGGATGGTGCCCGAGGGTTGAACACGAGGCGTGGCCGGGCATTCCTCGCCCTTGCCGCAAGTCCTCGAGACGGGGCGACGGGGTCACATCTTTCATGAGTCTCTGCTTGTTTCCGCACTACCATCACACTAACGGTTTGGATATTTGATCTAAGGGGCCTCTGGCCTGATAGCACTAACCATCACGTGGGCATAGTATGGGCGTTCTGCGTCGTATACTTCAGCCAAAGCTTAATGGACGTCAGCGATTGAGCGGCGCGCGCCGAGTTGGACTGGTTACGCAACTGCGCTTGTATTAAGGGGTTGCTAGGTCTGCTCTCGGCCGTGAATGTAACGTGCAGGAGTTCCCGGGGCGATGGCCCAAGACCCCTGGGGGCATAGGTTTAGTCCGGCGTGCTGACCTCTCTGTTAAGTATTTGGTCGGGTTGCGGCGTGTTGCTTAGCCGAGGCCGGGCATGACCCAGAAAAGTGTGTCCGGCCGGAGTTAAGCGAGCGTGGTGGGTAAGTTGGTGCACCCCTGCAGGGAAGAACTAATCAATCGATAGCCTGTCCTACGGTAACGGACACTCGGAGTTGTATCACGATCGGTACAACTAGAACTTGAGATGATAACTGGATAGTATGGCTCTGGGATTGCTTTCTCGCAGGGAGTCGAGAAAGGATCTCTGGCCGAGGTTGATGATACACTACTACTACTTTACATTGTGTAATCTGCACTCTTCTAATGCTGCAAGACCGATGAAGATGCTTGAAGATGCTAATCTTCGATAGGACTAGGCTTTCCTCTCTACTCTGACATTTCTGCAGTCCAGTCCACATATACAGCCCCCTTTAAAAATGTTGCATATGTAGTGTAGATCCTTGCTTGCTGAGTACTTCGGATGAGTACTCACGTTTGCTTTATTTTCTTTTTCTCCCCATATCCATTTGACGCCGCCAGATGACGGAGCCCCTGAGATAGCAGCCCCTGTCGACGATTACGGCTACTACTACTATCCTCCCGGCGAGTACTACTACGAGGAGCCGACTGACGACCAGGAGTAGGATTCAGAGGGTCCTAGGCAGGACGCCTACGCCTTTCGATCGTAGTATTTTATTTTGCCCGCCTTCATAAAGGCTATCTCTGTTTCTGTATTATGTCTGTACCCAGATATCTAATGCTTCCGCTGACACTTGTATGCCATCGAGCTGTGTATTCAAGCCCTCGAGGCCCTGGCTTGTAATATAAAGCTTGTATGAATTTATTTATGTTTTAGAGTTGTGTTGTGATATCTTCAAGTGAGTCCTTAGGCTTGATCGTGTGCATTTGCGTGTATGGTTAATGCACGATTAAGCCGGGGTCATCACAGGCGCCCCCCTTGCCCTTTCCTACTCCCTCTCTCTTTCCCTCTTTCCTTCTCTCCTACTCCGAAAAAGGAAAGGGATTCCTACTAGGACTTGGAAGTCCTAGTAGGACTCCATACACTTGGCGCGCCCCTAGGAGGGCCGGCCTCTCTCCCTCCCTCCTTTATATACGTGGGCAGGGGGCACCCCAAAGGCACACCAAGATTTGTCTTAGCCGTGTGCGGTGCCCCCTCCACAGTTACACACTTCGGTCATATCGTCGTAGTGCTTAGGCGAAGCCCTGCGCCGGTAACTTCATCATCATCGTCGCCACGCCGTCGTGCTGACAGAACTCTCCCTCGTCCTCAACTGGATCAAGAGCTCGAGGGACGTCATCGAGCTGAACGTGTGCTGAACTCGGAGGTGCCGTACGTTCGGTGCTTGATCGGTTGGATCGCGAAGACGTTCGACTACATCAACCGCGTTAAGCTAACGCTTCTGCTTTCGGTCTACGAGGGTACGTGGACATACTCTCCCCTCTCGTTGCTATGTATCTGCTAGATAGATCTTGCGTGAACGTAGGAATTTTTTTGAAATTGCACGTTCCCCAACAGTGGCATCCGAGCCAGGTCTATGCGTAGATGATATGCACGAGTAGAACACAAAGAGTTGTGGGCGATAATAGTCATACTGCTTACCACCAACGTCTTACTTTGATTTGGCGGTATTGCTGGATGAAGCGGCCCGGACCGACATTACATGACCGCGTTCATGAGACTGGTTCTACCGACGTGCTTTGCACACAGGTGGCTGACGGGTGTCTGTTTCTCCAACTTTAGTTGAATCGAGTTTGACTACGGCCGGTCCTTGTTGAAGGTTAAAACAGCACACTTGACAAAAAATCGTTGTGGTTTTGATACGTAGGTAAGAACGGTTCTTGCTAGAAGCCCGTAGCAGCCACGTAAAACTTGCAACAACAAAGTAGAGGACGTCTAACTTGTTTTTGCAGGGCATGTTGTGATATGATATGGTCAAGACATGATGTGATAGATGTTATTGTATGAGATGATCATGTTTTGTAAAAGTTATCGGCAACTGGCAGGAGCCTTATGGTTGTCGCTTTATTGTATGAAATGCAATCGCCATGTAATTGCTTCACTTTATCACTATGCGGTAGCGATAGTCGTAGAAGCAATAGTTGGCGAAACGACAACGACACTACGATGGAGATCAAGGTGTCAAGCCGGTGACGATGGAGATCATGATGGTGTTTTGGAGATGGAGATCAAAGGCACAAGATGATGATGGCCATATCATGTCACATATTTTGATTACATGTGATGTTTATCTTTTATGCATCTTATTTTGCTTAGTATGGCGGTAGCATTATAAGATGATCCCTCACTAAGTTTCAAGGTATAAGTGTTCTCCCTGAGTATGCATCATTGCGAAAGTTCTTCGTGCTAAGACACCACGTGATGATCAGGTGTAATAGGCTCTACGATCAAATACAATGGGTGCAAGACAGTTTTGCACATGCGGAATACTCTGGTTAAACTTGACGAGCCTAGCATATGTAGATATGGCCTCGGAACACTGAGACCGAAAGGTCGAACGTGAATCATATAGTAGATATGATCAACATAGAGATGTTCACCATTGAAAACTACTCCATCTCACGTGATGATCGGACATGATTTAGTTGATATGGATCACGTGATCATTTAGATGACTAGAGGGATATCTATCTAAGTGGGAGTTCTTAAGTAATATGATTAGTTGAACTTTAATTTATCATGAACTTAGTCCTGATAGTATTTGCAAATTATGTTATAGATCGATAGCTCGCGTATAGCTCCCCTGTTTTATTTTTGATATGTTCATAGAGAAAACTAAGTTGAAAGATGATAGTAGCAATGATGCGGATTGGTTCCGTGATCTGAGGATTATCCTCATTGCTGCACAGAAGAATTATGTCCTTGATGCACCGCTAGGTGACAGACCTATTGCAAGAGCAGATGCAAACGTTATGAACGTTTAGCAAGCTTGATATGATGACTACTTGATAGTTTAGTGCGCCATAATTTACGGCTTAGAACCGGGACTTCAAAAACGTTTTGAACGCCACAGAGCATATGAGATGTTCCAAGAGCTGAAATCGGTATTTCAAACTCATGCCCGTGTCGAGAGGTATGAGACCTCTGACAAGTACTTTGCCTACAAGATGGAGGAGAATAGCTCAGCTGGTGAGCATGTGCTCAGAATGTCTGGGTACTACAATCGCTTGAATCAAGTGGGAGTTAATCTTCCAGATAAGATAGTGATTGACAGAGTTCTCTAGTCACTATCACCAAGTTACTAGAACTTCGTGATGAACTATAATATGCAAGGGATAACGAAAACAATTCCCAAGCTCTTCGCGATGCTGAAATCGGCGAAGGTAGAAATCAAGAAATAGCATCAAATGTTGATGGTTGACAAGACCACTAGTTTCAAGAAAAAGGGCAAGGGAAAGAAAGAGAACTTCAAGAAGAATGGGAAGCAAGTTGTCACTCCCGTGAAGAAGCTCAAAGATGGACCTAAGCCTAAAAATGTGTGCTTCTACTGCAAAGGAAATGGTCACTCGAAGCGGAACTTCCCCAAATACTTGGTGGATAAGAAGGATGGCAAAGTGAACAAAGGTATATTTGATATACACGTTATTGATATGTATTTTACTAGTGTTCATAGTAGCCCCTGGGTATTTGATACTGGTTCAGTTGCTAACATTAGTAACTCGAAACAGGAGTTGCAAAATAAACAGAAACTAGTTAATGACAAGGTGATGATGTGTGTTGGAAGTGATTCCACGGTTGATAAGATCACCATCGCACACTCCCTCTACCTTCGGGATTAGTGTTGGACCTAAATAAATGTTATTTGGTGTTTGCGTTGAGCATGAATATGATTGGATCATGTTTATTACGATACGGTTATTCATTTAAGTCAGAGAATAATTGTTGTTCTGTTTACATGAATAAAACCTTCTATGATCATACACTCAATATAAATGGTTTATTGAATCTCGATCGTAGTGATACACATATTCATAATATTGATGCCAAAAGATGCAAAGTTGATAATGATAGTGCAACATATTTGTGGCACTGCCGTTTAGGTCATATTGGTGTAAAGCGCATGAAGAAACTCCATGCAGATAGACTTTTGGAATCACTTGATTATGAATCATTTGATGCTTGCGAACCATGCCTCATGGACAAGATAACTAAGACTCCGTTCTCCGGAACAATGAAGCGAGCAACTGACTTATTGAAAATAATACATACTGATGTATGCGGTCCGATGAGTGTTGAGGCTCGCGGCGGGTATCGTTATTTTCTGACCTTCACAGATGATTTGAGCAGATATGGGTATATCTACTTAATGAAACATAAGTCTGAAACATTTGAAAAGTTCAAAGAATTTCAGAGTGAAGTGGAAAATCATCGTAACAAGAAAATAAAGTTTCTATGATCTGATCGCGGAGGCGAATATTTGAGTTACGAGTTTGGTCTTCATTTAAAACATTGTGGAATAGTTTCGCAACTCACGCCACCTGGAACACCACAGCATAATGGTGTGTCCGAACGTCGTAACCATACTTTATTAGATATGGTGCGATCTATGATGTCTCTTACCGATTTACCACTATCGTTTTGGGGTTATGCGTTAGAGACAGCTGCATTCACGTTAAATAGGGCACAATCTAAATCCGTTGAGACGACACCGTATGAACTATGGTTTGGCAAGAAACCTAAGCTGTCGTTTCTTAAAGTTTGGGGCTGTGATGCTTATGTGAAAAAGCTTCAACCTGATAAGCTCGAACCCAAATCGGAGAAATGCGTCTTCATAGGATACCCAAAGGAGACTGTTGGGTACACCTTCTATCACAGATCCGAAGGCAAGATATTCGTTGCTAAGAATGGATCATTTCTAGAGAAGGAGTTTTTTTTGAAAGAAGTGAGTGGGAGAAAAGTAGAACTTGATGAGGTAATTGTACCTTCTCTCGAATTGGAGAATAGCTCATCACAGAAAACAGTTCCCGTGATGCCTACGCCAATTAGTGAGGAAGTTAATGATGATGATCATGAAACTTCAGATCAAGTTACTACCAAACCTCGTAGGTCAACCAGAGTACGTTCCGCACCAGAGTGGTACGGTAATTCTGTTCTGAAAGTCATGTTACTTGACCATGACGAACCTACGAACTATGAGGAAGCGATGATGAGCCCAGATTCCGCGAAATGGCTTGAGGCCATGAAATCTGAGATGGGATCCATGTATAAGAACAAAGTGTGGACTTTGGTTGACTTGCCCGATGATCGGCAAGCTATTAAGAATAAATGGATCTTCAAGAGGAAGAAGGACGCTGATAGTAGTGTTACTATCTACAAAGCTCGACTTGTCACAAAAAAGTTTTCGACAAGTACAAGGTGTTGACTACAATGAGATTTTCTCACTAGTAGCGATGCTTAAGTCTGTCCGAATCATGTTAGCAATTGCCACATTTTATGAAATCTGGCAAATGGATGTCAAAACTGCATTCCTTAAAGGATTTCTTAAAGAAGAGTTGTATATGATGCAACCAGAAGGTTTTGTCAATCCTAAAGGTGCTGACAAAGTGTGCAAACTCCAGCGATCCATCTATGGACTGGTGCAAGCATCTCAGAGTTGGAATATATGCTTTGATGAGTTGATCAAAGCATATAGTTTTATACAGACTTGCAGTGAAGCCTGTATTTACAAGAAAGTGAGTGGGAGTACTACAGCCTTTCTGATAAGTATAAGTGAATGACATATTGTTGATCGAAAATGATGTAGAATTATCTGGAAAGCATAAAGGAGTGTTTGAAAGGAGTTTTTCAAAGAAAGACCTCGATGAAGCTGCTTAAGTATTGAGCATCAAGATCTATAGGGATAGATCGAGACACTTAATAGGACTTTCTCAAAGCACATACCTTGACAAGATTTTGAAGAAATTCAAAATGGATCAGTCAAAGAAAGGGTTCTTGCCTGTGTTGCAAGGTGTGAAGTTGAGTAAGACTCAAAACCCGACCAAGGCAGAAGATAGAGAGAGAATGAAAGTCATTCCCTGTGCCTCAGTCATAGGTTCTATAAAGTATGCCATGCTGTATACCAGACCTATTGTGTACCTTGCCATGAGTTTGGCAAAGGGGTACAATAGTGATCCAGGAGTAGATCACTGGACAGCGGTCAAAATTATCCTTAGAGGACTAAGGAAATATTTCTCGGTTATGGAGGTGATAAAGAGTTCATCGTAAAGAGTTACGTCGATACAAGCTTTAACACCGATCTGGATGACTCTGAATCTCAATCTGGATACATATTGAAAGTGGGAGCAATTAGCTAGAGTAGCTCCATGCAGAGCATTGTAAACATAGAAATTTGCAAAATACATATGGATCTAAATGTGACAAACCCGTTGACTAAACTTCTCTCACAAACAAAGCATGATCACACCTTAGTACTCTTTGGGTGTTAATCACATGGCGATGTGAACTAGATTACTGACTCTAGTAAACCCTTTGGGTGTTGGTCACATGGCGATGTAAACTATGGGTGTTAATCACATGGTGATGTGAACTAGATTATTGACTCTAGTGCAAGTGGGAGACTGAAGGAAATATGCCCTAGAGGCAATAATAAAGTTGTTATTTATATTTCCTTATATCATGATTAATGTTTATTATTCATGCTAGAATTGTATTAACCGGAAACTTAGTACATGTGTGAATACATAGACAAACAGAGTGTCCCTAGTATGCCTCTACTTGACTAGCTTGTTTATCAAAGATGGTTATGTTTCCTGACCATAGACATATGTTGTCATTTGATAAACAGGATCACATCATTAGAGAATGATGTAATGGACAAGACCCATCCGTTAGCTTAGCATAATGATCGTTAAGTTTTATTGCTATTGCTTTCTTCATGACTTATACATATTCCTCTGACTATGAGATTATGCAACTCCCGAATACCGAAGGAACACCTTGTGTGCTATCAAACGTCACACCGTAACAGGGTGATTATAAAGATGCTCTACAGGTGTCTCCGAAGGTGTTTGTTGGGTTGGAACAAATCGAGATTTGGATTTGTCACTCCGAGTATCGGAGAGGTATCTCTGGGCCCTCTCGGTAATGCACATCATATGAAGCCTTGCAAGCAATGTGACTAATAAGTTAGTTGCGGGATGATGCATTACGAAACGAGTAAAGAGACTTGCCGGTAACGAGATTGAACTGGTATGATGGTACCGACGATCGAATCTCGGGCAAGTAACATACCGATGACAAAGGGAATAACGTATGTTGTTATGCGGTTTGACCGATAAAGATCTTCGTAGAATATGTAGGAGCCAATATGAGCATCCAGTTTCTGCTATTGGTTATTGACCGGAGATGTGTCTCGGTCATGTCTACATAGTTCTCGAACCCGTAGGGTCCGCACGCTTAACGTTCGATGACGATTTGTATTATGAGTTATGTGATTTGATGACCGAAGTTTGTTCAGAGTCCCGGATGAGATCACGGACATGACAAGGAGTCTCGAAATGGTCGAGAGGTAAAGATTCATATATTGGAAGGCTATATTCGGACATCGGAAATGTTCCGAGTGATTCGGTTATTTTTTGGAGTACCGGGGAGTTACGGGAATTCACCGGGAGAAGTAATGGGCCTTATTGGACCATACGGGAAAAGAGGAGGCATGCCAAAGGGGAGGTGGCGCCCCCCCCATGGGTCCAAATTGGACTAGGGGAAGGGGGCGGCGCCCCCCTTGCCCTTTCCTACTCCCTCTCTCTTTCCCTCTTTCCTTCTCTCCTACTCCGAAAAAGGAAAGGGATTCCTACTAGGACTTGGAAGTCCTAGTAGGACTCCATACACTTGGCGCGCCCCTAGGAGGGCCGGCCTCTCTCCCTCCCTCCTTTATATACGTGGGCAGGAGGCACCCTAAAGGCACACCAAGATTTGTCTTAGCCGTGTGCGGTGCCCCCCTCCACAGTTACACACCTCGGTCATATCGTCATAGTGCTTAGGCGAAGCCCTGCGCCGGTAACTTCATCATCACCGTCGCCACACCATCGTGCTGACGGAACTCTCCCTCGTCCTCAACTGGATCAAGAGCTCGAGGGACGTCATCGAGCTGAACGTGTGCTGAACTCGGAGGTGCGTACGTTCGATGCTTGATCGGTTGGATCGCGAAGACGTTCGACTACATCAACCGCGTTAAGCTAACGCTTCCGCTTTCGGTCTTCGAGGGTATGTGGACACACTCTCCCCTCTCGTTGCTATGTATCTCCTAGATAGATCTTGCGTGAACGTAGGAAATTTTTTGAAATTGCACGTTCCCCAACAGTTGTCTCAGGCATATTGGAAACCTAGAGACTCTCACTTTTGGGATGGCCTAGTGGCGGCAAAGAAACATCTCTTTCGCTTTGGGTCTTTCGTGATAAAGGACGGTCAGAGATTCATTTCTTGGAAGACATCTGGCTAGGCAACGCCAGTCTCCAAGAACAATATCCAGCCTTGTACAACATTGCTCGTGATAAGAATAATACTGTTGCACAGGTGCTCAGCTCATCCCTGTCGAATATTTCATTCAGGCGGGATTTGATTGGCACCCGACTTATGTCATGGCATAATCTCTTATCTAGTTTGGATTCGATTAACCTGACACAAGGCCGAGACGTGTTCTGCTGGAACCTTACTACATCAGGGTCTTTCACAGTAGACTCTATGTACCGTGCGCTCACGCGTTCTGAGACACCAGTGAGTAATAACAAAAAAAATTGGAAGGCAAAGATTCCACTTAAAGTTAAAATCTTCACGTGGTATCTTCGTAGGGGAGTAGTGCTAACCAAAAACAACCTCACACGATGCAACTGGCAAGGAAGTAAGAAGTGTTGTTTTTGTACCCATGACGAGAAAATCAAACATCTTTTTTTTCAATGTAAGTTTGCGTGTTCTACATGGTCAATCATCCAAATAGCGTCAAATTTCTATCCGCCCACGAGTGTTGCCAATATTTTTGGTCATTGGCTGGACAGTATTTCAAATAGGTTGAAAACGCTAATAAGGGTGGGAGCGTATGCCTTACTATGGTCGCTTTGGCTATGTAGAAATGATTTGGTTTTTAATGACAAAAATGCCTCTCCGTTGCAGATTATTTTTTGTTGTACGCACTTGCTTCGTACGTGGTCTACGCTACAACGAGCGGAATAACCATTGTTCAAGGTGGTCTATACGCGGTTGGAGCATGTGGCTATGGAGATTTTTACCCAACATGGGTGGCAGCATAATCTCCGGATCAGTCCACCATCCATTTCGACATAGGCATAGTCTCGGTCTATAGGACTACTGTTGCCGAATTGTCGCCTTTTTTTTACTTTCCTTTGTCAGACTACTGGTGTTTGGCTGTGTGCATCCTAGTTATGCAGAGCCCGGGTGATACTCTTAATGCTCTGTATCTGCTTGATGCTACATTTAGAGTTAATAAAAGCGTCCATTATCAAAAAAATAAACTTTGAAGCGGTGGCCGATCAGGAGACTTGGATTTAGCATGCTTTTTTTTCGAATGCCTGGATCTTTGAATGACATCAACGTTCTTAATCGGTCACCACTCATGAATAAGAGTGTAAATGGTGAAACTACACCGGTGGAGTTTGTAGCAAATGATCATACATACAAATATGGCTACTATCTTGAGGATGGCATCTACCCAAGGTGGTAAACATTTGTGAAGCCGTTGACGGCACCGCAAGGTAAGAAAAAAATTTTGATTTCCACAATGCTCAGGCGGCGACTAGGAAAGATGTGGAGAGAGTTTTTGAGATTTTGCAAGCACAATTTGTTATTGTGAGAGGACCGGCTAGATTTTGGGATCAAAAAAATCTTTTGGTACATCATGGATGCTTGTGTGATCATGCATAACATGATCATCGGAATGAGCCTGAGTAAAATTTAGACTATTATCAGTATGAATTGTTGGGATGTCCCGTGCGAGTGCGGAGGAGGGCTACGAGGGTGGCCCGGTTTATTGCCTCCTATCATGCCATTCGACGTGCCGAAACGCATGATGATTTTCAAAAGAATCTAATCAAGGAGTGATGAGCATGGAATGGGCAACAAAACTAGTTTGATGTTGTATTGTTGAACTGTTTGTTGTATTGAAAGATAAATTATTTGTTTGAGTTGTAATAATAATTAAACTATTTATTGTTGATTTATTTTGTGTGTGTTTGATCTTTTTGGTTCTATGTTGAGTGAGAAATGTTGTTTGTGCTGGACGTAATTTTAGCGCGCCTGCTGGAGCGCTACCTGCGGTGCAAAACATAGCGCTTATGCTAAAGCAACCTCGGCGCGAAAACGCCAATCCGACGCTGTAAAATAATTAGCGTGCCGCATGACCGCGTGTTTGCTGGAGATGCTCTGACAGGCACCTCGACAGAGGCTGCTCCAACTTATCCACAGAGGCTGTGGCTTGATGTAGAGCCGTTCGAATGAACGCATAGATTGACTCGATGGCTGAGGGTGGCGTAAGTACGTGCTCGATCGCCATGGTCGATGTAAATCTAAACCAAGCCGATTCATTCCTTTCCGTTGAGATCCTCCTCGGTCTTTCTTCATTCCCAAGACTTGTCCGCAATATTCTGGTGTACTGTATAATATACAATATACGGAAAGGTGTGATGGCACCCGGGAGTCCCGGCACCCTCCTATCTCGTCCATCCAGTGGCAACAAGATTCGTGCCAGGCTTTGTCGAGTTGCAGTCGATTTGCAGCAGCAGCAGCGTAACTAGGGAGGCTTTTGTTAGGCTCGAGGCATGCAATGGTCCCAGATCGCTGTTCAAAATATGTAGTACAAGTTTGACAAGATGTTTCTCTGTCATGTGACGTGACTAGATGCTCTCTCTCCATTGTTTCGCATGCATGCACACTTGCAGGTTCTCTCTCACTCTATTAGAAAAAGCGTTCTCTCTCTCCAACCACTGCACTTTGCAGAGTGCATTAACAGTAATCCATGCTGCATGCATGTGATGTGACTATGCGAGAGAATTTTTTTTAGGTTAAAACAATGTGAAAGTATGACACATAGGAGAGAGGTGCAGGTGCAGGGCAGGCAGCAGGTTCACGTGAGAGTTCTGTAAAAGGTGTGCCTGAGAGGTTCCACGATAGATTAATTTAGAGTGACTACATCCCAGGCACTGCAAAAGTTCTGTGAGCTGTGCAGATCTCGAGAAGCTCATTTCTGTACGGACGGTGCTGATAAGAGGGTGTCTAGACACTCGGGTGCTGAAAAACCACTCTCATACTATATAACACGCCCTCCTCCACGGACGCTTCGAACTATCTCATCTACGGCCGCACCAAATTCCATAGCCGACCTCGATCGCCCCCAGAGGAAGCGATACAAGATTTCTATAGGGTAACTCGATCGATCGGCCGTACATGGCGCTCCCTACGCTAAGGGCCCGTCTCGGCGTGGGCTGCACCGCCAGGATCGCCAAGGTCGTCGGCAGCAGCGCCACCTTTGGCAAGGGCGTGCCGACGGCCGCCCGTAGCGGCAGCGGCAAGACCCGGTGCATCTCTTCCACCGCCGAGACGTCTTCCGAGTTCAGTAGTGTCCGTCTTCAACACGTTGTCACTGCGGTACGTGCTTTCGGCGTTGTTGTCGCCGCTTGGTGTCTCGTTCTTATGGACGATAGAGTCGACAAGATAGGGAAGAAAGTCAGCCAAATAGAGTGCAAAGTTGATAAAATATCGAGGATGGAAGACAAAGTCGACCAAATAGTGAGGATGCAAAACAAAGTCGATCAAACAGTGGTGGCCATGGAGGATGAAGTTCATAACATAGGGAAGAAAGTCCACCAGATGGAGGGCAAGGTGGATAAAATCGTGAGTATGGAGATCGCTAAAGTGGTGACTCAGATGGGTGACAAAGTCATAGCCAACACAGTCGCCCAGATGGAAGGCAAGGTCCATTCAATTGTTAGCATGGAGCATAAAGTCGATGAAATGAGGAAGAAAGTCAAGCACATGGAGAGCAAGGTCGTCGATAAAATTGTCAGGATGGAGGATAAAGTCGATCAAATCGGAAAGAAAGTCGACGGGGTGGAAGAAAATATCGACCAAGTAAAAAACAAGTGTGATAAAATTTATATGTATGTACTTTAAAAATTATGATAATAGCATAAGACCAAACAAAGGTGTCGATGTTGGGATTTCTAACCCGATATAATAAATAGATAAATACAATTGATAGCTGATATCTAATCTCGTGAGTAGAATTCTGCAGTTTATACTTTGGCTTCTTTGGTTTTGTCTAGCGAGCCCGTCGACATATGGGTGGCAGCCATGTAATATGCTACTTTCTCAATTGAATTAAAACCACGACTATAATTTTTGAACGGAGGGAGCATGTCAGACTTGATACATTTATATTTGTTGGTCTTTGTAGCCTCTTTATGAAAGATAACATTTTATGATGATTCAAACTTGTTACATTATCTATTTTTTTCCTGGTCTTTGTCGCCTCTTTATGAAAGAGAACATTTTGTAATGCTTTGTGTAAGTAGGCTTTCTGGGTTGCTAATCCTAGTAGAGCTGCTCGCACATGCCTGGGCGGGGCGCCCGGGGCGGCCCCCTCCCCGATGTTGTTCGGCTAGTTACGACGGACTCTTTATATGACAGACTAGAATATGTGATGCTGCCGCATGGATGAAATACGGAGTTTTATTCTTCAACTACCAGATAGTACAATGAATCATCACTAATTGTGCAATACAATCTGCCATTTACACATCTATTTATGTCACTCCGGTGAAGAACTATACTCCTACTTGTAATGAGTGGAATATGTAAAACAAGACCGGCATACATGTGGAGTATGCTAAATATGCTAGGTAGTGTTAATGAAGGCGTTCCCCTAAGTATTCTAAACTCATTAGTTTTTAAGTGGAGGAAATAGAACAAGACCCAGGAAAACCATCACAAAAGATCTTTGGAATACAGAAGTTGTAGAGCTCACGTGCTGGAGTGGGTCGTGTTTCCTGCTGGTCTCATGCGGTCGTGGACCACCAGACGTCTAGCTTTTTTGCTAAACCCCTACACGTCACTATCAACGTCTCTACTATGATCGATCACCCATCATAGGAAACCACAGTACTAGTTTTGAAGTAGAACTCTACAAACTTCGTATGGAAAAATGTCTACATTGAGCATACTGAATGCAAATCGTTTTTGTGTGTGTAAATATCCAAGGCCCTATCCATGGCCTATGCCCAACCGACGAGGCAAACCGTGACCTCTTCCTTCTGCAAATCGTACGTTTCATTTGTTTTCTCAACAGGAGTCAGTTTTTATCTTCACCGTTCCGAATTAAACATCCAACTGAACCTAGTGAAGAACAATGCATTATTTATAACCAGCCTAAAACAGGAATCCGGAGCAAGTGTTGCATTGTCCATAATGTTGGATTTTTTCCCTTTGGTCAAACTCTAAAAACTTTGTATAGAAATATATCACATCGAGTATGCCGAATGCGAATAATTAGATCAGATGTGGCATGCCTTTTTGTATCTTTTAGCATAACCACCACGAGTCACGACAGATACATTGCTCTGGCTCCTGAAATGGCTCGAGAAAATACCATTAACAGATCTTGATCATAGAGGAGATTAGAGCTCACGTGCTGGAGCAGGTTGTGTTTCCTGCTGGTATCCGGTCGTCTTTCCTTTTCTTCTACCAAACAGGGCCATGAGGATGCTTTGCGCGAAACCAAAACGTCCCTGTGGCCCCAAGCTCGACAGGCATATTGCTCTGAACGCAGAGGGTACCAGGGGAGGCGTACTGTTGCTTTGGCAATCTGATCATTTTCTGCTAAGTAACATTGACGTGCGGCTTTTCTCTGCCACCGCACTGATCACGCCCATTGGCGCTAACGATGACGGCACCCCCTGGATTCTCACCACTGTTAACGGGCCTTCAGATGAAGCACGCAAACAGTTCTTCCTTGATAAGCTAGCTTGCCTTCATGACACCATTCCTGGCTCTTGGCTAGTCACAGGTGATTTCAACCTCATTAAGGACGCACACGATAAGAACAACTCCCGCATCTGCAGTCGCCAGATGTACCGCTTCCGGCATGCCCTTAACTCGTGCAACCTTCATGAATTACCCCTGATGGACGCCGTTACACTTGGAACAATGAGCAGAGCACCCCAACCTTGGTGCGTCTCGACCGGGCTTTCTGCAACATAGATTGGGAGTTGGGTTTCCCCACAACCAAGCTCCTGCCTTAATCTTCTAACATCTCTGATCACTGCCCTCTTCTGCTCGTTAACGATGGGGCTGTAAAATTCTCCAAGCGGTTCCGCTACGAGGGGTACTCGGAGCATGTCACAGGTTTCCAGGAAGTAGTGGCGGGTGCTTGGGCGTCCGACGTGGGCAGCGGTTGCCCTCTTGAGCGTATAAATAGAAAGCTCAGATGTGTCAAGAGAGCACTGCAATCTTGGAGCAAAAATCACATTAGAAGAAGCTCCTCATTATAAATGAGATGATTCTGCAGCTTGACACAGCTCAGGATTTCGGTGCTCTATCCGCGGAAGAGGCCGATCTGCGAACCAGGTTTAAATCGCGTACTTTGGACCTTGTTGTCCTCTTTAAGATTAAGCGTAGGCAAAGCAGCAGGATCACCTGGTTGAAAGCCGGGGACACGAATGTAAGGGCATCTACAATGCTGGCCGCCTGACCAGGCGCTTATGGAGAAAAGAAATTGATTTTTCTAATTAGAAAATATATAAGAGGCCAGCCTTCCAACGCAAGACGTTATCAGGGGCGCTGATTGTGCAGCTAATTATATGCCACATGCGGGCAAAAAAGGAAGAAAGCACCCGGCGCATCTCTTTGCGTCTGGTGGCGTCCGATGCCGGGATTTGAAGGACTTAACTGCCAATCGATCAGGATATCGGTGGAAATTAGATCCTGGCATCGATCACAAGCGCCCGCATTGGACATGCCCTAATATGCCATGTAAGACTCGATAAATTTATGTTTGGCAGTCTTTGTCTTTGTAGCCTGAAAACGAACATTTTATAATGCATTGTGTAAGTAGTTGCTTTGTGGCTTATACTAAAGCTTATCATACTGGGACTTCACATATTATGAAGATGGACAGATGTCTCGAGGTTCTCACATCACAGCTGGCAAAAATATTCATTTGGACAGTACGTTCAATTTTGCATTGTGGGTTGTGGTTCGTAGGTTTAATGTGATGATATTTTAGTTTTCTTCCTTGATGCAAAACATTGGAGGACGCATTTATTTTACGCTTTGGGAGATCATCAAACTGAAACATCACATTCTACTTTACAGGTCTGCCGTGCTATTGTCGAACATGTGTTTTTTAGTTGAGCTCCGATGATGCGTGTCCATTGAAAATTAGTACTACCAGTTATTAACATAATATCATGAAATTTTTTTTTTGTTATAATAGAAATGTATGTTTGGGCACTGAGTCTCTCTCGAGTAAAACATGATCTAGAAGGCTCTTAAAAATTAAAAGTGGTAAAAACAGACAAGATTGTTACTAAATGGGGTAATCTGGATGAAAATTTGTTAAATAGGGTAACTAATGTCAAAAATGCTAAATTAGGGGGTAAAAACCGGAATTCACTCTATTTTTTATGAAGCATGCACCTATGCCAGACTAACAAAACTGGAACCACCACAGTAGATTCAGTCAATATCAGTGGCCGGAGGTCAAGTGGCACATCTGCGAGCATAGTCTGGTCATCCAGACTTACAAAACTTCAACCGGCGGTATATAAATCTTCAACTGGACCACTGTGCGATTGAAGAGCTACAACCGTTTATATGAAAAGTTTCAACCCATAGTTTCAAAAGGTTTCAACCAAACCACCACGAAATAAAAAAGCTACCATCGTACTCTTATATGAAAGCTTCAACCGACGGCCTACAGTGTTGTAAGCGACATACGGAGATGATACAACCGGTGCGCGGCAATGCTGCAAACAGGTGGGCGACTGGTGCCGATGGACGTGGAAAAAGCTTCAACGGTGGAAAAAAGTTTCAACCAGCTTAGGAAGAGCTTCAAACTGTGGTGAAAAAGCTTCAGTCGGCATGAGCTTCAACTCCATGAAAAAAGCTTCCACCGCTTGAAAAAAGCTTCAACCGGCATGCTGTTTTTTGTGCGAATGGCGATGTTGAGAGCTGCGGCCGGCGGCACGGTGGTGCTGCGACAGACGTGCTACAACGACAGCGGCTAGGTACTGTTAGAGACGACGGTCATTCTACAAGGCAGTGACGATTTGCTACAAGGGCGGTGCATCCTGCTGGAACCGACGAGGTTGTTGCTGCGCGGGCGACCGCCGGCACCGAGGGTGATGATCGTCGGTGAGGCAAGCGGGCGAGGACGGCCGGCGTGCTGGCTGGCGTCTCGGAGGATCACATCGTGGGCGCGGGGTGGCAGTCGCCATGGACTTATGAACGAAGCAGTTCCAACGATGGTGTTAAACTGTATATTGTTGTGATCTAGGAGGCTGTTAGTATTTGTACTTATCTCCTGGAACAACTTCTGTAATTTGTGCCCTAGCTGCACCCATATATAAACATCCCAAGGCCACCATATTGGATGCGCCGATCCAATCTATCTTTCTCTTGTTTCACATGGTATCAGGCCATCACGCATAATCACACGATGGGCTCCCCTACGGCTTCTGCTTCCTCCTCCGCTGCCCTCACCACCCTTTTCCTGCCCGCCGCCTTCAACGGGCCGCCGGCCTCTGCCGTCCCTCCTCCCTCGGCTAGCCTCATCATCTCAAAGCTCACCACTGCCAACTTCCTTCTATGGAGGGCTCAGGTTCTTCCTCGCCTGTGCATCGCCGGAGCTACGGGCTACGTCGACGGCACCCTCCCAGCCCCTGCAAAGCTTCTGGACCCTGATGACAAGGGGGTGCGCGCTCCCAATCCGGAGTATGCCAACTGGTACCGCCAGGACCAGATCGTCCTCAGCTATCTCCTTGCCTCCCTCTCCGATGAAGTCCTGCAGCAGGTGCATCGGTGTGACACTTCTCGCGCCATCTGGGCACATGTTGAGGAGATGTACAACATCCACTACCGTGCTAGTATCATCCAGATCAAACTGGACATGGCGGTCTTCCGGAAGGGCAATCTCTCCATGGCGGACTACTTCGCCAAGATCCGCGCCAACGCCGACCAGCTTGCTGCCGTCGGCCGCGCCATGCGTGATGAGGACATCATTACCGCCGTCATCACCGGCCTCGACAGCGACTACGAGCCACTCATCACCGCTGCCACAACCCGTCTTGGCGGCATGTCTCTTGGGGAGTTTTACTCCCATGCCATCGCCTTCGAACGCCGACGCGAGTACAACGCCGCCCACCTTCATCTTCAGTCCGGCGGCTCCTCCGTCAACTACGTCGCCCGGGACACGAACGGCAACAACAACAACACCAACCGGGGCAAGGGCAACTACCGCGGCAAGGGTCGCGGCAACTCCGGTGATCGCGGCGGCTACAACAACAACTCTCGCGGTGGTGATCGCGGGAATCGCGGCGGTGGCGGCGCGCGCCAGCAAGGCGACTTTGGTGGCAACTGCGGTGGTGATCGTGGTGACTACGGCGACCGCGGTGACAACCGCTTTCAGTGTCAGCTCTGCCGAGGCCCTGCGCATTACGCCTGGGAGTGCGGCCAGCGCTACAACCATGCCTTCCAGCCCCAACAGTCCAAGATGGCGGGTCTTGCTGCTGCTTCTCCTCCGTCCATCCTAGGCGATCCCGCCTGGTTCAACGACACCGGGGCTACTGACCACATCGCCGGCGATCTGGATCGCCTCACGGTCCGAGAGAAGCACCCAGGGAGGGATCGCATCCACACAACCGACGGTTCAGGTTTGCACATAGCTCATCGTGGTCATGCAATTCTTCCTACTCCTTCTGCAAATCTCAAACTTCATAATATCTTGCATGTCCCTAATGCCGACAAGAACCTTCTTTCTGTCAATCGTCTTGCCATTGATAATCGTGCTTATCTAAAGTATTACCCTACTCATTTTCTTATGAAGGATTTGATCACCAAGAGGGTTCTACTTCAAGGCAGATGTGAAAATGGGCTCTATCCCATTCAACCATCACCTTATCGTGCTCTGTCTTCGGTTAGGTTATCAGCTGAAGATTGGCATGCAAGACTTGGCCACCCATCCACTCAAGTTGTTCAGCACGTTTTATCATCAAATAAACTAGCTTCTTCTAGTTGGTCTATGACCCATGTGTGTAATGCATGTCAACAAGGCAAAGCACAGCAGTTACCCTTCCCTAGATCCTCGAGTGTTTCTTCCTTTCCTTTAGAACTTATTTTTTCGGATGTGTGGGGGCCCGCTAAAACATCATCTGGTGGGTTCCAGTACTATGTCTCATTCATTGATGATTATAGTAAGTTTGTGTGGATTTATCTTCTCAAGAGAAAATGTGATGTGTTTGATGTTTTTCGTGACTTCCTTGCTCATGTTGAACGCCTCCTCTCCCGTAAGATCCTATGTGTTCAATCTGATTGGGGTCGTGTTGGGGATATAACTATTGAGTATAAACCGCCCAGGAGGGGCCGGGTTATGCTCATAATGATTTACTTGTATTGAAGCCCATGAAGACATAGAAGATGGCGACTTACGAAGGAGACTTAATAAGAAGGCCCAAAGCCCAAAGACGAGTTAGGGCCCATAGATGTAAACCGCCATTGGTATATGACTTGTATTGTAAGATAGGAAAGAGTGGATACCGAGCCGGACACGTTTATGAGCCGGCCGGAATTCTGTGAACCGCCGGGCGTCAACCTGTGTATATAAAGGGATGACCCGGCGGCGGTTTAGGGACAAGAGACAATAGATCGAGAGCCAGGTTAAGCGTATTCGCTCCTTGGTCATCGAAACCCTAGCAATACCACCTCAAACTGGATTAGGCCTTCACCTTCACCGCAAGGGGCCGAACCAGTATAAACTCCCCATGTCCTTTGTCCTGATTAACCCGTCTAGACTAACCTCATTGCGATGGCTCCACGACTAAGTCCTCACACTAGGACATCTGCCGTGACTATTCCACGACAGTTGGCGCCTACCGTGGGGCCAGCGCACGGTGGTTTCGAGTTTTTAAAGGGCAACTTCGAAGGGATCAAGGGATACGCTGTGGGCCGGATGACCAAGAGTCGTCGCTGCAAGCTCTACATCGACGATGAAGGCTGGGGCCCCGAGGCCGGTTCAATTGAGTACGGGTACCGGGTCCCCTTCGGTGGAATTCATGTGTTCATTGGCAAGATCGGCGAACCGGGCCCTGAGCCGGACACCTGCACCGACATCATCGAGACGGCTTAGCGTGCAAAACCCGCCCGAGTTCAGCCCGCCATGAGTCGTGCCTTCATGGGATTCATCAATGGTGCGGGATCTGAGGATAAATTGGTATTTGACGGTGAGACAGTTGTCTATTCGGATGGCGAGTCATCCACCGGTGAAACCGAGTCATTGTACCAACTGCAAGACGGTCGGCTTGGGGGCTGTTCCGATGGCGATAGTATTCCGGACCCCTACGAGCCGCCGAATCGGGTTGCAATCATCATGGCCGGTACGCAGCCAATACATCACTCTTCAATTGCAGCGGCATTGATTTCCGGGTCAGCAGCGGCGACGGCAGCCGGGGCAGGAAGCCCTGCGCGCCCGCCGGCTCAAGTCTTGTCCGGTTTACTAGACGCCTTGGCAACGCTACTGACGACGGAGGTTAACCCGGATAATCAAGATCAGCATAACGCGGAAGTTGTGAAATTGCGAGATCAGATAGCTCAAGCTAAGGAAGACCTGGCAGCTGAAGATGCCAGGATGGCTACGGAGCGGGTTACGTTGGATGCCCAAGCACAGCGGATTCAGTCGGAGTCTTACCGACTCATGCTAGATCAGAACACTTCAAACAAAGTCATGAGGAGGAGGCATCAGTCTCGCCTGCCACCGGTTTACGAGGAGAGGAACCTCTTTAACACGCCAGGAGCAGGAACCAGTAACCCGCTAGTGGCGGACCGGGTTGAAGCGCCTGGGACGGGAGCGCCGGTTCAGCCGCGCACCATGGATCCGCCTCGTCAGAACAATATCCCGCCGCAACACATGCCAACACCACCGGGTCATTACTCTAACCCTTTGGATAACATGATCACTGCGGCGTCACGATTGGCGGCTATCCCGGTTGAAGGCGAGTCTCCAACGGCGGTTGAGATGTGGAGGGCTAGAGAGCTCCTTCAGACAGCATTGGTTCAGCAGCAGGCTTATTCTTACAGTCGAAGCCGGATTCATTCCACCCCTCGCCCAAGCCGGAGTTACAGTAGGCATATTGATGAACCAGCTGTGTCAAGCAGTGGGCGGAACCATAACCAGCCTCGTGGACATAACCCGGCGGGCGGTGGTGCTGATGCTCAGAACGTGGTGGATCAAGGTAGAACACGTCGAGAGGCCGAGCTGGCGGCGCAATATGTGGCCCGTCAACCTTCTCCGGTTCGTCCGACAACTTTGGTGGAGCCAGGTGTAACCTTTAGGAATTTGGGCGTGCCATGTTTAGTGCCGGCCATACGTAATGAGTGTCCGCCCAAGGATTTTAAGGGTCCTCACAAGGTGCCTAACTATACAGCCGATTTACCTCCTGAAGCATGGATCGAGAGTTATGAGATGGCCATGGAATTGCTAGATGTTAGCGATACATCATGTGCTAAATATTTCCCCCTGATGTTGGATGGAACGGCTCACACTTGGTTGAAGGGGCTCCCTGCCAACTCCATTGGGTCATGGGCCGAGTTAAAGGCCCGGTTTATCCAGAATTTCAAAGATACGTGCAAGCAGCCTATGTCAATTGTGGATCTGGATGCCTGTGTCCAAGAAGAGGGTGAGTCCACAACCCATTGGGTGCGCCGGGTTTCGACCATCTTACATTCATCGGATCGCATCAATGCCGGTTCAGCAGTCATAATGTTGGAGAAGAATTGCCAGTTTACGCCTCTTAAGCAGAAGTTGGGTCGGCTCAAGCGCCACTGCAATGACATGGGAGAGCTGATGGCGGCTCTGGTTAAGTACGCTGACTCTGATGGTACCAAGGACCCCGAGTCTGATGATGATAAGCCGGGAAAGGGAAAGAAGAGCAGCAGCACCAGAGGACAGCAGCATAATCCGGCGAATCAGGGAGGCAATGGTAAGCGCAAAGCTGATAATAGTTTGGACTTTGTGGCTAACACCAACGCACAGAATAATGGCCAGCGTCGTAAAGGTAAACCGCCCCCACGGGCCGGAGGGTCAGGCTTTAATCTTGAGCAGATGCTAAATCAGCCCTGCCCAAGGCATGGGACGCGAGAAAGACCGTCTGGCCACCTCTGGAAGGATTGCTACATCATGAAGAAGTATAAAAATTCCAATCTTTTTCAAGACAATCATGGACCGGGTGGTGGTTCAGGGTCCGGTTCTCATGGGTCGGGTTACGGCGGTGGCGGTTCCAGTTCTGGATTCCAAGGTAATCAGGGCAATCATGGTGGCTACCATCAACAGTCAGGTCAGGGGAATCAGCAGCAGCAATCTGGGTATCAGAGTAACCCAAAGCAGCTGAATAGTGGGCAGTACCACGTCTTCACCACAAATTTATGCAAACGAGATCAGAAGCTTCATAAAAGGGCAGTGAACGCCGTTGAACCAGCGGTTCCCCGTTACTTGCGCTGGTCTGAGCAGCCCATCGTGTGGAGTCGGGAAGATCACCCTCCCCGGGTTGATAATCCGGGTCACCTAGCATTGGTGGTTGCACCCCAGGTTGGAGGGTATAAGTTTACCAAGGTACTCATGGACGGAGGGAGCAGCATCAATATCCTTTTTTACGAAACTTTCCGTCGCATGGGGTTGACAGATAAAAATCTTAAACCGTCGAACACGGTTTTCCATGGTGTGGTGCCTGGTAAGTCGGCGTACCCTGTTGGTAAGATAGCTCTGGAAGTTGCTTTTGGAGATGATCATGACTCTAGGTCAGAGACATTGACCTTTGAAGTAGTCAAGATTCACAGCCCGTATCACGCTCTGTTTGGACGGCCGGCTTATGCCAAGTTCATGGCGCGGCCTTGTTATGTTTATCTGCAGCTCAAGATGCCGGGTTACAAGGGGACCATCACAGTACATGGGAGCCAAAAGATAGCCTTGGAATGTGAAGAAGGTGATGCGGCTTATGCTGAGTCGGTTTGTGCAACGGAGGAGTTAAAATTTTACAAGGACAATGTTGATCCGGCGGATATGACGTCTTTGAAAAAGCCAACTACAGAGCATGATCCGATTTTGAAGTTCAAATCGGCAGATGACACTAAGATGGTTGATTTTGTTCCTGGCGATTCATCCAAGCAGTTCAGCATCAGTGTTAATATGGATCCGAAATTGGAAAGCACGCTCATCGAGTTCATCCGTGAGAACCGGGACATCTTTGCATGGAAACCTTCTGACATGCCAGGTGTACCGAGGGAACTCGCTGAGCACACTCTCAATATTGATCCCAAGTTTAAACCGGTCAAGCAGTTTCTTCATCGTTTCAATGAAGAAAGGCGTAAGGCCATTGGTGAGGAGGTAGCCGGCTCTTGGCGGCTGGGTTTATTGTTGAAGTTTTTCATCCTGAGTGGTTGGCTAACCCGGTGCTGGTACTTAAGAAGAACGGCACTTGGCGCATGTGTGTGGACTACACGGATTTAAACAAGGCTTGTCCGGCTGATCCTTTTGCTCTCCCTCGTATTGATCAGATTATTGATGCTACGACGGGTTATGAGCGTTTGAGTTTTTTGGATGCTTATTCTGGTTATCATCAGATCAAGATGGCAGTTAAGGACCAGGAGAAGACAGCTTTCATAACTCCCTTTGGAGCCTTCTGCTATGTGTCTATGCCTTTTGGGCTCAAGAGTGCCCAGGCGACTTACCAGCGATGTGTGCAGAATTGTCTTCATAATCAGATTGGACATAATGTTCATGCTTATGTGGATGATATTGTGGTGAAATCCAGAAAGAAGGAGACATTGATAGATGACTTGAAGGAAACCTTTGATAATCTTCGAGTTTATAAGATGATGCTTAATCCGGCCAAGTGTGTTTTTGGTGTGCCGGCGGGCAAGCTTTTGGGCTTTCTGGTGTCTAACAGGGGCATTGAAGCTAATCCGGAGAAGATCAAAGCCATTACTTCTCTGGCTAAACTGGCGTGTATCAATGATGTTCAACGTCTGGCGGGTCGTATTGTGGCGCTAAGCCGGTTCATAAGCCGCCTCGGTGAGAAGGCCACCCTTTGTATCAGATGATGAAAAAGACAGATGACTTCGTCTGGAGTGACGCTGCTAATGAGGCATTTGAGGCGCTTAAAAAGCAGTTGGCTGAGCCGCCGGTCCTAGCTGCGCTCGTTGATAAGGAGCCGCTGTTGTTATATGTGGCTGCTAATAGTCGGGCTGTCAGTGTGGCTATTGTGGTTGAAAGGAAAGAGGCAGGCAAGGAATATCCGGTTCAACGACCGGTTTATTATATCAGCGAAGTACTTATTGAGTCCAAGCAGAGATACCCACATTGGCAGAAGCTTGTATATGGGGTTTTCATGGCAAGCCGGAAGCTTAAGCAATATTTTCAGGGTCACCCTATTACTGTGGTTAGCTCTGCTCCTTTAGGAGATATCATCCAAAACAGGGAAGCAACAGGCCGGGTTGCCAAATGGGCCATTGAACTTGGGCCTCATGGTTTGAAGTATATGCCTCGCATGGCCATCAAGTCTCAAGCACTGGTGGATTTCATCAATGACTGGACAGAGCTACAGATGCCTGAGGAAAAACCAGATAACACGTATTGGACTATTCACTTTGATGGGTCCAGGCAATTGGAGGGCTCGGGGGCTGGAGTTGTGTTAGCTTCCCCTCGAGGTGATAAATTTTGTTATGTTCTCCGTTTGATGTTCCCTTGCACTAACAATGCAGCTGAATATGAGGCCTTGCTCCATGGTCTTCGGATGGCTAAGGAGATGAACTTAAGCCGGGTAAGGTGCTTTGGTGACTCAGATTTGGTGGCTCAACAAGTCTCTGGTACTTGCGATTCTAAGGATCCCCTCATGGCGGCTTATTGATGAGAGGTGGATGTTATTGCTGGTCACTTCAAGGGTTATCAAGTTGAGCATGTTGATCGAAGGAAAAATGAAGCGGCTGATGCCTTAAGCCGGTTGGGTTCTCAACGTAAACCGGTGCCACCTAATGTCTTTCTTGACGTTTTGCATAACCCGTCGGTCAAGTTACCTACAGAGGAGGATTTGGCTATTCCTGACCCGGAAGCTGAGTTGGTGGCGGCTCTTCATGTTATTCCTGATTGGACAGTTCCATATTTGGCATATATGACCCGGGGCGAGTTACCTGAGGATGAAACCTTGGCCAGGCAAATAACCCGGCGGTCCAAGTCAATGACAATTGTCAATGGAGAGCTGCACCATTGCAGTGTTACCGGGGCGTTTCAGCGTTGTGTTTCTCCTGAAGAAGGCTGTGAGATTCTGCGTGAGATCCATGAAGGAGATTGTGGTCATCACGCCGGCTCTAAATCTCTTGTAGCCAAGGCTTTTCGTCATGGTTTTTATTGGCTGACGGCTCATGCTGATGCTGAGGACTTGGTCAAAAAATGTGACGGTTGTCAGAAGTTTTCACGTCGAGCTCATGTTCTGGCTCAGGAGTTGAGAATGATTCCAATCACGTGGCCATTTGCAGTTTGGGGGCTTGATATGGTTGGACCTTTCAAGAGATCCAAGGATAAGAAGACCCACCTCTTGGTGGCGGTTGATAAATTCACTAAGTGGGTAGAGGCAGAGCCAGTCAGTAAGTGTGATGCAGCAACGACGGTTCAATTCATGAAGAAGGTGATCTTCCGTTTTGGCTTTCCACACAGCATTGTAACAGACAATGTCACTAATCTCTCCAAGGGTGCTATGAAAGAATTTTGTCAACGTGAGCATATCCGGCTTGATGTATCATCGGTGGCTCACCCCCAATCTAATGGTCAAGCTGAGAGGGCCAATCAAGAGATCCTGAGAGGCATCAAGCCCCGGCTTATGGTTCCCTTACAGAGGACGCCGGGTTGTTGGGTAGAGGAGTTACCCTCGGTGCTATGAAGCATCAACACAATGCCCAACAGATCTACGGCTTACACGCCTTTTTTCATGGTTTATGGAGCAGAGGCGGTTCTTCCCAGTGACATCCGTCATGACTCACCCCGGGTGGCGGCTTACGTTGAAGCTGATAATGAAAAGGCACGTCAGGATGCACTTGACCTGTTAGACGAGGCGCGTGATCTCGCAGCGGCTTGTTCGGCAATTTACCAGCAAGATCTACGTCGTTATCACAACCGCCGGGTCAAGACCAGAACCTTTCAAGAAGGCGACTTAGTGCTCCGGCTTATCCAGGATCAGACTGATATGCACAAGTTATCCCCACCTTGGGAAGGACCCTTTGTGGTCAGCACGAATCTGAACAATGGGTCATACTACTTTATTGATGTTCGAGACCACAAGGACTCACGCACGTCGGAGGAAGAGACTCGCCGGCCGTGGAATATCGCTCATCTTCGGCCGTACTACACCTGAGCCATTGGCTCTTCTGACGTACATATTTTTGACAATGTATATATGGTGATAGATATAATAAACCGGCACCCCTGCTAAAGCAGGGCCTCTGTCATTTTTTCTTAATGAGTCTTTGGTTACTTGGGGGCTTCAGGCTTATGAGCGAAGTTATGATTACCCCTTGAACCGGCTTATAAGCCAATTGAAAAAAAAACTTGGGGGCTTGCTACGCAGGTTAAAGGTACCAAAGATTGTCTGTTGCAAAATCACAGCTCAAACATAGGTGCCCCTTGAGCACAGCTCAAAAATATTACTTGGGGGCTCCTTGATTCTAAAGAACAAAGAGTTTGTATAACCCTTGTAATAGGCTAAAAAGCCAGGCTTGGAAGCCAGGTGTATTCACCTAAAACCCCGGGTTATCCTGCCTTTTTAAGTAAGCCACTCCGCCCAGGTATTCCTGGAATGACCCGCCGAACGTTTGACAAGTCAATCTTATACAGACCCTGAACTTGTCAAAGTTAAAACGATGATTGGTTATGTGAGGTCCATCTTATAAGGTTTGTATATAGGTTTAACTCAGTGGCTGTGCGGCCCGTGAAAGCACTCGATTTTCGGCCTGGCAGCCCATGAAAAGCCTCGTTTTTTCGTTTGTTTTATTCCACAGTTTTTTTGAGGTTTATTTGATGAGGCTTATAATGCTTTATGATCATAATTCATTCGGTGTTTATTAACCCGGCCCGGCTTTTTGACTATAAGTCGCCAGTATGAGATAAGATAACATTCGGTGTTTATTAACCCGGCCTGGCTTTTTGACTATAAGTCGCCAGTATGAGATAAGATAATATCCGGTGTTTATTAACCCGGCCTGGTTTTGTTGATAAGCCAAGCAATCTATGATAATTACCAGTGCTCAAAATTTGGGTTCTCCCCCTTACTACACCGGTTTGATAAACCAACAGTGTGATCAAATATCACAGGTATGATATATTTCAAATTTGGTTATTCTTAAAGTCTAGCCTTGGGTTTAAGCTATGTTAGTTTCCATGGTTTTATATTGGGCGTTATGACCCGTCCAACGGTAAACCGCCAGGACACTTTTAATCTGTTGCATGCAGGAGCAGATTCCACAGTGTTAATATTATAAGCATAAGTGGCATATCTTAACATGGTGGATTGGCAGTGTCATGCAAAGTAAATATGCACGATGGCATAGCAGAACAAGAGTTTAAGCTAGCCTATTACAAGGCGTTTGGTGCCCAAAAGAATAATTGTTTTAACAAGTCTTAAAGAAAGCAGCTGCTAAACCGGCCCCCGATTTACGAGTCCTGGCCTGGCTGACTTGAAAGTTGCGAATCGTCCTGCGCCGGTTCATCTTCCTCCTCTCTACCCAGTGGCTGGAAGTCAATGGTGGTCCAATCAATCCCAGTTAAGGCCTTGAATACAGCTTCATCACTTATAAGTGTGGAGGGGTCAACATCAGGGGCATAGGTATGCTTACAGATTGGAGGAATAAGATTTGAAGCATCATAAGTTGGCGCGTTAACTCTCTTGTTGTTGGCATCATAAATCGACTGATAATGTGAAAGATCGGTTTCTTCAGCCAATTTGCTATCCAATGGGCGCATTTCCCTCGTCAAGGCTCTGAGGTCATCGTTATCAAAGTCTGACCCGTCCTCCTTTATGCTCGGGTAGCCGTTTCCCACATCGGCCGGATCAAGATCAGATATCCAAGCATTGGCCCGAGTCAATGCAGTAAGAGCACCCGCCCTGGCAGCTGACTTCTTTAGCTCTTCAAACCATGCAGGCATCATCGCCAGCCTTTCCAACGTCTCCTTGATCAAGGTTGGGGGCGGTTTATTATGGGAAGCTGTGCAGATAACCCGTTGTACGCCGATATATAATTGCTCTATAAGTGTATAGGCGGCCTTCAGTTTTTGCCGCATATCTGAGCCAAGATGAGCAATGCGAGTTCGTGCATCATAAAAAACATCGGTAAAACGGCAGTCTCTTACATAATACATGTTCAAAGCTTATGAAGAAGTTATTTACCAAATACAGCAGCGGTCATGGCATTTATTTGCTGTTTCAAGCCAGTCAGCTCTTCAGCTACCGGTTTTAGGGCAGCCTCAGCATCCTCAGCCCTCTTCAGTAGAATTGACTTTTCGGTATCCCAACCTGCCCGCTCGTTCTTAAAGCTCTCCTTCAGTTTCTCCATTGCTGTTAAGGCACTGGTCAGTTCCTCCTTGGCTTTGGAGGTCTCGGCTTGTTGCGACTTGATATTTTCTTGAAGGTCAGCGATTTGAGATTCCTTCTTGTTAAGATCAGCCTGCAAGAGACATGTAATTAATTACATAGCAGTGCATATTCGAAGTCCCAAGCACATAACAAGTAATATACTTGGCACTTGGGGGCTAATGTCTATTGCGTCTTATCAATTTTTTTTTACAAGTCCCAAGCACATAACAACTATCAGCATTGATGGTCAACCGGATTATAAAGGTCCTAAGTAAGAATTTTGAGCCTTACAGCATAGTTAGTCTCAACTTAACATATTTGTTAAGTCGACCCTTGGGGGCTACACGGCGAAATTGAAGATTCATTATTCTAAAGTCCCGGTTCATATTGACATTATAAACCGGCCCTTGCGGGCTAGTGGAGTTGATCTATATGGCTCTTGAAAGTTTGCAGAACATTCTATTCTTTTATGTCCAGTAAACTTGGCGGCTAAGGGAAGAATATTTATGCAGAGTTAACAGCATTTACCAAATGTCGCTCCTTCATCATTTTCAGTAAACCGGCTTCATAATCACGGCTTGTGTACAAACGGTTTAAAAACCCAGAATGAATATCTTGGGCGCTGAGGTGGGCATAGCTTTCTAAGTCCGCCTTCCAC
Source organism: Thinopyrum elongatum (assembly GCA_011799875.1). Classification (NCBI taxonomy): domain Eukaryota; kingdom Viridiplantae; phylum Streptophyta; class Magnoliopsida; order Poales; family Poaceae; genus Thinopyrum; species Thinopyrum elongatum. Next base: position 692,505,825 of record CM022298.1, on the reverse strand, counting down.
TTGCCCTTGTCAACAGCAGAAAAATCTTCTTTGGCACTATGTTTTGACAGAGCAGTGGGGTTGCCTGGGGCTATATAACTGACACCGGTAACTACAACGTCGTCAGCTTTATCATCAGCAGCATAGCGGGGCTTGGCGGATTATCAGCATGACCCATCGGATCAATTTCCATCTGCTCAACAAAGGTGTCATGATCTTGCGGTGGCGGATCATCAAGAACAGCTTCAGTATTTGTTTCAAACTGTTCCGGGTTCTTTTCCGGATCAGTTGGCGCGCGGTCATCAGCCGGTTTGTTCAATTTGGCCTTTTTACTGGGTCTGGCCTTGGCTCTGACAGAGATGCAAATAACAGGTTAGTATAATGATCAAGCATAAGGTATAAGGGGTTAGTTAAAAATGCTTACCCAGGAACAATTTTGAGGTTGGAATTTGTGTCCCTGTGGACTCGCCAGAGGATGAAAGGGAAGTTCCCTGATAGTTTGAATCAGACGGATTAAGAGGTTGTCGGAAATAACCCGCCTTGGGATAAGATGTGTCAGAAATAGAAGAGACCTCTGGGCGGCGTTTACGAACTGGCGAATTCGGTAAACCGGAAGAAGTGACCACATGGCCGCTATGCCGGGTTGTGCGGCGAGCTTCGTGTTGCTGCTTCTTCAAAAGAAAGTTTGGATCCAAGTAAGCTAGGGGGTGAGAAAATCATACTTTCCGGCTTGCTTGTCGGGTTTTCTGTGTGGGCAGAGGTTCTGAACCGGATGAGAGAATAGTTACCTCTATGTCATTTGCGCGGCTAGCTTCTGCGTCGTCCTGATAGAAATCATTGTCAATGAGATGTATGAAAAAAGAGCCAAGTGAATCAAGTTCTACCTCTGACTCCGGATTATCATCGTCAATGTTTAACTTGGTAGGCTCGGTGTTTTTCTTCTTAGCAGGCATCTTGTTGACCTTGGTCTTGACACGAAGTGTTTTGGCTAGTTTATCCTGCAGTTTCTTCTTCCAGAACGGATCATCACCCTGTTTAAAGATTGAAAAGATCATAAGGGAGTATTAAGAATATGGATTAAAGCAGGAGTGGGGCAATTCTTACAGCTGGCGGTTTATTTGAAGCGCAGAAAGGACTAAGTCCTGTTTTGCTACAGTCGGTCACCGGTTCATCCAACATCTTCTTGACAGATTCAGTAATTTCAGCATCACTCAGCTGAATATTAGTGTGGTGTTGAGGGTCTTTCACATCCCCTGTGTACTCACACATTAAACCGGGGCGATGGCTTAAAGGCAAAATGCTCCAAGATACCCAGCAACGGACAAAATCAATGCCTGTCAAACCGTTTGCCATAAAGGCTCTGAGCTTTGAAAGCTGTGGTGCATATTTGGACCGTTCCTTTGCATTGAGTCTTTGGGGGAATGGATGTGCATCGGTAAGCCGGTGAGCACGGTAACCCGGCAGAGGATTCTCGCCAGCTGGAGATGTATCTTGGCAATAGAACCAAGTTTGATTCCAATCTTTGGGATGGCTATGATGCCTAGCGTGAGGGAAGCTGACGTCTTTTCTCTTCTGAATTGAAACCCCGCCAAGTTCAGTATTGGGCCCATCCGTAAATTCAGTACGACGGTTTAAATAGAAGAAATCTCTGAACAGGTCGACTGTGGGCTCTTCTTGCAGATAGGCTTCACAAAACACTTGAAAATTGCAAATATTGGACACGGAGTTAGGCCCAATATCTTGAGGGTGAAGTTGGAAGAAGTGAAGCACATGACGGAAATTTTTTGATCCGGGAGGGCTGAACCCTCGACTCAGATGATCAACAAAAACGATCACTTCCCCATCCTTGGGCTCAGGAGGATTTTCTGGACCGGGGGCTCTCCAGTGGATATCTTCCTTTTTCGCTAAAGCGCCGGTTGCAACACACCCGTTCAATTCTTCTTCTGTAACCCGGGATGGAACCCAGTTACAGGAATAAAAGGATTTGGCCATTTGTACGATAACCTGGAAAAAGATTTGTGCCGGTTTAAGGTTCATGGTTAACAGGCAGAAAGTGTTGAAGCATGCATAAATGTTAAACCGGACAGTGACGTTATTAAATTACAAAGACAAGCACTTGGCGGTTTAAGAGGGGACTAATGGTACCTGGCAGGTTATTATTTCCTGAGGTTAAACCGCCTACACGGATATTGAAAGTATAGATCTGAAGTTGGAAAATGGCTAAGTGGTGAAAAACAGGTTTCACAGATTGATGTTATAATTTTGGATCTACAGCAGTTCAGATAATGAAGAAAAATTCTAACCTAAAATAGCGGCAGCAGGACAGTTCATGTGCTCAGATGAGATCTCCTATGGAGGGGAGGTGTTCACATATTAAAAATGAGTGCTAAACTGCTATCGCACAAGATTGGTACTATACTTAGATCAAAAACTACATGGTCTATGGAGGAACAAAGATGAACCGAGATGAACTCTGAAGAACTCAAGCAAACCCTAATGAAGATCTGCGGTGAGGAAAAAAGGGGGGCTTACCAGGGCTGTTGGACAATGTTGGCACGCGGCGGTGCTCTGGTGCGTTCAGGACGATGCAGCGGCCGGAGTGGAGGCAGCTCGTGAGGTCGACGGCGGCGGAGCTCGGGCGCGTGTGGCGTGGCAAGGAAGAGGATGAAGACGAGGAGGCAAGGGGGGAAAATGAAAAGGACCCCTGTCCCTATTTATAAGGCAGTGGATAGATGGCATGCGCGGGAATCAAGGAGGCTGAGATTTGGCCCTCGTGCGATATTAATGCAAGATGACGTCATGGCGGGTTAGCACAATGCTGTGAGCAGACATCGTGGCGGGTTATAAATTTTCATAAGGACTGATGATGAAGGATTTTTTCTAAGTCAAGTATTGAAGATTGATATGAACAAGTTCACATCAACCTGGGGCCTAATGTTGGGGATATAACTATGGAGTATAAACCGCCCAGGAGGGGCCGGGTTATGCTCATAATGATTTACCTGTATTGAAGCCCATGAAGACATAGAAGATGGTAACTTACGAAGGAGACTTAATAAGAAGGCCCAAAGCCCAAAGGCGAGTTAGGGCCCATAGATGTAAACCGCCATTGGTATATGACTTGTATTGTAAGATAGGAAAGAGTGGATACTGAGCCGGACACGTTTATGAGCCGACCGGAATTCTGTGAACCGCCGGGCGTCAACCTGTGTATATAAAGGGACGACCCGACGGCAGTTTAGGGACAAGAGACAACAGATCGAGAGCCAGGTTAAGCGTATTCGCTCCCTGGTCATCGAAACCCTAGCAATACCACCTTAAACTGGATTAGGCCTTCACCTTCACCGCAAGGGGCCGAACCGGTATAAACTCCCCATGTCCTTTGTCCTGATTAACCCCTCTAGACTAACCTCATTGCGATGGCTCCACGACTAAGTCCTTACACTAGGACATCTGCCGTGACTATTCCACGACAACTTGGCATTATGCATCACGTAAGATCCTATGTGTTCAATCTGATTGGGGTGGGGAGTACGAAAAGCTTAGCAATACGTTTTTTCGTCAACTTGGAATTATGCATCACGTATCCTGCCCACACACACATCAGCAAAACGGTTCCGCTGAAAGGAAGCACCGTCATATTGTTGACATGGGGTTGTCTCTATTATCACATGCGTGCATGCCTCTACGGTTTTGGGATGAGGCTTATCTTTCGGCATGTTATCTTATTAATCGACTTCCTAGTCGTGTCATTGGCAACTTTAGTCATATGGAAAAACTGTTTCACACCAAACCAGACTATACGTCACTTCGTACATTTGGCTGTGCCTGTTGGCCCAACTTGCGTCCCTACAACACGCACAAACTTGCCTTTCGATCTCAACAGTGTGTGTTCGTCGGGTATAGCATTCGCCACAAAGGGTATAAATGTCTTCATTTGCCCACAGCTTGTGTCTACATCTCTCACGATGTCACGTCCGATGAATTTTTTTTCCGTTTGCCAGCTCTTCCGTCTCCCCCATACCACCTCGCGTTGCAGAACGTACCATCCTATTATTTCCGCATGACCACATGAATTATGGCACCTCTGCTTCATCTACTAATCTGGATGCAGGACCTCCTACGGCGCGGAAGATCTCAGGTGCACCCACTCCTGGATCCTGGGAGGATCCTGGCACAGGATCCGGAGCGGATCCGGCCTCGGATCGCGCGACAACCGACGACAGCGACGCAGGATCCCTTCCGACAGGCAATCACAGGGCGTCGCTCCGCCCATTGGCCCACATGGCGATCTCGGGTGGCCCGATCGCCTCTCACTCCCGACGCCCGCCCCGTCCCCCTCAGTGGCGGGGCCCACCTCTGGCCCGGTCGCCTCAGCCCCCGACCCACCCCAGGCCGCAGTCCACGTGCCCCCCTCAGCTGGCGGGCTCGACTGCGTCGCCTGGCTCCTCCTCGGCATCCCAGCTGGATCTGTCAGCTAGGCCTGCAGGCGCTGTGGGATCCCAGGATGATCCGATCACTGGCGCCACTTCATGTGCCCCTAGATCCTCTGTGCTGCCTGGATCTACTGCACCACCTGCCCATGGAATGGTGACATGTACACGTGATCATACTCGCAAGGTCATGCACCGTACGGATGGTACAATCAACTATGATCCGTCTCGGCGTGCGTTTCTGGTCTCCAGGGAAACCACTGATCATCGTGAGGCCATGGCATCTCCTGCTTGGCGTGCTGCTATGCAGTTCGAGCTTGATGCACTTCATCACAATGGCACCTGGACTTTGGTTCCACCACCACCTAATGCAAATGTGATCGACTGTAAATGGGGTTTCAAAGTCAAGCACAAGGCTGATGGCTTTGTTGATCGTCACAAGGCTCGTCTTGTCGCGAAAGGGTTCAAGCAACGGTATGGTCTCGACTATGATGAAATTCAGTCCAGTTGTCAAACCTGTTACTGTTCGACTGGTTCTTTCTATTGTCGTTTCTCGAGGCTGGTGTCTGCGACAGTTGGATGTTCAGAATGCCTTTCTTCATGGAGTCCTTCAGGAAGAGGTGTACATGCGACAACCTCCTGGCTTTGTGGATCCTTCTGCTCCACGCTACCTGTGTAAGCTGAGGAAAGCTATCTATGGACTCAAACAGGCCCCTCGAGCCTGGTACTCCAGGTTAAGCTCTCAGCTCCTCCAACTAGGTTTCTTGGCATCCAAGGCAGACACGTCCTTGTTTTATTTTCACCATGACAATGCCACCATGTTCATGCTTGTCTATGTGGATGACATCATTGTGGCCAGCTCCTCGCCTACCGCAACCACCAAGTTACTTGCTGATCTTCATGCCACGTTTGCTCTCAAGGATCTTGGTCCCTTGCATTTTTTTTCTTGGGGTTGAGGTGAAGTCTTCGCCAAGGGGGATTGTGCTCTCTCAACAGAAGTACATTGGCGACATTCTTCACCGTACTAACATGGAAAGTTGTAAGGTTTCCACTACCCCCATGTCCTTGAGTGAGAAAATCAGCAAGGATAGTGGGGCACCACTCTCTCAGGATGACAGTACCAAATATCGCAGTTTGGTTGGAGCACTCCAGTACCTGACACTGACCAGACCAGACATTTCTTTTGCTGTGAATCGTGTTTGTCAGTTTCTTCATGCCCCGACAACTGCACACTTCTCGGCAGCCAAAAGGATCTTGCGGTACTTGAAATATACTCGTGGTATGAGTCTATCCATCAGAAGGTCACCTTCAATGTTGTTGAGTTGCTTCTCCGATGCAGACTGGGCTGGGTGCAGTGATGATCATAGATCTATAGGAGGGTTTGCTGTTTTCCTTGGTCCTAATCTCGTTTCCTGGAGCTCAAGAAAACAGGCCACTGTCTCTCGGTCAAGCACTAAATCTGAATATAAAGCCATTGCCAATGGTACGGCTGAGATAATTTGGATACAGTCAGTTATTGGAGAACTTGGGGTCTTTATGTCACGACCCCCTATTTTATGGTGTGACAATCTGGGTGCCACTTATCTATCTGCAAACCCGGTGTTTCATGCCAGGACCAAGCATATAGAAGTGGATTTTCACTTTGCTCGAGAGAGGGTTGCAGCCAAGACATTGGATGTTCGGTTCATCTCTTCCAAATAACAAGTTGCTGACATATTCACCAAACCGCTAGCTGAGGCGCCGTTTGTCTCAAATAGATACAATCTGAATCTTCGCCAGGGAAGTTCAGATTGAGAGGGGATGTTAAACTGTATATTGTTGTGATCTAGGAGGCTGTTAGTATTTGTACTTATCTCCTGGAACAACTTCTGCAATCTGTGCCCTAGCTGCACCCATGTATAAACATCCCAAGGACACAGTATTGGATGCGCCGATCCAATCCATCTTTCTCTTGTTTCACAGATGGCACTGCCCCTCCCCACTTTCATAAAGGTTGTTCGGCTAGTTACAACGACTCTTTATATGACAGACTAGAATATGTGATGCTGCCACATGGATGAAATACGGAGTTTTATTCTTCAACTACGAGATAGTACAATGAATCATCACTAATTGCACAGTACAATCTGCCATTTACACATCTATTTATGTCACTCCGGTGAAAAACTATACTCCTACTTGTAATGAGTGGAGTATGTAAAACAAGACCGGCATACATGTGGTGTATGCTAAATATGCTAGGTAGTGTTAATGAAGGTGTTCACCTAAGTATTCTAAACTCATTAGTTTTTAAATGGAGCAAATAGAACAAGTCCCCGGAAAACCATCACAAAAGATATTTGGAATACAGAAGTTGTAGAGGAAATTAGACCACCAGACGCCTTGGTTTTCTGCTAAACCCCTACACATCGCTATCAACCTCTCTCCTGTGATCGATCACCCGTCATAGGAAATCACAGTACTAGTTTTTAGTAGAACTCTACAAACTTCGAATGGAGAAATGTCTACATTGACCATACCGAATGCAAATAATTTTTGTGTGTAAAGAACTAAGGCCCTACCCATGGCCTATATCCAACCGACGTAGCAAACCGTGACTTCTTCCTTCTGCAAACCGTGCGTTCCATTTGTTTTCTCAACTGGAGTCAGTTCTTATCTTCACCGTTCTGAACTACACATTCAACCAAACCTAGTGAAGAACAATGCATTATTTATAACCAGCCTAAAAAAGGAATGCTGGAGCGAGTGTTGAATGGTCCATAATGTTGGATTTTTTCCTTTGGTAAAACTCTACAAACTTTGTATAGAAATATATCACATTGAGTATGCCGAATGCAAACAAATAGATCAGATGTGGCATGCCTTTTTGGATCTTTTAGCATAACCACCACCAGTCATGACAGATACATTGCTCCTGCTCCTGAAATGGCTCGAGAAAATACCATAAAAAGATCTTGATCATAGAGGAAATTAGAGCTCACATGCTGGAGCAGGTTGTGTTTCCTGCTGGTATCTGGCCGTCTTTCCTTTTCTTCTTCCAAATAGGGCCACGAGGATGTTTTGCGCGACGGCATATTGCTCTGAACGCGGAGGGTACCAGGGGAGGTGTATTGTTGCTTTGGCAATCTGATCATTTTCTGGTAAGTAACATTGACATGCGGCTTTTCTCGGCCACCGCACTGATCATGCCCATTGGCGCTAACGCTGGCGGCACCCCCTGGACTCTCACCACTATTAACGGGCCTTCAGATGAAGCATGCAAACAGTTCTCCCTTGATGAGCTAGCTAGCCTTCATGACACCATTGTTGGCTCTTGGCTAGTCACAAGTGATTTCAACCTCATCAAGGACGCACACGATAATAATATGACTCTTTATATGACAGACTAGAATATATGATGCTGCCAAATATTCTAGTCCTCATCAAGGACGCTTCATCTTGGTATCCTCCTTAAGATGAAGCGTAGGCAGCGCAGCAGGATCACCTGGTTGAAAGCCGGGGACGCAAATACTAAGTTCTTTCACCGAAAGGACAATGCCCGAATTCGTCACAACACCATTCATCAGCCTTGTAACTTCTATAAAAAATATGCTCAACCTGGGCCATGCTTATTTTTTTAATGTGTTCGGCAAAGACGTCCACCACCCATGCGGTTTCAACTGGGATGAGGTAGACCTCCCCGGCCTTGATTTGGACAATCTGGAGAGCCCCTTCACCATCAAGGAGATTAAATGCGTCGTCGATGACATGCCTTCGGATAAGGTACCGGGCCCGGATGGCTTCTCCGGTGGTTTCTACCGGGCCTGTTGGGAGACTATCAAGTTTGATGTGCATGCTGCCTTTGAGCAACTTTACCATATGGACCGGCGCGGTCTAACCCGCATGAATTCTTCTCTAATTGTGTTGATCCCAAAGAAACAAGGCGTGGATGCTCTTGCACATCTTAGGCCCATCTCCTTGCTGCACAGTTTGATAAAGATCTTTGTGAAGGTCATTGCGATGATATTTGCCCCTAACCTAGAGGGAATGATTAATCAGTGCCAGAGTGCGTTCATCAAGCGCAGAAGCATCCATGCGAACTTCATTCATGTCCAAAACACGACACGTTTTTTCACAACTCAAAGAAGACTTCGTTCCTTTTGAAGCTTGATGTGGCCAAGGCGTTCGACTCGGTATCCTGGACCTATTTACTTGATATGATGCAGGCAAGGGGTTTTGGCCCTAGGTGGTTTGAATGGATCCCCATGCTGCTCCGTCCATCATCGTGAAGAATTGCAGCAGGGGGATCCCCTCTCCCCATTCCTCTTTATTCTGGCAATGGACCTGCTGCAGAAGATTCTCAGCCTTGCTAGTGCCTCTAAAATGTTGTCCAAACTTCCTGGTCGTCGCAAGATTCTCTAGACGTCGTTTTATGCGGACGATGTGGCCCTGTTCATTAACCAGAATAAAGAGGACAAAGACGGAGGTTTCAGGCGGTTCTGGCAGTTCACAGTGAGGTGGCCTTCAGAACGACAGATCAGGCAGAGAGGCGGGTTGGTGCATCTCGACTGGAAATGCCCGGGTTGGTGGCACGCGAAGCAGGTAAGGGCGGAGGGGTTGCTCGGGGCAGAACATTTGGACACTGCAGCGGAGGTGGGGGGGGGGAGGCAGAATACCGTCCCCCAACCCCAACGGAGACGAGCCATGGGATGGACCAGGAGGACACCGAGCCGGACCAGAGAAAGCCCCCGGGGGCGGGCGAGAACCAACCCCAGCAGCAACGGGACGAGGGGGCTGCCGCATCGGAGCAGACGAACCACGACCCGAGCCTGGGGCCGGATGAGTCCCCGACGAGGAGGACCCACCCACGCCGCCCGCCGCCGCCACCTCCCATGGATCCAGCGCCGGAGGCCCCGCCTGCCCAGATCCAGAACCCTGAGGGCCAAATCCAGGCAGCGCGCGCTCGCGCTCTGCACGCTGGAGCCATTCCGGACAAGCAGCCCACGCATCGCGGTCGCGAGCCACCTGCTCGCGAGCCGCCTGCTCCGCCTCCAGCTTGGAACGCAGGGAAGCCTCGAGCTCCAGATCGATCCCCGAGCCCGGTGACTCCTCGCGCCGGCGCTTACTACCAGACACAGCATCACTCGACGAGCCCCTGGATTTGTCCATGGAGAGGGCCGCCGCGAAGGAGAGGAGGAGGGGAGGGGGTGGGGTGGATCTAACGAGACGGCGGATGGGAGCTCTATGTCTACGCAGATCCGCGGCGGAGGCCGAAAACCCTAGGAGGGGGGGAATGGAGCCACGGGGCACCCATAAATAGCCCGACCGGGCCAGCCCCGCCTGGGCCTGGCAGGCCAACTGGGCCGAGAGGGGGGGGGGAGCACTGACCAACGGCAACGGCCCAGGGCCCATGAGGGGAGGGGGGGGGACTCGTCCACAGATGACAGAGGGGGGGGGGGGGGTGGGCCGACCGCACTCGAGCAGGCCAGGAAGCCCAAGATCCAGCCCCCCACGTGGCCCACTAGCCACCAAAGGGGAGACCAGATCTAGGGCAAGCGCGGCCGCCACCGCGGCGCACCCCGGCGCCCACGTGGCCGCCGCCGCCGCCGACAAGGGACCAGAGAGAGGGGAGGAGCTGCCCACGCCGGGAGCCACACCCAGAATCCCAGAGCCAGGCGAGGGGAGGGGGATCTTACCGGACTTTCGACGGCGGCGAGAGACACGGATCCAGCCAGCGCCCGCCTCCGGTGACACCACCGGCCGACCCCGGCCCCCGGGCGCAAACTTGCGGCGGCGGGGCACGGCATTGGGTGCCGACGCCGGCGAGGACGCATCCTCCTCATCTGAGGAAACATCCTCAACGACATCCAGAGCCCAGAAACGAGATCCAAGCGGCTGCGGAGGGGAAATCGAGGACCGCGATGGCGACGAAGGAGAAGGGGGAGAGGGGCCGGGCGCGGAGGGCGGGACCGGAAGGGAGGGCGACGGCGGGGCATGGCCAGCAGGGGGCGAGGAGGCGGCAGGGGAGGGGAGAGGGGGAGGGAGAGAGGAGAGCCATCGTCCCCTTCGACATCCAATCTGATGCGTATCATTCAATTCTATTCATTAACCCGATCCACTGAGGGCATGTACAATGGTTGACAAGACGGTCTTATCTTAAATCTTGCATGTAATTTAGAGATGACAAGCAAACTTGACTACAATGGATCATCTCTTAGCCTTATTTTCAATAATTAGTTATTCCTAAAAACATGGTGAGACATATTGTGCTAAGAGATCATCTCTTGTCTTCTCTTAAATAAGAGAAGACAAGCCTTTTCTTATGAGTTCTCTCTCCTCCACTTCATCATTTATCCTATGTGGCACTCCTAAGATAGCACCATTGTACATGCCCTGAGATGTCATAATGATTAGGCTTCTCTTATCCTTCTTTGGAGAAGTTACAGGGTTGGTTACAAACCTTGCTAAAAGTTCTACCCTGCCAATCCGATGTGGAGGTCTAGATCTAAACATCATCCTGCAGCCTTTCGGTATCCCTGTGCTACAGTTCCCATGTACCTATCTTGGGCTTCCATTATCACTGCGTGTGACGCGCAAAGAGGAGATTCGGCCTATCTTGGACAAATTCGATGATAAGATGTGTTCCTGGAAAGGGGCCCTTATGCCGAAAGGAAGACGTCTGATAGAATTACAATTCGTTTTGTTGGCCTTGGTGATATATCTCATGGGCGTTCAGCGGTTGCCACCATGGCTCGCCAAGCGTATTGTGCAACGGTGTCGGGCTTGGCTTTGGCGTGGTGAAGGCACCTGCAATGTGGGGCACTGTCGGGTTGCCTGGTCTATGGTATGTCGCCCAAAGAAATTTGGGGGCTTGGGAGTTAGAGACATTGATAAGTTTGCTAGGGCATTACGGCTTAGATGGCTTTGGCTGTCCTGGGCAACGCCGGAAAGGGCATGGTTAGCTCAGAGTCCTTGTGATGATGTGGACAGAGCACGCTTTGCTGCAACTACCGAGATCAAACTTGGAAATGGTGAGCTTACCTATTTCTGGAACCTTGGCTGGCAGGCTCCAAAAGACATTGCTCCGTCCTTGTTCAAAATTGCTTGCCGCAAGAAACGTTCTATCAAAGAGGGCCTAACCAACAACAAATGGCTAAATGATTTGGCTAAGGGTCTAACCCATGAGCTACTACCTGAGGTGATTGAGCTTCCATTGCTGCTGGATGAGATCGTACTGGAGGAGGACGTTTCAGACACGATAGATGGCGTTTCACTACAGGTGGAATTTATTCGGCACGCTCCGCATATCTGATCCAATTCATTGGGGCAGTACAAACTGATGTGGCCGAGCTCATATGGAAGAGTTGGGCACCGGAAAAATGTCGTTTCTTCATGTGGACGACAGTTCTTGGACGCTCGCTGATGGCTGATGCTCTCCTGCGACGTGGCTGGTTGAATAACTACTTCTGCCCTTTATGTCGCCGAAACCCGGAGACGCTGCTGCACCTCCTGGTCGAATGCCCTTGGTCACGCGGAGTATGGGCAGCACTTGCTACTGCCACGGCCACACCATCTCTCTGTCCAACGACTTGGGAAAATGTCCCCTCGATCAATGAATGGATTCGCTTAAACTGGTATGGCTGCCTGGTGCCCAAAAGAAAAGGGGCTCATTCGCTAGCTGCTGCTTCTTACCTCGTGGGAGATTTGGCGTGAAAGGAATAGACGTACTTTCGATGAGAACGAGCTTACTGTGCCTAGTTTCATTAGCTTTAGATCCCGGCTGAGGGTGCCGTTTTGTGGCACACCTCTTTTTTCTGTTTCTTCTAGGTTTCTTGCTTTTAGCTCTCGCTGCTTGCCTTGCCTTTCTTTGTATAACTCTTTTGAAACCTATACATACGACTGCCCCAATACGAGACGCGTTGTGTTTGACTGATGTACGCCGCACAGGGAGAGCCTCCCGACTGGGCCGGCCCATTATCGCGTGAAAACTGCGAAAAAACACCGTCATCGCTAGCCAGTCCTGCTGATAAGTTCGCTGTCCAATAAAGAAACGCCAGCTATAAGAATGATCACAGCAACCGGTTTAGTGTAGCAAACCATTTTCTTTTCCCTGTTTCTTTTTCCTTTTTCTTTTCCATTTTGTTTCTCTTTCCTCTTTCAAGTTTTGTTTTCTTTTCAACAAAATGTTAAAGCTTTTAAATTTTGTTCAAAAATTTAGAAAATGTTCATTTTTTTCCAATTTTGTTCTTAAATAAAAAAATTACATTTTCAGAAAACTTACAAGAATTAAAAAAATGTTTATGTCCTTAAAAGATTGTTCAGAATGATAAAACGTGAATATTTTTTGAACAGTACTAACAAAATTTTGAAAACCAACAACTTTTGGAAAACACGAACAACAATTAGAATTTTAAACATTTTTTCAATAAGTCGGACAAAAAATTGAAACCAAAAAGGTTTTTTGAATTTCCTTTAACATTTTGCTGAATTTGTGAACAAATTTTTTTGAAAGAAGGAACATTTTTAAAATTCTGAACAAATTTTGAAAACACAAACATTATTTGAAACTCCACAGACATTTTTTGAATATGTGAATAAATTTTGGAAAAAGGGTACTTTTTTGAATTTATGAGAAAACTTTGTAAACTAGAACATTTTTTAAATTGTGATATTTTTGGAAACGGCAAACATTTTTTGAAATTCCTGAATATTTTTTAAGAGTCTTAAACCTGTTCGGTGTGTGTCAAATTAGTCGGAATAGTATGAAAATGCATATATGGGTCCTACAAGTTTGACAAGTGTGTCGCCTGGAGTCCTATCCACGCCGCATTAGCTTTGACTTGCATGGGGTGGGAGGTTGATGATACATCTCCAACGTATCTATAATTTATGAGGTGTTCATCCTGTTATATTATCTTTCTTGAATGTTTTACAATCATTTTATAGCAACTTTATATCATTTTTTGGGACTAAATTATTGACATAGTGCCCAGTGCCAGTTGCTGTTTTATGCTTGTTTTTTACATTGCAGGAAATCAATACCAAACGGAGTCCAAACACCGCGAAACTTTTTGTGAATTTTTTATGGACCAGAAGACATCCAATGGGCCAGAGCAGCACCTGGGGGTGCCCCGACGGGGGAACAACCCACCAGGGCACGCCTGGGCCCCCAGGCGCGCCCAGGTGGGTTGTGCCCACCTCGGTGGCCTCCCGCACCCCCTCTTCGCCCTATAAATTCTCAAATATTCCAAAAACCCTCGAGGTAGCCCTAGATCAGAAGCCCCGCCGCCGCAAGGCCTCTGTATCCACAAGATCCAATCTAGACCCCGTTCCGGCACCCTGCCGGAGGGGGAGATCATCACCGGTGGCCATCTTCATCATCCCGACGGCCACCATGATGACGAGGGAGTAGTCCACCCTCGGGGCTGAGGGTTTGAGATGCACAATCTTGATGTATCGCGGGCTTTGTTAATATAGTCGGATCATATGATGTTTTCCCCTCTCTATCTTGTTGTAATTAATTGAGTTTTCCCTTTGAGATTTTGTTTTATCAGATTGAATACTTCTATGGATTTGAGAGCACTTGATATATGTCTTGCATACGAATACTCGTGGTCACAATGGGGTATTATATTGATTCACTTGATATATGTTTTGGCACTCAACTCGCGGATTCCCGAGGTGACATTGGGGTAATCTATGCATAGGGGTTGATGCATGTTCTTTTCTTTGTTTATCAGGTAGAAATCTTAGGGCACTCTTTGACATTCTTTGTGTTGGATTGAGCATTACGAATTTGAATTTGCTTTGATGTTATTTTAGTACAAACTCTTGGATAGATCGATCGGAAAGAATAGCTTTGAGGTGGTTTCGTACCCTACAAACAATTTATTCTTATGTTCTCCGCTAGATAGGAACTTTGGAGTGATTCTTCATCGCACGTTGAGGGATGATTATATGATCCTATTATATTAGCATTGTTGAGAGATTGCACTAGCGAAAGTACGGACCCTAGGACTAGTTTTCACGCATTGCAATACCGTTTGTGCTCACTTTTGTCACTTGCTACCTTGCTGTTTTTATTTATTCAGATTATAAAAATATAGTTCTATCATCCATATTACACTTTTATCACCATCTCTTCGCCGAACTAGTGCACCTATACAATTTGCCATTGTATTGGGTGTGTTGGGGACACAAGAGATTTCTTGTATTTGGTTGCAGGGTTGTTTGAGAGAGACCATCTTCATCCTACGCCTCCCATGGATTGATAAACCTTAGGTCATCCACTTGAGAGAAAATTGCTACTGTCCTACAAAACTCTGCGCTTGGAGGCCCAACACGGGTCTACAAGAATAAAGTTGCGTAGTAGACATCAAGCTCTTTTCTGGCGCCGTTGCCGGGGAGGTGAGTGCTTGAAGGTATATCTTTAGATCTTGCAATCGAATCTTTTAGTTTCTTGTTTTATCACTATTTTGGTTTTATATTAGAAAACTACATAAAAAATGGAAAGTGGGTTACCTCAGGTTGTTCTTTATCTTTATAATGTCTATCTTGAGAATAAGGATTCCGATAATTATGCTCAATTGCTAGAAAAAGAATTCAACAAAATCTATGGCATAAAAACATTGGATGATGAGCATGATTGCAATATTGCTAGTATGAATTATCTGAATATCCATGATGTTAATGATGATTGCATTAGTCATGATAATGATGTCTCCTATAAGAATGTCAATTTTTGCGGAGTGAATTGGGAGTGCAAATGCACACCAAAAAGGGAAGATAGATTTTGTAAGAAGCATAAATTTTTAGAAACGAAAAAGTTGCAAGAGAGGCTAGATGATTGTGCTGAAAGATTTAATTTTTCTCGCCATCCTTGTGAACTTTGCAATGAACGTGGTCATTTAAATCTCCAATGCAAATTGTTTCATGATCAAATTGTGTCCAAAAATTGTGACAACTTGATTACCCTTGAGCATCATAAAGAGCTTAGAAATGAAACGTATAACTGAGGGTATTCCAAAATTTAATCTCAAGAGATTTCTTGATTTTGATCTAGAGGAAGTTTATATGTTTTGTGCGGTAAACTGCATTGAGAATCCTTATATTGCCAACTATCTGAAGACAAGAAAACAAATAGAATATGAAGAGAGTACTAACGAAAGGGAAAATATTTCCCAATACCCTCCTAGTGTTTATTATGATGAATCAGGTAACGAGGAGGAGCTTCCTATCCAATCAATCTCTTCAACAAGAAGCTTGAAAAAATTGATTAAACCCATACGTGAGGTGGTGAAGAAGAAAAGGAAAAGAAGAAAGAATAGAGGTAAAAAGGTATCTCTCCCAAATAATGTTGCTCCTATTATTGTTGTGCCTTAAGAAAATGAATAAAAAATAATTGTGGAAGATGATGCACTTGATGATGATATTGCTTCTATGTCTTATGGCATAATGTCCGAGAGCACTATTGATGATGATTTTGTTATGCCTATTGCTTGTTGTGATGATTATGATTGGGAAGATAATGATACTTCTTATAATCTTGGAAATCTTTTTGGCACCAACTTGGGAAATTATGATGATCGCAATTGTTATACCGTTGGTGCTATTCATACTATTAATGATGAGAGTGATTATGCTTATGATATGCCAAGCCACAAGCTTGGGGATGCTATGTTTGATGAGAATGACATGTTTGAGAATTTATTTGATACAATTAATGTTTGTCCTAAGCTTGGGGATGATATGCTTAATGAAGATGACCTTTTTAGCCCCCCTACTTTGAATGATCAAATTTGCTATGATGAATGCATGCCTCCTATCTATGATGAGAACAAAGTTGCTATTTATGATGATTATTGTGATGATACTTATGTTATAAAAAGTAGTGATGATTATATTTATAAAACTTGTCGTAGTTATGATTACCCTTTTCTTGAGCATTACTCTTTTAATGTGGAAACAATTTATAGTATTCGAGTTTCATATGATACTCCCACCATTGTGAATGAGAAGAAATTTTCTTATGTGGAGAGTAATAAAATTTCTATGCTTGTGGATCATGAAAAAAATGCTTTATGTGATGGTTATATTGATGAATCTATTCATGATGCTACTGAAAATTATTATGAGAGAGGAACTTATGATTCATGATGCTCTCTTTGTGTTTCAATTCTTATCTTTTATGCGAGTATCATTGAAATCATCATGCCTAGCTAAAAGGCACTAAAGAAAAGCGCTTGTTGGGAGACAACCCACCACTTTTACCTACTGTTTTTATGTATTCACATGATTAAGCTACTGTAGTAATCATGTTTTATTGCTTTTGTTTCAATAAAGTGCCAAGTAAAGCCTTTGGAATAGTGTGGATGATAGTTGACTTGATTCTGTTCAAAAACAGAAACTTTTGCGCTCAGTACAGGAAATTTGAAAATTCACTGGAACGTAATTTTGATCTGAATTTTTTACATGTGATATATATACAAATTCTCTACGTTTTCCAAATTTTTCAGAATTTTTGGAGTAGCATAAGTATGGTTGGAGTACAGATTACTACAGACTATTCTGTTTTTGACAGATTCTGTTTTCAATTCATAGTTTGCTTGTTTTCTAGTTTCTTTGGCTTATATTGCTCAATATAAATTGTGGAAATGATATGCTACAGTAGGAATTGTGTGGAAACAATTATGAATCTTGTCTTTGACAGTACCAAAGTGAAATGGTTTGCTCTCTATCATACTAACCTATCTCACGAAGTTCCGTTAAGTTTTGTGTGATTGAAGTTTTCAAGTTTTGGGTGAGATGTCGATATGAGGAGAATAAGGAGTGACAAGACCCTAAGTTTGGGGATGCCCAAGTCACCCCAAGGTAATATTCAAGGAAGATCCAAGCAACTAAGCTTGGGGATGCCCCGGAAGGCACCCCTCTTTCGTCTCCAACATTATCGGGAAACCGTGATATGAAAGGAATGAAGAAGACACAAGAGCTCAAGCTTGGGGATGCCCAAGGCATCCCAAGTTAATATTTCAACAAGTCTCAAGCATCTAAGCTTGGGGATGCCCCGGTAGGCATCCCATCTTTCTTCTTCAACAATTATCGGTTAGTATCGGCTTAGCCTAAGTTTTTGCTTCTCCACATGAGTTGTGCTATTCTTGGGATGCCATTTTATTTTGTTTTGCTTGCTGTTTTAATAAAATACTTGGATCTGAAAGTTTTTAAATAAAAGAGAGTCCTCACATAGCTACCCCTTCACTTAACTACTCGCTTGATCTTTGATGGAAATATGCCCTAGAGGCTATAATAAAATGGTTATTATTATATTTCCTAAATCATGATAAAGGTTTATTATTCATGCTAGAATTGTATTGATCGGAAACCTTAATACATGTGTGAATACATAAACAAACACCGTGTCCCTAGTGAGCCTCTACTTGACTAGCTCGTTGATCAAAGATGGTTAAGGTTTCCTAACCATGGACATGTGTTGTCATTTGATAACGGGATCACATCATTAGGAGAATGATGTGATGGACAAGACCCATCCGTTAGCTTAGCATAATGATCGTTCAGTTTATTGCTATTGCTTTCTTCATGTCAAATACATATTCCTCCGACTATGAGATTATGCAACTCCCGGATACCGGAGGAATACCTTGTGTGCTATCAAACGTCACAATGTAACTGGGTGATTATAAAGATACTCTACAGGTATCTCTGAAGGTGTTTGTTGAGTTGGCATAGATCAAGACTAGGATTTGTCACTCCGAGCATCGGAGAGGTATCTCTGGGCCCTCTCGGTAATACACATCATAAGCTTGCAAGCAAACGACTAGGGAGTTGGTCACGAGGTGATGTATTACAGAATGAGTAAAGAGACTTGCCGGTAATGAGATTGAACTAGGTATGAAGATACCGACGATCGAATCTCGGGCAAGTAACATACCGATGGACAAAGGGAATTACGTATGTTGTCACTGCGGTTCGACCGATAAGATCTTCGTGGAATATGTAGGAACCAATATGGGCATCCAGGTTCCGCTATTGGTTATTGACTGGAGAGGCGTCTCGGTCATGTCTACATCATTCCCGAACCCATAGGGTCCGCACGCTTAACGTTCGTTGACGATATAGTGTTATATGAGTTATGTGATTTGGTGACCGAATGTTGTTCGGAGTCCCGGATGAGATCCCGGACGTCACGAGGAGTCTCGGAATGGCCGAGAGGTAAAGATTTATATATGGGAAGTCATATTTTGGGTTCTGAAAAAAGGTGCAGTTTTTTCGGTATTGTATCGGGAAGCTTCCAGAAGGTTCCGAAGGATTCCGGAGGGGTCCGGAAGTCCACAAGTGGGTCCACCATGTCCCAAGGGCTGGCATGGGCTAAAGGGAGGCGCCCTGGCCTTATTGGGCCAGGCGCACCAAGTCCTCAAAAGCCCACGCAGCTAGGGAAGGAAAAAAAGGAGAGTCCTAGTAGGAATAGGATTGGACTTTGGAGTCCAAGTCCACGTGTGTACTATTCATGTGTTACTATTCACGTGGCACTATTCCTTCTACTCCAAGTCCCTACACATATATAAATAGAGGAGAGGGGGCGCCCCAAACAACACACAACATCAATTGTTAGCCGTGTGCGGCGCCCCCCTCCACAGTTTACACCCCCGGTCATATTCTCGCGGTGCTTAGGCGAAGCCCTACGCGGATCACATCACCATCACCGTCACCAGGCCGTCGTGCTGACGGAACTCATCTACTACCTCGACACCTTGCTGGATCAAGAAGGCGAGGGACGTCATCGAGCTGAACGTGTGAAGAACTCGGAGGTGCCGTACGTTCAGTACTCGATCGGTGGAGCGCGAAGAAAGTTCGACTACATCAACCGCGTTGTGTTACGCTTCCGCTTACGGTCTACGAGGGTACATAGACACACTCTCCCCCCTCGTTGCTATGCATCTCCTAGATAGATCTTGCGTGAGCGTAGGAATTTTTTTTGAAATTGCATGCTACGTTTCCCAACAATCTTCACTTATATCTTTTTGGAGTAGCTTGTCTTTTGCTCTTGTGCTTCACTTATATCCTATGAGCAAATTATTGAATGAATTGAATATCATGAAGTTGAAATTATATGTTTATATCATGCCTAGTAGTAGCTTCACATTGGGTTTAGAAAGTGAAATATTTTGAAGCTTGACAATCACAATATTGGTCATACAAGAAATTCATGAATGATTAGTATAAGGAAGATAACTTTCACATGCAAATACACTATCTTGGAAATTTTTTGTGACTGTGAGCCCCCATCAAAATATTATATGCCAAAATTGTTGACGTTGGACAAGGAAGACAACGTAATGATTTATGTTTGTTCATATTCACATAGAAGTTATATTGTCATAGATCCTTCAACATGTGGTGCTTGCCCCCCATCTTTGCTAGCCAAAAATTTCGCACCAAGTAGAGATACTACTTGTGCGTCCAAAAACCCTTAAACCCAAATCTTATTTTAAAGAGTCCACCATACCTACCTAAGGATTGAGTACGATCCTTCAAGTAAGTTGTCATCGGTGCAATAAGGCAATAAAAATTGCTTCTAAAAGTGTTAGATTATTTAGTGTAAGAGAAAATTGAGCGTTGTACGAACTTGTGATGGCAAAGAATAAAAGTGACAGACTGCATAATAAAGGTTGCTATCAGAAGGGGCAATATAACGTGACGTTCTTTTGCACTAAGGGATTGAGCATACAAACAAAAAGCGCATGGCAACCTCTGCTTCCCTCTGCGAAGGGCCTACCTTTTACTTTTATGTATTTACTTTCATGCAAGATTCAAAGTTTTTCTCTCTATTCCTTTTTATTTATCTCTTTTGGCAAGCATCATGTGGTGATGAAATATCTAGGCACATATATCCAGTTGGATATGGGTAGCATGAGTTATTATTGTTGACATCACCCTTGAGGTGAATACGTTGGGAGGCGAAATTATAAGCCCCTATCTTTCTCTGTGTCCGGTTGAAATGTTTTGCTCATGTGTATGCGGTGAGTGTTAGCAATCATAGAAGACTATATGATGGTTGAGTATGTGGAGCTTTTACTTAGACTCTGTTGAATAAGTTGAATTGCAATTGTTTGGCGACTAAGAATATAGGTTGTTGAGTTTCAAGAGAATTCATTGTTTGAACCTTAACATGTGAATTGGTTGCTACTTTAACATGAGAAGTTTTATAAGAAAGAATTGCTGTTATGATGCTAGAAAAAGTGATTGAAATTGTCATTGATCAAACTTATGCACTTTGCTAGCATTCACACTTCATAAATTATTTCTTTTATCATTTACCTACTCGAGGACGAGTAGGAATTAAGCTTGGGGATGATGATACGTCTCCAACGTATCTATAATTTATGAAGTATTCATGCTGTTATATTATCTTTCTTGGATGTTTTACAATCATTTTATAGCAACTTTATATCATTTTTTGGGACTAACCTATTGACATAGTGCCCAGTGCCAGTTGCTGTTTTATGCTTGTTTTTTACATCGCATGACATAAATATACCAAACGGAGTCCAAACACCGCGAAACTTTTTGTGGATTTTTTATGGACCAGAAGACATCCAATGGGCCAGAGCAGCACCTGGGGGGTGCCCCAAGGGGGGCACAACCCACCAGGGCTCACCTGGGTCCCCAGGCGCGCCCAGGTGGGTTGTGCCCACCTTGGTGGCCTCCCGCACCCCCTCTTCGCCCTATAAATTCTCAAATATACCAAAAACCCTCGGGGTAGCCCTAGATCAGAAGCCCCGCCGCCGCAAGGCCTCTGTATCCACGGGATCCAATCTAGACCCCGTTTCGGCACCCTGCCGGAGGGGGAGATCATCACCGGTGGCCATCTTCATCATCCTGGCGACCACCATGATGACGAGGGAGCAGTCCACCCTCGGGGTTGAGGGTTTGTACCAGTAGCTATGTGTTTAATCTCTCTCTCTCTCTCTCTCTCTCTCGTGTTCTTGAGATGCACAATCTTGATATATCGCGGGCTTTGTTAATATAGTCGCATCATATGGTGTTTTCCCCTCTTTATCTTGTTGTGATGAATTGAGTTTTCCCTTTGAGATTTTGTTTTATCGGATTGGATACTTTTATGGTTGAGAGCACTTGATATATGTCTTGCATACGAATACCCTTGGTGACAATGGGGTATTATATTGATTCACTTGATATATGTTTTGGCACTCAACTCGCGGATTCCCGAGGTGACATTGGGGTAATCTATGCATAGGGGTTGATGCACATTCTTGTCTTTGTTTCTCCGGTAGAAATCTTGGGGCACTCTTTGAGGTTCTTTGTATTGGATTGAGCGTTACGAATCTGAATTTGCTTTGGTGTTATTTTAGTACAAACTCTTGGATAGATCGATCGGAAAGAATAGCTTTGAAGTGGTTTCGTACCCTACAAACAATTTATTCTTATGTTCTCCGCTAGATAGGAACTTTGGAGTGATTCTTCATCGCACATTGAGGGATGGTTATATGATCCAATTATATTAGCATTGTTGAGAGATTGCACTAGCGAATGTACGGACCCTAGGCCTTGTTTTCAAGCATTGCAATACCGTTTGTGCTCACTTTTTTCACTTGCTACCTTGCTGTTTTTATTTATTCAGATTATAAAAATATATTTCTACCATCCATATTACACTTTTATCACCACCTCTTCGCCGAACTAGTGCACCTATACAATTTGCCATTGTATTGGGTGTGTTGGGGACACAAGAGATTTCTTGTATTTGGTTACAGGGTTGTTTGAGAGAGACCATCTTCATCCTATGCCTCCCACGGATTGATAAACCTTAGGTCATACACTTGAGGGAAAATTGCTACTGTCCTACAAAACTCTGCGCTTGGAGGCCCAACATGAGTCTACAAGAATAAAGTTGCGTAGTAGACATCAGTTGACTACTTCGATGTGACAACTTTTTGCATACCCCCTCCCAAGAAGTCATATGTTCTAATTTTGTGGCGTTCACCCTTGCACACATCTTATCCCTTGCCCTCCTATCCACCTCCAACAGCCACCGTCCACCTCAGCGCCCGAGCACCGTAAATATGATGAGCTTCTTGCATCATGCATTGGAACCACTATGAGACGTCTACCTTTTCTGCGAGGTAGGATCGCCTATGTGGTGGAGGAGTGGGGACAGAACCATTAAGACTTCTGCATCGGGGTGGTAGGAGGAGGACACAGGATGAAGCCTGTCGGTTGCTTGCTGCTGCCGTTGCCGTCTCGCGTATGGTGGTGCCGCCACAGTCTTCGTGGAAGACAACAAACGTTGCGTGGGGAGGGGGCTTTGGGGGCGTCGCGTGGAAGAGCACGATCGACAACGACACAGATGCAGGATGGCAGACCTACTTGCAAAAGTTGGGGTCCGTCCTGAGATATCCAATAAAATTCCATGTTCAGCGGAGAGTGTTTCGGTAGGCTAGGAGGGTGCGTTTGAAGGGTCTCTTTGGGAGCAGCTCGTTGCTCGACATTCCTTAAATGGCCCCAATTTTTTTAATGGCCCTGTATGAGACCAATTCAAGGCACCATGCCATGTTTTTTGAGTTTTCGACAATTTTTGCATTTCCTGGAGTTTTTTTGGGTGAAAAATGGCTAATAAATGGTTGGACGTGACACAACTTGCATATGATGTCGGGATTCATTTGAACGTGTCATGAATGCCTACCATGGGCAGTCCCACTTGCTTCCAAAAGTTGGGGTTATTTCATGCATGTCCAAAACTAAACCATGTTCAAATGGAAAGTGTTCGGGTAGGCCAGAAGGGTCCGTTTTTGCGCTTTTTTTCCGGCATTCCTCAAACGACCCCAAGTATTACATGAGCATATATGATCAATTCAAGGCACCATGCCAAGATGTTTAAGTTTTTGACAATTCTTGCATTTTCTTGAGTTTTCTCGGTGAAAAATGCTAGATAAATGGCCAGACATGACACAATTTGCATGCGGTGTCGGAATTCATTCAAACCTGGCATGAATGCCTACCATGGGTATGACCACCCTCTTTCAAAAGTTGGGTTCATTTCATACATGTCAAAAAATAGACCGTGTTCAACAAAGGGTGTTTGAGTAGGCGAGAAGGGTGCATTTGGGAGCACTTCGTTTCCCAACATCTCTAAAATGCCTCCAATTTTTTTTCTTGGTATTGTATGACCAATTCAAGGCACCATGGCAATTTTTTTTTAGTTTTCAATAATTCTTGCATTTTTCTGAAGTGTTCGATGATAAATGGCCTCTAAATGGCCAGACGTGACGCTACCTGCATATGTGTCGAAATTTGTTCAAACTTGGCATAGATGACTACCATGGGCATGCCACCTGCTTGAAGAAATTGGGGTCAGTTCATGTAGGTAGAATAATAGACCATGTTCAATGGAGGAAGTTCGAGTAGGTAAAAACAGTCTGTTTGAGAGTCTGTTTTTGTTCATGGCCTTGTATGACTAATTCAAAGCACCATGGCAAGTTGTTTGAGTTTCCGACAATTCTTGCATTTTCTGGAGTTTTCTCGGTGAAAAAATCGTCAACAAATGGTCGGACATGACACAACTTGCATACGGTATTGGAATTCATTTAAACCTGGCATGGTTGCCTACCATGGGTATGCCCGCCTACTGGAAGAAGTTAGGTCATTTTATGCATGCCAACGGAGAGTGTTCAGGTAGGCGAGAACGGTCCGTTTGAGACCACATTTTTTGGCATCCGTTACATGACCCTAATTTATTCCATGAGCTTATATGACTAATTGAAGGTACCATGTCAAGTTGTTTGAGCTTTCGACAAATTTTGCATTTTCTGGAGTTTTCATGGTCGAAAAAGGCTGATAAATAGCCAGACGTGTCACAACATGCAAATAGTGTCGGAACTCGTTTAAACCTGGCATAGATGCCTCATATGTGTGTGTAAGGCTGCTGAAAGAAGTTGGGTTCATGTATCCATAGTGAAAAAACCACTAGTTGGGAGGAGTGTGCTAGACTAGGCCAGAGGAGTACATCCGGGGGCATGTAGTTTTTCTTAATTTGAATGCCTCAGTTATTTGTAATTTCTGTCACTATCAATCAACAAGATCATTTTGTTATGCATTAATCATTTCTTGACATTTGTCAACCATTTTAAAATTTCTGACTGTGTATGAAAATTTGACAAGTTTGAACACCTTTCCCAAAATTGGTTACAAATTTTCAACAATTGATGAAAATTTGAACAAAAATTGGAAACAATGTACTACTTTAAAAATTATCAACTTTTTTGAAGCCTAAACATTTCCTAAATCTGCGAACAAAATATTTGAAAACGTGAACATTTTTTGAGATTCCAGAATATTTTAAAATTCTAAATATATTTGAAAAAGAACATTTTAAAATCTCTTGCTAACATTAAAAAAAAACATCGCCGTCAGCCCCTCTATCTCTCTCTTGTTCTTTGTTCTTTTCTCGTGGAAGTTGATTACTTTCGGATACTGATATTTTCTAGCCCATCACTTTTGGATCAACAATGCACTTTTGGAGATCTTACCCTACATTTCCTTCATTCCAATCACAAACATTGGTTTATTTATTTATTTTTGTTTGTACATTCTAGGGCGCTAGCCATGGCCAATATCCTACCGACCCGGTAAATTGTGATTTCTTCCTTCTGAAAACCATACGTCCTGGTTTTTCTCAACCGGAGTTATATTTCTAGTCTTCACCCTTTGGGTTACACATACAATCAAACGTAGTGAAAACAATGTGTCAATTATTTATAACCAGCATAAAAAATGGGTGTACCAAGAAAAAATGCTGGAGCGGGTTTTGCATGGTCTAGAACGTTGGAATTTTTTCTTAAAAGTTAAATTCGACAGACTTTCTAGCAGATAGGGATTTTCCCAGTATTGCTCATCGGGCGGTGTGAGCACCGCGTATCTGTTGGACGCGCCCGAGATGTCGAAGGCCTGGAGTGACCCCGGCAGCGCTTCGCTCGCCGATCGGCAGGACGACGAAGATGAAGGGGCGCTAGTCCCGCATCCTCGCCGCGGCGGCCGACAGGTCCTTGGAACCGGATGGCCCCCGCGGCGGGCAAGGCCGGCCCATAGGCCGGGCAAAAGGGGTGACCGCCACGGTGCTCAAGAGGGAAGAGCCCCAACTAAAACTTATACTAGTAAACACTATACTTATTTTTTTCGTACAAAACTTTTATACTTATTTGAAACTAAGTGTACCATATTATAATTGCTACTAATATAAGTTTACATTACTTAGCCACATAACAATGTTTTCAAATAATATTCATATTATTCATTGGTATACAATTGTAATGTATACATTAAAAATTTTGATTCTACAAAATTAAAATTGTATGATGTACCAATTTTTTCCTTATTATTAAAAAATCTTTCATATTTATTTCCCAATAATGCATAAACGATATAGTGTATACTCATTTGCATATATATGCGTGTGTACATATATGTTTTAATATCATTGAATATCATGTTAGAGAATTTTAAATCATATACACACTAATAAAGATTTTAATAGTGGTTTCTAGTGTATGTTAGACAGTCATATTCATAGAAACTTCTAGGGCTTTAAAAATGTGACTTGCTAGTTGGGTACAGTAATAGAATCATCGAAGAACCAAAAATGCTGTTGATTGTAATTTTGCGTATGATTCGATTACCTAACATGCTCGAAACGAAGGTTTGTACCATTCTAAGTTAACACCCGAATTAAAATAGCAGCACTTTTCAATTTTTCTAATAATTTCCCCTTTGCGTTTTTAGGGTGTCACTGGAGATTTTGCAGACAAGACAGATGAGGTTCCAAAGTTTCTAAGTTTTAAATATTTAATTTGATGATTCATTGTTTCATATGCTGTATGTACATGCATAATTAAACTACAATTTCTATGTAAGGTTTTCATCGGCAGACGTGGAACATCTTGAAAAGAATGTAACCGAATTCTTCCATGAACTTCCTGATGTACCAGTTGTGTGCATTAGTATGCTTGGAGGTGATATTGTGAATGTTCTCCGGGAAACACTTCTTCTCCCTTCCCCTTTTCCTGCTTGGATGTTGATCTCAAGGTTTGGTTATACAAACAAGCCTACCACGATGCTTCTACCAGTGGATCCTATTTCAAAAGGTGTGTAGATGTCCTCTTGTGATTAGGGGCCTACTTGTGATTGCATACTGTACTATAAGTGTATCTTGCAATTTACATGTTTATTGTTTGACAGAAGCAGAGAATGAAGACTCTCCTATCAAAGAACTGGATAACCCAACTAGAACATCACATAAGAAATGGTAGTGCCCTTGGAGCTACACTATAATTGACTATGTGGCTCCAACTTTCAGAAAGCTACTTGAGGGTAACTTTAGATCCCTCTCTGGTGCGACCTACATTCCAAAGGATGGACAAGCAAACTCCGTAAGGTGGTGGTCAGATAGAATGAAGCTCAATGATGACCTTAATGAGATATTAGAGTAAGATTTCTTCTATCTGTTATACATAAAGCTGTAAATATTTTACAATGGGACTCTCGATATCTTGCTCAACCCATTACTGAAAATTTGTCTCGTCATTATAAGATTATATTTTAATAATCATTGTTCCTGACCGAACTTGACATGGGAGGAGTCCGCAAAGAGAGATCTAAAGGGGAGGAGTATCACCAGAGAACTAGCTAGCCATGGATAGGTGTGCGTGGAAGCTTGCTATCCATGTGCCAGAACCATGAGTTGGTTGCGAGATCTTATGGGTTTCACCTCTAGCCTACCCCAACTTGTTTGGGACTAAAAGCTTTTGTTGTTATTGTTGTTGTTGTTGTTGTAATTATTGTTCCTTTGTTCTGATATCTTGTTCATCGTTTTGAACAGAAACATTGAAGAATTGTGGCTAGGACCCTGGAAATGCCTTCTCCTGGGCCACCAATTAGCTGACCAACATAACGAGGCAGTGCTGGAAAATCTAATCACTGGTCTGGAGTCCAAATTTAAACTTGAAGTAGATCCAGCACTCATCAAGGTCATCCTTGGTGGGGTTACAACAGTGGATGAATTGAAAGAATGTGTTTCTCAACTTATATCATATAAAAGTTACTTTGGCAGGGGAGGGTGTTGTGGAAGAGATAGAATTAGAGCCTTATCTTGCCTGACTGATGCTGAAGCTCTAGTGACCCTCGTTCATTTATGCAATGGTATAGTGGATGAGCTATCTGAGCCAGTTGATAGAAATCCGGTCATTTTAGTCCTGGATACTGATGTGCAGGTGAGCAACATGATGTCCTTATTGTTGTCTATTTCTTCTGTTATTAAAAAGGTTTTTAGCTTTGCATTATAAGTTTTGATGGATGTTCTTCTTTACTGATTAGCTGCTAGAAGGGATAATTATCGTGAATGTTGTGTCATCTGCATATAGCCGGCGTGCTCTAATGTAATTCATTTTTTGATAAAAAAATTAAACAATGGATGAAACTAACACCGTAAGGCTAGATCTTCCATGGGTGAAGGTTGGTCATCTTAGCATGTATTTTGCTTGGCTGCTAGATTTCAAAACAATAGGTTGTACTGCTAGATTTCATGTATTGTTTGTCTAGTAATATTGCCAATAGCAGCCTTTTACGATACCCATCATATATCTTGTTTAACCTCTATGTAAAATGGCTGAATGCAGATGCTTCCTTGGGAGAACTTGCCTGCTTTAAGGAATAAAGAAATATACTGCATGCCATCAATGAAAAGCATCTTTCTAGCATTGACTAGAAGCACTAATCATTACAAAGATGCCAGAGCCATGGCCCCTCCTTTTCCTGTTATTGACCCTTTCGATGCATTCTATTTGTTGAACCCTAGTGGTGATTTGATCAGCACACAAGAAGAATTTTATCAGTTGTTTAGAAACTATAAGTGGAAGGTAACGATGATCTGCTTACTCTTGTTCAAACAACCTTTTTCTCACTGTTTATATTACAAAAGAAGATTTCTACTACATGTGTTTTGGCATGACCTCAATCTGAGTGTATTGTCAGTTTTCACATCTTTTTTTTGGTGAATACGCATTGGTGCGTGTCATTTCATTGATTGGGGGGGGGGGGGGGGGAGAGGAGGGCTGAAAATACAGGGTGCAACTCTAGCTCTAGGGGGCGTACGCGCTACGGCGTCCCGAAGAGCGTGAGATGAGCAGAAAGGAGGATGCTCGGCCTCAGTACAAGTGTTCTCAGGTTACAGGAATAATTGATGCTAGCCTAGTTGCTCCTGCATGTGCCCACAAGCGAGCCTCATCTTTGATTGTGCGAGCAAGATCGTTGTTCGATGGCCGGGTATTGTCAAACATGGCAGCGTTCCGGTGTTTCCAGATGGACCAGGCAGTGAGGGCAATGAGGGAGTTCGTCCCTTTACGGAGGTGTGCTGGTGCGGAGCTGTTGATCATGGATCACCAATTGAAGAAGCCGTCGGTCGGGCTCGGTGTGGATATTGGTAGGCGACACCAAGAGAGGATCTCATGCCAAGTTATCCTGGAGAAGACGCATTGGGCGAGTAGGTGATCCAGGGACTCCGGCTCTTGGCTGCAAAGCTTGCAGAGGGGGTCGTGTGGCAGGCCAGCACCGGTCCAGGGAGGCAAGCCAGAGGAAGAATTTGGCGCCAGTCGGTGCCCAGGAATGCCAGATGAGGCGCCAGAAGGGGGTGGTGGTCGATCCATGGAACAATGCCATGTATCCAGAGTTGGCCGTGTACATCCCATTGTCGGTCCACTTCCAAGTGATTTGGTCTGGCTCGGCAGAAAGTTGAATTCGCTGGATCCGCCGCCAGAGGTTGATGTGCTCGGCAGAAAGTTTTCACATCTTAGACATGTATTAATTTAACATGTTACATATAGATGATGCAGCTTGCTAAAAGCTTTAGCATCTGTCACGAATAAATAGGCCATGAATCCAAGAATGATGCAAGCTTTTTAAAGGATACATTTGGATTATTCTAAAAACAATCACCAGCATATAATCGTGATGCATCGATGGCATGCAGGGAAATGCTGGGGATGCTCCAACAGCGGAAGAGCTCGTCTTGGCCCTGAGGAATCATGATCTTTTTCTCTACTTTGGTCATGGAAGTGGTAATGCACTATGGATATAAAAATATTGATAGATTTGTCATTTTATTCACATTTGCGTGCTATGCTTTTGTCGGAGTCATTTGAACTTTGACAACTTCAGACTTTGTAGCTATCTAAGTGTAGTGCACTACTAGCATGATATCCACCTTACAGGATTCAAATAGCACTTGCCAAAAAATACTGTCTCGTACCCGATTGTCTATTACAATCTGCTATCGACATAGCTACCATGTGAATTTATTTTGTACAAAATGCTCACCCAGCTTTATTGAATGCTTCCATGGGAACATTGACTAGACGGCACCATAATTTTAGGCTGTAAAACTTATCACTTGTAGTAGTAGGGGCATATGTATCAGTAGAAACTAGTGTTTGTGATGCTAGTGCCAACTAATTAATGTCTCAAGTTGATGCTATTACTGTCTACGAAGGCATATGAACTCCAACCACTAAGAATTGTCCAGTATTCAGATACTTATTAAAAACTGGTAGCTCAGGTACCTGTTGTACTAACATGGACTAGTCTTGAAAAAATGCTGCAGGAAGTCAGTATGTCTCTGGAAAGGAAATTGAGAAGTTAGATAACTGCGCAACTGCTCTTCTTATGGGTTGCAGCAGTGGGACACTTCATTGCAAAGGAGGTTATGCTCCTCAAGGGGCACCTTTGTCTTATTTATCTGCTGGTTCTCCTTGCGTCATTGCAAATCTCTGGGACGTCTCAGATAAAGATATCGATCGATTTAGTAAAGCATTGCTCAATTTATGGTTGCAAGAAAATTTGACGAATTGCCCTAAATGTTGCCGCCCACTAACACAAGGATTTGAGTCCATGACCATTGCTGCTGCAAAGGATAATGGTAGGCCAAGATGAAAAGGTACACGCCGAGGTCAGAAGCAGCAACAGACAACAGAGAGATGTCAATAGTAATAATTGCTGTAAATGCGGGCACAGGCGAATAGCTTGGCATATGAGTGAAGCTAGGCATGCTTGCAGGCTTCCGCTTATGATTGGTGCATCTCCTGTTTGTTATGGTGTGCCAACTAATCATCAGGAAGAAGTAATGGTCTGCGCAGCTTTAATGGGAGATCATTGGTGATTGTCTGCTGCAGTTCGTTCTGGGCCTTGAGCCATTGATTCGAGCCGCACACCGACGTAAGTATCATAATGGGCATGGCATTGCACAAGCTCAAATGTGCTCATGACATGTTTATGCTGCTGTTTTTACTTAGCAGCAAATGCAGAACTAACAAGATGATGCTGACTGGCACATGCCCTGTGATTCCGTCCGTTCTGATGTGATTCAGTGCTGTGCCACACCTAAGGTACGTACATACGAGTAAAAATTGTTATTGTCATACATGTGCTTCAAAGCATGTAGAGCAAATCGATCGGTAATGAGACGAAGGGATGTTTTTTGTACTTCCTCTACATCCGTTTGAGCGAAACTCAAACTAATTTTGGACGGGGGCAGTACACTACAGCTCTGATTCTTTTCGTTATAAAATATAACCTGGTTCCATTGTACGAGGGTTTGGGCCATCTGTGAAGTCTAGTGTACCCACTGGTTACGCTGTATTAATGAGCCAAACTTTTTCCAAGCCGCCCAAGGTTCCAAGGTTAGTTGGGGCAAAGTTAGTTATGAACGAAAAGCATGCCCTTGAAATAGCTGAACAAGACAAGACCCAACACAGCAGCTGACTGATTAATTGCCCAGAAACAATAAAAAAAAACTGCACAAACCGCACAACAAACAGTGTGAAACCGGGCATTTTCCTTACCTTTACTTTTCATATATTCCTGTTTGTATGCAAGGCAATGGTCCTCGTACATTTAGCAAATGCACATGGAAATTTAAAAGATCATGCTGTCAAACCAGGGAGGTGAATATATCCAAAATATAAACAGAGTAAATCAACCTTTATAACTTGAGAGGCTAGTTTCAATCTCCACCACTTTATATCTGCCTAAAATCACAAAATTTGATTCTTCATGATTTTCTAATAAAACTATAATTTGATTCGTGATCCGGAGGGCTACTCGTCAGCCTTCGTCCCCTCCTCGGCCAAATCATGTCCATTCACATCCTCAACGTTCCTTGTCATGACAGCATCGATGGTCTCCGCTGTATCACCACTAGTGCTTTCATCATAAATGGGCGTAGGTAACTCTGAGCTTGGGGATGACAACAACGGCATGTATCCTTTACACCGAGCCACCATGCCGTCGGTCATTTGGAGTAAAGACTGGGTTGCAAGACCCAAAAGGCTTGTACTCTTCGTTGCTGTTGGGTTGTCATCTTCAACACCATTATCATCGGTTGAATTCCGTAGATGGTCCTAAAATAAGATAAAACATATTGCCAAATCAATTGAGATGAATCCATACAGATAATTCAGTATAAATTATGTGTGCGTCAGTTTATTTTTCTTTGGTGCCGACCGGTCGGGACAACCCGAAGTAGGTCCTGATTTAAGTTGATTTTTGTTTTTGTTTGTATAGAAGTGGACAATGTTAGAAGGATAGATATTTACCGTGTTAGCCATAGCCTGTTCTTCAGGTGCATCATTGACGCCGTCGACCATTACCCAGTTGTGCATTTCATCCCACAGATCCAAATAGTGCTCCTCCTCGACGACAACAATCTCACGGGGCAATACCTGCAGCACACACCGAATCAGATCGAAAACAGCTAATGAGTTGAGTAGAGTCCAACAAGAAGTGACTGTAGACTAGTAACAGAAAGTGTTCACGTACCATTGACATGCTACCATCGCCCCACTTGACTTGGATGTGTCCATTAAGAAGGTCAACAACATGCCCCACCCATGAAAGATTGGCTGCAACGGCACTCTTCTTATTCTTGTTGCCCTGTAGCAACGGTGCGATTTCACCGCTGGTTGATCCTGACGGCAGGAGGCGAATGACAACATCTCCATAGTCAGCAGATAGGTAAGAAGACGGTCGTTGAACTTATGCCATTTTGTCGTGTGCCATCCTGCCACAACACGTCCACGGAGGTACAGGTGTTGGCGACGACCATGGGAAACTCCACCTCCGCCTGAGCAGTTGGTGCTTCACATTCACATTCATCATCGGCCGCATTGTCCTTGCGGAAAAAGCAGCGGTCAGCTACCCCCCAGCTACAATTGGACGCGGCGCTGAAGAAAGTTAGATCGTCCGGGTTCTGGTAGGCGGAAGGGGCGGATGCCTTGACGAGCCCCTTGTCCGTGCCATGATGCATAGATGCAATCCAGTAGACAAGGACGCCGGACGTCTCCACCTTGCTGACAGTGCCTATCTGATGGTCAGGATTCACCGGAGCCATTAAGCCAGCGTGCCGCCTTGAAGACGGAGCACGGGTCTGGTGCGGTGAAGTGCTCCCCGGGGTTGAAGAGAGTGTTCATTTGATGGAGATACATGGTGTTGCTGCCGGCGCCGCCGGTGTCGTCCACTAGTTGTAGCTTCTTGGAGTCTGCGTTGCTGACCCTACAGACCGCCCCGTCATCGAACAGCACATCCACGTCGATGGACGCATCGATCGACGACCTGGCCGAGCCACGGCCCCGACACGACGAAGTCGCCGAGGTTGAAGCTCCTTAAACGGCGGAGGGTAGACGGGGACACGCCCGTGATGATATGTGTCTCCGCAGCACGGCCGTCGTCCTTGGCAAGGTCGAGCACGGTGGTGACACCGGTGACGACGCCGAGTTGGCCATCATCGTCGGACGCTGAGCCGACCACCTGGCCGGGGCGCAGGTGGCTCCTGTCAACCACCCTGAGGTCGCCGGCGTTCTTGTACACGATGGTGTTGTCGGCGAGGAGGAGCTTGAAGGTGTCGACGTCCGAAGAGTCGTGGTCGGCGTCGGCGATGACTAGGCCATGGTGGAGGAGCGTGCGGCCGAAGCTCACGAGGTCTCCCAACTGAACGTCGTGGGATGCGGCGGCGGCCATCTTAGCTGACTTTCCGGCGAGAGCACGCAGAGATTGCTTGTTGGATTGATTGCGAGGTGCTCGTGTATCGCGCTCACGGTCGTGTTGCAAGCTAGCTAGGGGGTCGTGCATATATATAGGCGAATAATAGGCACCGGCAGCTGTATGATCGAGTAGGATTAGAATTCCTATGCTACTCGGTCCTGTGCATAATCGGACTACGATATGGTAAGTAACTTCGGGTGACGGATTCGTCCTTCTGTACGACTGCTATGAACTGCCGCTGTTCCTTTTCTGGTAATAATGCTCATGTAAGTTTGAGTATATATCATTAGGGCACTGCTCAGCGCCGGCGCGCCGGCCCAGTTTTTCGGCCGGTCACATCTGGTGCGTTAGATTCGGTTGTTACCCACCGTCAGATCAGGCCTTTTGTTTTTTTTCTTAAACGAAACGGCATCCGATCCAAAAATAGCATCGCTGGACGCTCGAGGCCGGACATTGAAGCTCCCGCCGGCCCCGACGCCGGCCGCCGTCCCCTTGAAGCATCAGCAACTCGCCGTTGGGCGCCGTCCCCGCCGCCGGTCGCCATCCTTGCAGGACCTGTGTTCGTCGGAACACCCTGCCGTCGTTCTGTAGCAGCACCGTCGTTGTAGAACGCCCAACCCTTACGTCGTTACAGCAAATTAGACGCCGCCGTCGGCCGCAGCTCCCGGTGTTGCCGCTCACACCATTGTCACCATGCCGGCACCCAGTAGAAGCTTTTTTCCTTGCCGATTGAAGCTTTTTCCTTGCCCGTTGAAACTTTTTCCATGGTTCAAAGTTTTTCTTCCACACCGATTTGAAGCTTTTCCATGCTTGAAGCTTACTCCTTTGCCGGTTGAAGCTTTTTCGGACACCGTTTGAAGCTTTTTTGCATCTGCCATCGCCGGCCACAAGTTTGTCGTCGTTGGTTGCAGCACGTCATTCCGGCAGTAGTAGCTTTTTTTGTTGCCGGTCGCAGCTTTTCGCGGCGTGGGTTGCAACTTTCCTCCTCTCCCGGTTGCAGCTGTTTGTTGTCATGGGCCACCAAACTACACCGCCCAAGATTGTAGCAAATAGTGACGCCGGTTGTAGCAAAAAAATGATATAGTTGTAGCAAAAACCAGCTGTGTTTCCAACTCGCTTATTGGTTGCACCAAAAAACAACTGTGGTTCCAGCTCTGGATTTGGCCGGTTGAAGCAAAACAAAATGCTAGTTCCAGCATCGTTATCCGCTCGCTGGCATCACAACCTTCACCGTGGTCATCCATGGAGACTCGTCGACACTGCTTGGCACGGCGCCCCCGGCGCGGTCCCAGCACCTCCGTCGCGGCGCCCCCGGCACGGTCCAAGCACCTCCGTTGCAGGAGAGTTTGTGCATCGCGGTGCGGAGATTGAAAAAAAATCACGCGGTGGAGCCATCTTCAAGAGCACTTCTGGAGGTAGGAGATGATGCACTGTAGCAAACGAGTGGGCCACGTTTGTTTCGGGAGGAGAGAAGATAGGAGGGGTGGTGGGCCTAAAAAAAATCACGCGTGGGTCGTTGACCCTGGGCGAATAAGATGCAGCGTCTGATCGCGTTTAATCGAGTATTTAACCAAAAACTACCACAATTGACGGAAACGTGAAGAAAAACTACCACTTTACGATTTTGTGCGGAAAATTACCACTTTTGTCCTAATCCGTGGCAAAAAACTATCAACTCGCGAAACCGCTCGCTTCGCCTGCGCTAAGCCCGAATCTGACCGGTTGGGCCCACGAACCAGGTGCCACCGTGGCCAACCGATGCCCGCCGCGCGTTAACGGCTGTTAACGGCGCGTTTGTGGCTGTCGTTCGGTGGTCCAATAAGTGGCCCCACTCACTCATCCTCTCCCTCTCCCTGGTGCTCACTCACTCATCCTCTTCCTCCTCGCTCGCTCAGTCACTCCTCCTCATCCTCTCCCTCTCACTGGTGCTCTGAGCTTATCGCCGTCGCGCCATTGCTGCCGGTAGAACTTGAGGATGCCATCCTGGAATGACGAGGAGAGCTCGGACGAGGACATCTGCATGGTTTCAATGGATCCTCAGCTCTTTGTAAGTGCATAATGGTGGAACAGAGTTAGGGTTAGGGTTAGTTCATCCAAATTGGAGATTCCTAGTTGCTTTTGGTTTGATTCCAAGTTTCTTTTACAGGAAACACCTGACAGTGTGGTGGATCCATCTTTCTGTGGTTCTTTCACTGAATCTTTGCCGACGTGCATGATGCATCACCAGAGGCCGAAGAAGATGGTAGCTTTTGAAGGTGCTTTGACAGGGAGGCGATTCCTTGGTTGTCCTGTGCACCAGGTATTAAATCTTGAACACTTACTTGCTTTGCTGGTGGAGATGTGTGGTGTGTGATGTGTTTTGCTGCTGGAGATGTGTGGTGCAGCAGGTATTAAGTTGTGCATAGATGTGTGCTGTGTTTAGAACTAAAACTGAAAAGTGCAGAGTTAACTGAATTTATCTCTGCTGAGAACACCTATTAACTGTGAACCTGAGAACACCTGTTAAATGTGAACTGTTAACTGAAATTCTGTTAGCTGTTAACTGAATATATCTGTTAACTAAAAAGAACAGAGTTAACTGAATTTATCTCTGCTGCTAAATAAGGTGCTGTGTGCTTAGTTTGAAAGAATTATGTTAGCTGAATTCAGAGAGCATTTAAGTAAACATAGGGTTTCACTTAAATGACTTGAGTTATCTGTACTAAGTTTGTTAGTAAGGTGCTTTGTGCTTAATTTTAAAGAATTGCTTCTGTAGGATGAAGGTGTCAACTGTGGGGTGGTGGAGTGGGTGGATGGTCCTTGGCCAGAGATTCTACAAAGGTGCCTAGCAAGGATTTGGGACATGTACCATGAGCAGAACTTGGGTAGGGTGAAGGACAAACAAGCTCATGAGAAAGAGGTGGGCAAGCTAAAGAAGGAAATTGAGTTCCTGTCAAACAACTACAGCCAGTTGGTGGAAGATGTGTCCAAGCTTTTTGACTATCAAGATGGAAAGATGTCTCATGACATGGACTATACCAGTCAGGCAATCAATGAACTAAATGAGAAGAAGAAACAACTTGAGGATCAGGCAAAGATTGAGATAAGTATGAAAAAACTGAAGCTTGCCAAGGAGCAAAGGTGCATTCTTCAAAGCCATGCAGATATCATTCAGAACATGAGGAAGGCCAAGAAGGAAGTGGAGGGGGACAGGGACCTACTTAAGCAAGAGAAGAAGAAGCTGGAGTATCTGATTGTTGATCTGCTCAATGCTGGGCATGGCAGCAAAGATAAGCTGGAGAGGATCAAGGCAATAATGAATGAGTGAAGGGCTTGCTGTGTTGGTTAAGTAATGGCCTATATATATAGCTGGCCTTGGAATGTCATGCATGTTAGGTGTATATTTTGGGAAAGTTTCATGTGGTTTCAGAACCTGAATCAAGATGGTATGAGCCAGCTACTGTTATGGTTTAAGAACTAGATGGTTTTATCTATGATGTAATGACTTTTATGTTAAGACCTACTATGCTAAGTGAGTACTCATGCTAAGTTAAGTAAGTAAGAATGTTTTATCTATGATGAGGCTGTTTTACTCTGCATATATTATGTGTAGCCAATACCTGCATATATATCTAGCTAGCTGACAGTAGTGACATACTTGAAAATGATAACATAGATAGTCAGTGTTGCCCATATCCAACTTAGATAGTCTGACATAGATAGTGAACTGGGAACATAGCAGTGGCATACATAGATAGCAAGTAGATAGTCTGGCATAGAACTGAACATAGTGCTGGCATACATAGATAGTAGTGGCATAGATAGTCTGACATAGTGCTGGCATACATAGATAGCAAGTAGATTACCAAACTAACTGAACTAACATAGAACAGCCCTAGGAGTCACATAGTGCTGACCAAACTGAACATTTTAACTTACTGAACTAAGATAAGACTGACGAAACTGAACATTTCTTGGACTGACAAAACTGAAGACAGCATCTCAGTCCTCCTTCTTCAGCATCTTCAGGCGTTGGGAGCGCCGCACTGCAGTCTTCTTCACCGCCGCCCTCTTCTTGCCTGGCGCCGGGGCGACCACATCTTCCTCCTCAACCTCTTCCTTCACGACGACGACCTCTGGGAGATCTGCGACCTCCGGCAGCTTATCCACGTCAATTGGGAGGTTCTTGTCCCCCTCCACGGCGTCGAGGACGGGCACCCGCAGCTGCACATCCGGCTCATTGTCGGAGAGTATGACAAGCTCCTCCACCTCGTCGTCAGAGGACTCATCGTCCGAGTCGCCAGATGAGTCCACCTCGGAGTCGTCGTCTGGCCCGAGGACCCACGGATTGTGCCTCTCCCAGTAGGCGTTATTGATGGGAGCTGCGAGAGCTAGGACGGCGTCGGTGACGTGCTCCGCCCTGGACGCAACGCGCGCAGGATCGTCGCCTGCCGGCGGCGTGGTGGATGAGCGGTACATCCACCAACGGGCGCGCTGCCTGGGGTCGGGGGAGCGCTGCACCTCGCGCATCGCCCACAGAAGAATGGTCGCCGGCGGGACGGTGAAGCCGCGAGGGAAGGTACGCTGCTTTTCAGCAGCCGTCATGACCTTCACCAGGCCGCAGGCGTGGTTCCTCATCATCTCCACACTGGGGAACCAGCACGCGATCTCCCTGTACTGCGCGCGCAGCTCCTGGTTATTGCCGGCGAGCTCCTCGACGGCCTTTTGCCAGCCTAGGCTCCCGTCCATGGCGACGGCGGTGGGGTGGTGGTTGTCGGCGTGGATTTCGACAGGAGAGAGGGGGGAGTGTAGTGGGCGGTGCAAGCGGCGAGTGGGCGAGTGGGCAGAGAGAGCGGCTACTGGACACGTATTAAAGCCTGAGAATCAGAAACGGCAAGCTATATGAAACGCACGCTCACGACGCAGCCGGCGCAACGCATGCTCAACACAGTAGGTTCCCACCAACCAAGATAACTAGGATGGCCGATGCTAGTCAAACAAATCACAAGCACTAGCCCACTGGCATTGAACGCATGGTTACACCCCCCTGCTCCTGGGTTCGAGCCCCAGGCCAAACAATTTTTTTATTATTTTGTTCTGGTGTTATAAAATGAATTTACTGTGACTTCTGATTCATATGAACATTTCTGAACTGTAGAAATGCCAAATAGCAAAAACAAATTAAAACAAATATAAACATGCACTTGCCACTATCACAAATTCAGTACCATATATTCAACATTCAAGTTCACAAGTCTGAATTTAACCATTCAAGTACCAGAACACAAATTTAGTAGCATACAATCAACATTCAAGTAGCACAACAGAAACTTAGTAGCATACACTCAACATTGAAGTAGCAGAACAGAGTTTCAATGATTTCCACTTGCACTGAAATAGGCTGCAAACTTGCTAGTAGGTTTCCTCTTCCTCTTGCCTGTTAATATCCCAGGTTCTCCAGTGGATGTTCTGGGTGCATTGAATCCTCTTGGAGCTCTTGTTGATCCTGATCCTCTTGGAGGTGCTGGTGAAGACTTGGCTGGTCCTGCTGAAACTGTTGATGCTGAACCTCTCTTAGCTACTGCTGTTTTTCTGTTCCTCGTTGCTTTAGGAGGTAGAGCAGATGAGGCTGGGATGTGTGAACTTTGGTGTTGATGTGGTGGTTGTGGAGGTACATGTGTAGCACTAGATGAACCCCTGAAAATTTCTCTATTCTCCTGCATGACAAAATTAAAACAGTTAGTAATTCTAGATGAAATATCTATGGCCTTGTAGAGATATCTATGGATTTTCAAATGACCTGATGTAAGTTCTTTCTCATCTCAAGACTTGGTTGCAGAGCTTTCCCACAGTTTGTATATCTATGGCCTTGTAGACCACAATTGCTGCATGTAATTGTTCCCATCCTACTTGTGTCCTTTGGTGCAGGCACCTCAAACTGGCCCTTCCTCCTAGCTGTCTGTTTCTTGCCTGGTTTTTCTTTGAACACTGGTGGCTCAATATCCTGAGTATGTGTGTCAGGCCAGAATTCAGGACCAGTGACAGGGTACACAATGTCTTTGTATGCTTCAATATATAGTGGTTTTTTGAAAAATTCATGCACATAGTCCTCTGGGTGCATGTGAAGCTTGCTCATTGCTGCTATTGCATGACTGCATGTCACACCTGTCATGTCCCACCTCCTGCAGTCACATGATTTAGTAGCTATGTTCACACAGTACTGATTTTCACCACTTGACACTTGCCAAATGTCAGGACCAGCCCTATGTGCCTCACAAAATTTGGCATACTTCTTATTCTCCTTCAGTTTCTCTGAATAGTTGGGTGTGATCATCCACCTGCTGGTCTCTGTCTTTTCCCTAGTCTTCTGCCTTTTGATCATCTGCTTAGTCCTAATTCCTTCAAACATTGTCCTAATTGGTTTGGCCCTAACATCAAGGATCATTTTGTTGAAAACCTCACTAAGGTTGTTCACAACAAGATCAGTTTTGCAATTATAATCCATTGCAGACCTACCCCAAGTCTCCTTTGGAATTTTCTTAAGCCACTTCCAGGCATCCTCACACTCTGCTTTCAGCTCTGCCATTGCTAATTCATGGCCATGTTTGGTGAATGAGTAGCTAGCCTGATCTACTAGCTTCTTTAGTTCTGCTCCTCTGAAACCAGCTGACTGAAAATTTGCATATATGTGCCTGAGGTAGTATCTCTGAGGGGAATCAGGGAACACCTCATTTATAGCCTTAAGAAGACCCTGTTTATAAGTTAATAACTATGGTCATGAACAAAAAGAAATTAAGCCAGTAATATCAATATTTCTGAAGTACTGGCAAAGATAGGGTGCATACCTTTTGCCTGTCAGAAATAATGGTGTAGGTTCCAAATTTGCTTCCACTTCCAATGCAACATCTTAGCTGGGTTAGGAACCATGTCCAACTATCAGAATCTTCCTTATCAACCACACCAAAGGCTATGGGGTAGATGTTGTTGTTGCCATCTCTTCCTGTGGCTGCAAGAATTTGCTGTCCAGTGGTTAGCTTGATGAAGCAACCATCAAGCCCTGCATCCATACCCAAATTAGCTACCATAATTTTCTCAACAAGATATTTTGAAGAAAATGCAGTTGTACATTTACCTATAAAGGGCCTGCAACCATTAATAAATCCTTCCTTTGATGCATGCAAGCAGTAGAACATGTACTTAAATCTAGGAGTTGGTGCAGGGTTTTCTGGGTCCTCAAATGTTGTAACTATACACCTGCTACCAGGGTTTATATCAAACTGCTTGTAGGTAGTCCCTCAGTCTATAGTACTGCTCCTTCTGGTCACCTTGCACAACCTTAAGAGCCTTCCTCCTTGCCCTATAGGCCACACTCTTTGATACATCAACAGAATAATTGACTTTGCTGTTTTTAATAAGTGCATCCACAGGAGCTCTAGGATCTGCTCTAAGAGAAGGCTCAACTGCTTTGGAAAGCCACTTAGTAGTAACCTTTGTGTTCTCTGCTGATGCTGGACAAGTGTGCTCCATGTTACACTTCTTAATGCAAAAAGTTCTTTCATGAGCTATCCTGGAGGCACACATGTAAAATTCACATCCATGCTCTCTCTGTGAACACCAAACAATAATTCTTGTTGGGGAGTTCCTGTGGTAGTGAAAAGACCTCAAAGTCCTTATATGAAAATCCCTTAATGCTTCTCTAAACTGGTAAACACTGTCATAACACAAGCTCTTGCACAACAGTAAATGTGAATTGGGAATTGAGGGGTCAAAATATACCCTTCCTTCATCTTTTTCTTATTACTCTTTGGCTTCTTCAGGAGGTATGGTAGTTCAACTTCATCTTCTTCTTCCTCATCACTTATGCCTACATCACCAGCAAAATAAAAATCATCTGCTTCAGGAAACCAATCTTCAAAGCGTTTTTTCTCTACCTCATTGTGACATCTGCTAGTTGGACCAGGATTCTTCACGTGTTTCACAATAGCAGTAGTTTCCAATGCTCTATCCTCTTCAGAGGCACACTCTATTTCCATTTGAATAGCTTCAGCACTCCCATCTGAATGAACTGAATCATCAGAACAAAATTCAGACACTTCAGTGTCTCCTTCAAAGTGGTTCAAATCTGCCTCTCTTTGAATCCTGCTCCTCTCAAGCTGAGCCTTTCTATCATTTATCTGATTCTGAAGCTCAGATTGCTCCACTATCTTTTTCACACAGCAGCTCTCTTGAGTGTTCATGTAATTCTCATTAGCCTGTGTACTACTTGCAGGTTCAACATCTCTCACAACCCTTATGTTCACAACCTTGACATGATGATAAAACTCCAACATTTCATGAACACTAGCTTCATTACCTAAATACTTTACTCTTTCAGATCCAATTTCCTCCTCCTTCACATAATACATGTAATCACTCTCCCCATACTCTTCACTAGCAATGAGTGATTGTAGAGTAAGAAAAGAAATATCTGTCTCATATATACTCCTTTTCACAGGGTTTCTTCCTTCGAAATGAAACCATATGTCCCACTTTTGGTCAGCCAAACTGCACAAATAAGTACTCATGAATTGAATTGAAATTGACAGAACTACAAGTGCAATACAGTTTACTACACATGTTCAACAAACAGAAACAAACACATCTTACTAATTTGCCAGATTGAAGAAACCATGTTCATTTAAGCAAGAGATATTTCCATACCTGCAACCCATAGAACATCCAGGCGCCGGCGATGACTGGGCGAGCGGTGCCTCCGGCTGCTGCGAGCCTGCCTGCGTCGAGAAACTGGTGCTTCCCAACCAGTTATCGACTGAGCCCACAGCGTCCAAACTTGTGCCACCGCCGCCGGCGTCGCCGCCGCCGTCGCCGCCGCCGTCGCCACCACCCATATCGCCGCCGCCCCCCTCCAGAATCACCGAAGACATGGCGGCCGCCACCTAGGTCAGAGAGAGGGAGAGGAGGGAGAGAGTGAAGCGAGAGGGGAACGGATCAGATCTTGACCCGCACCCGACCGACAGCCGCCGTTCCGACCGCAAACGCGCCGTTAACGGCCGTTAGCGCGCGGCGGGCGTCGGTTGGCCACGGTGGCACCTGGTTCGTGGGCCCAACCGGTCAGATTCGGGCTTAGCGCGGGCGAAGCGAGCGGTTTCGCGAGTTGGTAGTTTTTTGCCACGGATTAGGACAAAAGTGGTAGTTTTCCGCACAAAATCGTAAAGTGGTAGTTTTTCGTCACATTTCCGTCAATTGTGGTAGTTTTTGGTTAAATACTCCGTTTAATCAGAAGGCGCTCGCGCGTCCGGCGGAGCGTTCGGCCAGCGCGCCGAACATAAACGTTTACCATATCATTATGGTATATATCTACGAGTTTGGGGCCATGCTTCTATCTATCTATATACCTATATAGTACTCCCAAACGTTTATATATATATATATATATATATATATATATACACACGAGTCTTAGATTTGTATAGATACATATATATCTAGTCACGAAGTCTCACTCACTGACATCAGCGTACAATTTTTATGCCGTATGATTTGTTTTAGCAAGGTTTTGTTACTTTTTTTAAGAGGAACTGAGCCAGATTTCTTTACTACGTGTGGCTACTTGTTTCTTGACTCGTGACCGTTGCATGGGCCTGCAGATTGGCCCATTTTTCTTCTTTCACATCGCACGTCACGTGCTGTGTTCCTTCTCTTCTCTGTGTATCTCTTGCTTTCTTTCTTTTTTCTCATCATTTTTCTTAAAAAAGTTTTAAATTGTATAAAATATATATATATATATATATCATGAGAAAGAAGCAAATATCAAAAATGGAAAAAAGAATGCAAAATATAATTCCATTCCTACTCTTCGTATTGCTCTCACTTTATTTTTTTATCATTCTTTAAAAAAATTGTATTGTGAAAATATCTTTCTTGTAACAAAAAATAAAAAATAAAAAAAGAATTTAAATGGGTTTGTGTCCCATGGACATGCAACTGTGGGCTGGCGACCAATGTGCAACCGGGTAGTTGCATGTAAGACATGCAACTGGCCGCCGCCAAGGGAAGTTGTGTGTCCAGGGTTAACATGAAACTGAAGAATAAAGGACATGCAACCCCCGCCTCATTTACCCTCCCGCACATGACAAAATGACACAAAGTTGGAGTTATGATGAGGACATGTAGTTGCAGTTGATGTCGACATATGCAGTTGCGTGTCTAGTGGAGGACATGCAACCGATGCCCTTCACCCGACGAATCACCATTGAATTGCAGTCACGTGGAAGACATGTTGGAGTCAGTAGTCGCGTGTCTAGTGGGAGACATGCAACTGCTCTCCTTTCTCCGACAAAAACACCACATAGTTGCAGTGGAGGCAACACTTGCAGTTGCATGCCTAGTGGAAGACATGCAACTGCCCCTTCATGACAAAACACCATAATGTTGCAGTCAGGGGAGACACTTGTTGTTGTGTGCGTAATGGCAGACATGCAACTACCCTCCTCTCCTCGACAAAAACATCACATAGTTCCAACCGAAGGCAACACTTGCAGTTGCATTTCTAGTGGCAAACATGCAACTGTCTCTTCCCGACAAAACACCATAGAGTTGCAATCACATTGAAAACATGTAGTTGCAGTCGAGGGCGATACTTTCAATTGCATGCCTAGTGATAGAGATGCAACTTTTACTCATAGTAAACACCTCATAGTTGTAGTCAGGGGTAACACTTGCAATTGCGTGCCTAGCGGCACACATGCAACTGTCCCCCCTTTCCCCAACGGAAACATCATAAGTTGTAGTCGAAGGCAACACTTGCAGTTGCATGCCTAGTGACAGACATGCAACTGTTCCTTTCTGACAAAACACCACAGAGTTGCAGTCGCCTTGAAGACATGCAGTTGCAGTCGGGGGGTGATACTTGCAATTGCATGCCTAGTGATAAACGTGCAACTGCCATTCCTACCGAACACCTCCGAGTTGTAGTCTGAGACGGCACTTGTAGTTGCCTGCCAATTGGCACACATGCAAATGCCTCACCTTCCTGACAAAAATACCACAAAGTTGCAGTCGATGGGAACACTTACAATTGCATGCCTAATGAGAGTCATGCAACAACCCCTCCCGACAAAACACCACAAAACTGTAGTCGCGTTGAGGACGAATAGTTGTAATCGGGGTGATACTTGTAGTTGCATGCCTAATTGCAAACATGCAACTACGACTCCTGACAAAACACCTCAGAGTTGTAGTCAAAGAAACACTTGCAGTTGCATGCCTCGCGGTAGACATGCAACCGCCTCATCCCCTGACAAAACACCACG
This sequence comes from Thinopyrum elongatum, assembly GCA_011799875.1. Taxonomy (NCBI): domain Eukaryota; kingdom Viridiplantae; phylum Streptophyta; class Magnoliopsida; order Poales; family Poaceae; genus Thinopyrum; species Thinopyrum elongatum. Next base: position 692,461,028 of record CM022298.1, on the reverse strand, counting down.
AAGTTACAGTCACGTTGAAGACATGCAGTTGTAGTCGGGGCGACAATTGCAGTTGCATGCCTAGTGGCAGACATGCAACTCCCACTCCTGACAAAGCACCTCAGAGTTGCAGTCAAAGGCGACTCTTGTATTTGCATGCCTAGTGGCAGATATGCAACTTCTCTTCCTCCATGACAAAAACACCACATAGTTGCAGTTGGGGGCAACACTTGCTGTTGCATGCCTAGTGGCAAATATGAAACTACCACTCCAAACAAAACACTACTAAGTTATAACTGTGTTGAATACATGCAGTTGCAGCTAGGGCTGACACTTGCAGTTGCATGTCTAGCAGCAGACATGCAACTTTCCCCTTCCTCAAAAAAACACCATAGAGTTGTGGTCACGCTTAAGACATGCAAATAGAGTTGGACATGCAATTGCAGAAAAGGGGCATTTTTTTACCCGGGGACAGAAAAAATACATTTCTTCCCCAAAGGAACGAATAATCTTTGTGTGTTCTTCTCATGCGATGGGACAATAAAAAAAGACAAAATAATGCAACCATTAGTATTGGAGGGTTCGTGGACACGAGTTATTACGCGTACATTTATCAGAGCATCCACCGCAAAAAAATCCCTAAGAAACACGAGCACCCATACATCCAAAAACGTATAATTTGCACAGACGTCAAAAAGCCTATGGCCCAAAAAACAAAAAAAAGAACAAAAGGGGATGATTCAGAAACCCATGGACCAACAGCGCATGCATGTGTTAACAAGAACAATCGGGCGTGCCACACGAAAAACAATAACGCCCACTAGAAGAAAGCATCCAATAATGAAGGACTTAGATATGTGTTAGATAATAGTCATCTAGAATTAGCATAATGCACTTTTTAAAACCGTGTTTCAGCAAAAAGTAATGAAAGGTATAAATAAAATAAAAAACTAAACTAAAAGAAGAAAACAAAAAATGACATAAGAGAAAGAAAAGAAAATAGAAACAGAAAATAAATAATAAAAGATGAAACAGCAAAATCCATCTAACACTCAGCGAGTTGACAAAGATTTATCAAAGCCGAAACAAAATTACAAGTGCCCCACTCACCCTTAATTGCACGTGATCACTGGATGGGTTGACAAAAAATAAAAAATAAAATGAATAAATTTAAACAAAAAAGGAAATAAAATAAAAACTAATTTAAAGCTAAAAAGTACTAGGTATGTGAAGTTCAAATAACTACTCAAACCTACCTGATCGTCCAAGGGTTTCCTTAGTTTGTTCACACATTGCAAAAGTCGCTGATAAGTAAAAAAAGGGCCCAAAAAGGGATTACACAACCTTCTCGATCAAAAAGAAAAAACAGGAAAAGTAATGGCATCACCAGCTCACAGGCCGAAAATAATCACAAAGAAGCCCAAGTACACAAAGGAAATAACAGCCCAGAAAGAAACGAAAAGCCCACAAGGGAACATACGAATAAACAGTAGTGCATTTATAGCGCTGAGGTTGGCGAACAAAGGAGAACAAATCCCATGTAAGTGGTTGGTCGACTGTGACATTAGTAATTCTCAGTCGACTGAGAATTCGCACAACCCTTTTGATATAGCTTACCCCTCATGCCAAGTGGTTGTCACGTTTTAGTGTTTAATATAGAAAAAAATTATAGTACATCATACTACTCAACATAACATGTAGTATTAATTAAGTTAATCTAATGATCAGTATGATACCGTCAAATTTTGGCTTCCCAACATATTAGTATTGTTACGAGAAATGTATCTTCCAAATGTTCGGAAAATTGCGATAGATCCGAACGATGAGAAAAATGGGGCCACTACTGGGATTCGAACACAAAACCTGATGGTTGTGGCCACAACTCGCCATCAGCTGAGATAAGTATATGTTCTGTTTTGTGTACAGATTGATTTACTTTTATACCTTAGTAAATGAGAGTGAGAAAAAAAGACCCAAGTGCCTTTGACGAGAGGAAAAAACCATTTGGTCCAAGTTTTTTAAAGGACTGTGTAACGTGTTTTGTACTCCACTTATCTCTTTTTTGTAGTGATGAACATTTTGTAGAGAAATAAATGTTCCGCTCTTATAGAATTCAAACAACGGTCTTTTTCTTGTGTATCATCAAAAATAACTTTGTTTTGAAACATCCCTCTGTAATGAGCCTGATAATTATACGCACCACAAACCTGATATCTTATGTACAAATATCGTGATAGCTTTTTTGACCCCCCAAAAAACCAGTGTAAACATGCCCTCATTAACTTTTTGTATGAGTAGCATGTTAACTCAACATCGCAGACCTGATAACTTATGCAACCAAGTCCTGGTAACTTTAGCGACAGGGGGGAGGGGTTGATGAAATATATCCCGGTAATTTTTACGTGAATAGCATGATAACTTTTATGTGAATAACATGGTAACTCACACATCGTAGACCCGATAATTATGTACCCCGGTCCTGGTAACTTTGGCGACGGGGGTGGGGGGGAGTTGATTAAATATTCCCCTGGTAACTTTTATATGAATAGCATGGTAACTCACACATCGTACACCTGATAACTTATGTACCCTGGTCCTGGTACTTTGGCGATTGGGGGGGGGGGGGGGGGGGAGGGGGGGGGGGGAGTTGATGAAATATCCCCTCGATAACTTTTGTGTGAATAGCATGATAACTCACACATCGTAGACCTAATAACTTGTGTACCCTGGTCCTGGTAACTTTGGCGACAGGGGTGGGGGACTGGATGAAATATCCTCTCAGTAACTTTTGTGTGAATAGCATGGTAACACACACATCGTAGTCCTGATAACTTATGTACCCCGGTCCTGGTAACTTTGGCGATGGGGGTGGGGGAGTTGATGAAATCTCACGTCGATAACTTTTGTGTGATAGCATGTAACTCACACAACGTAGACCTGATAACTTATGTACCCCGGTCCTGGTAACTTTGGCGGCGGGGGTGGGGGTGGGGGAGTTGATGAAATATCGCCTCTGTAACTATTGTGTGAATAGCATAGTAACACGCACATCGTAGACCTGATAATTTATGTACCCCGGTCCTGGTAACTTTAGCGACGGGGGTGGGGGGAAGTTGATGAAATATCCCCTCGGTAACTTAGCATGATAACTCACACATCGTAGACCTGATAACTTATGTACCCATGTCCAGGTAACTTTGGCAACGGGGGTGGGGGTGGGGAGTTGATGAAATATCCCCTCGGTAACTTTTGTGTGAATAGCATACCCGACAATTTTTGTGCAAATAGCATGGTAATATAGGCACAATGGAGCTGATAACTCACGTGCAAACACCACACAGTAACTTTCACTAGGTCAATTTTTTGTTTGAAAAAAATAGGTACAATAATTGTTTTGTGTAAATAATATGGTATTTTTTATCACAGACCTGATAACTGAGGTACGAAGACCGCGGTAAATTTTGACACGGAGAAAATAAGCAGATGAATAACATACACCGGATAATTTTTACGTAATTAGCATGCTATTTTACGCACCACAGACTTGATTATAGGTGGTCAACAGGCCGACCCGGGTACAACACAACCCGACACACGCCTAAACGGGCCTGGACTGGCACAACCCACAAAGTTCCATTTATAAGCGAGTCAAGCCATGTCGGCACGTGGACCTCACCCCACGGCCGAGGCACGTCACCGATGGTAGGCGGTATTGCAGGCATGATAATTTACTTACAAATATCATGGTAACCATCGCCCTAGGTGGAATAAAGGGTAGTAGAAACACCCTAGGTAATTGTTGGGGAACGTTGCATGGAAAACAAAAAAAAAATTCTACGCACACGCAAGATCTATCCATGGAGATGCATAGTTACGAGAGGGGCAGCTGTGTCTACGTACCCTCATAGACCGTTTAGCAGAAGCGTTTATCAATGCGGTTGATGTAGTCGAACACCTTCGCGATCCAACCGATCAAGTACCAAACGTATGGCACCTCCGCGTTCAGCACACGTTCAGCTCGATGACGTCCTCGCCTTCTTGATCCAGCAAGGCGGGCGAAGTAGTAGATGAGTTCTGGCAGCACGACGGTGTGGTGACGGTGATGATGCAACTATCTCCGCAGGGCTTCGCCGAGCACTACGAAAATATGACCGAGGGTGAAATAGAGGGAGAGGGGTGCCGCACACGGATTGGGGATCGTGGTGTGTGTTGTCCCTCTCCCTCCTCACACACACACACACACACACACACACACACACACACACACACACACACACACACACACACACACACACACACACACACATATATATATATATATATATATATATATATATAGGTGGAGGGGGAGGGGAGGCAGCCCTAGGGGCGCCCCAAGGCCGGCAGCCGCCCTGGGCTCCTGCCCTAGGCGCCTTCCCCCTTTCCTTATTTAGGGGTGGAGGAGATGGCAGGGGAGGGGCCGGCGGCTGCCCTGCCTTGGCCCCCCCTTTCCTTCCTTGGCACGTGGACAGGGGAGGTGGAGTGCGCCCAGCCCCTTAGTGGGCTAGTGCACCTCCCTCCTTTGTCCCATGAGGCCCACCAAGTGCCGGTGGCCTCCCGAAAGCCCTTTCGGTACTCCGATAAATACCGGTACTTCCGAAACCTTTTCGGTGACCAAATACTATTGTCCTATATATCAATCTTTATCTCCGGACCATTCCGGAGCTCCTCGTCATGTCCATGATCTCATCCGGGACTCCGAATAACATTCGGTCATCAACTCACATAACTCATATAATAATATATATATCGTCAACGAACGTTAAGCATGCAGACCCTATGGGTTCGAGAATGATGTAGACATGACCGAGACGACTCTGTGGTCAATAACCAATAGCGGGACCTGGATGCCCATATTGGTTCCTACATATTCTACGAAGATCTTTATCGGTCGAACCTTTATGACAACATACGTAATTCCCTTTGTCTATCGGTATGTTACTTGCCCAAGATTCGATCATCGGTATCTTCATACCTAGTTCAATCTCGTTACCGGCAAGTCTCTTTACTCATTCCATAATACATCATCTTGTAACTAACTCCTTAGTCACTTTGCTTGCAAGCTTCTTGTGATGTGTATTACCGAGAGGGCCCAGAGATACCTCTCCGATACACGGAGTGACAAATCCCAATCTCGATTCACGCCAACTCAACAGACACCTTCGGAGATACCTGTAGAGCATCTTTATGATCACCCAGTTACGTTGTGATGTTTGATTGCACACAAGGCATTCCTCCGGTATCCGGGTGTTGCATGATCTCATGGTTGAAGGAACATGTATTTGACATTAAGAAAGCAGTAGCAATAAACTGAACGATCATATGCTAAGCTAATGGATGGGTCTTGTCCATCACATCATTCTCCTAATGATGTGATCCCGTTATCAAGTGACAATACATGTCCATGGTTAGGAAACCTTAACCATCTTTAATCAACGAGCTAGTCTAGTAGAGGCTTACTAGGGACACTGTATTTGTTTATCTATCCACACATGTATTTAGGTTTCCGATCAATACAATTCTAGCATGAATAATAAACCTTTATCATGAATAAGGAAATATAATAATAACAACTTTATTATTGCCTCTAGGGCATATTTCCTTCAGTCTCCCACTTGAAGTAGAGTCAATACTCTAGTTCACATCGCCATTTTATTAACACCCAAAGAGTTTACTAGAGTCAAGAATCTAGTTCACATCACCATGTGATTAATACCCAAAGATTACTAAGGTGTGATCATGTTTTGCTTGTGAGGGAGGTTTAGTCAACGGGTTTGCCATATTCAGATCCGTATGTATTTTGCAAATTTCTATGTTTACAATGCTCTGCATGGAGCTACTCTAGCTAATTGCTCCCACTTTCAATACGCATCCAGATTGAGACTCAGAGTAATCCGAATCAGTGTCAAAGCTTGCATCGACATAACCCGTTACGACGAACTCTTTATCACCTCCATAACCGAGAAACATTTCCTTAGTCCTCTTAGGTAACTAAGGATAATTTTGACCGCTGTCCACTTATCCACTCCTGGATCACCATTGTACCTCGTTGCCAAACTCATGGCAAGGCACACAACAGGTTTGGTACACAGCATGGCATACTTTATAGAACCTATGACTGTGGCATAGGTAATGACTTTCATTCTCTCTCTATCTTCTGTCATGGTCGGGCTTTGAGTCTTTACTCAACTTCACACCTTGCAACATAGGCAAGAACCCTTTCTTTGACTGATCCATTTTGAACTTCTTCAAAACTTTGCCAAGGAATGTGCTTTATGAAAGTCTAATTAAGCGTCTCGATCTATCCCTATAGATCTTGATACCCAATATGTAAGTAGCTTCACCGAGGTCTTTCATTGAAAAATTCTTGTTCAAGTATCCTTTTATGCTATCCAGAGATTCTATATCATTTCCAATCAACAATATGTCATCCACATATAATATCAGAAATGCTACAGAGCTCCCACTCACTTTCTTGTAAATACAGACTTCACCATAAGTCTGTATAAAACCATATGCTTTGATCACATCATCAAAGCGTATATTCCAACTCCGAGATGCTTGCACCAGTCCATAGATGGATCGCTGGAGTTTGCACACTTTGTTAGCACCTTTAGGATCGATAAAACCTTCTGGTTGCATCATATACAACTCTTGTTTAAGAAATCCATTAAGGAATGCAGTTTTGACGTCCATTTGCCAGATTTCATAATCATAAAATGCGGCAATTGCTAACATGATTCGGACAAACTTAAGAATCGCTACGGTGAGAAAGTCTCATCGTAGTTAACCCCTTGAACTTGTCAAAAACCTTTCGTGACAAGTCGAGCTTTGTAGACAGTAATATTATCATCAGCATATGTCTTCCTCTTGAAGATCCATTTATTTTCAATGGCCTGCCGATCATCGGGCAAGTCCACCAAAATCCATACTTTGTTCTCATACATGAATCCTATCTCAGATTTCATGGCCTCAAGCCATTTATCGGAATCTGGGCTCATCATAGCTTCTTCATAGTTCGTAGGTTCGCCATTGTCTAACAACATGATTTCCAGGACAGGATTACCATACCACTCTCGTGCGGAACATGTTCTGGTCGACCTACGAGGTTCTATAGTAACTTGATCCGAAGTTTCATGATCATTATCATTAGCTTCCTCTCTAGTTGGTGTAGGCATCACGGGAACGGTTTTCTCTAATGTGCTACTTTCCAATTCGAGAGAAGGTACAATTACCTCATCAAGTTCTACTTTCCTCCCACTCACTTCTTTCGAGAGAAACTCCTTCTCTAGAAAGGACCCATTCTTGGCAACAAAGATCTTGCCTTCGGATCTGTGGTAGAAGGTGTACGCAATAGTTTCCTTAGGGTATGCTATGAAGACGCACTTCTCCGATTTGGGTTCGAGTTTATCAGGCTGAAGCCTTTTGACATAAGTGTCGCATCCCCAAACTTTAAGAAACGACAACTTAGGTTTCTTGCCAAACCATAGTTCATACGATGTCATCTCAATGGATTTAGACGGTGCCCTATTTAACGTGAATGCGGCTGTCTCTAATGCATAGCCCCAAAATGATAAAAGGCAAATCGGTAAGAGACATCATAGAACGCACCATATCTAATAAAGTACGATTACGATGTTCGGACACACCATTACGTTGTGGTGTTCCAGGTGGCGTGAGTTGTGAAACAATTCCACATTGTTTTAAATGAAGGCTAAACTCGTAAGTCAAATATTCGCCTCTGCGATCAGATCGTAGAAACTTTATTTTCTTGTTACGATGATTCTCCACTTCACTCTGAAATTCTTTGAACTTTTCAAATTTTTCAGACTTGTGTTTCATCAAGTAGATATATCCATACCTACTCAGATCATTTGTGAAGGTCAAAAAATAATGATACCCACCGCGTGCCTCAACACTCATCGGACCGCATACATTGGTATGTATTATTTCTAATAAGTCATTAGCTCGCTCCATTGTTCCGGAGAACGGAGTTTTAGTCATCTTGCCCATGAGGCATGGTTCGCAAGTATCAAATGATTCATAATCAAGTGATTCCAAAAGTCCATGCGCATGGAGTTTCTTCATGCGCTTTACACCAATATGACCTAAATGGCAGTGCCACAAGTATGTTGCACTATCATTATCAACTTTGCATCTTTTGGCATCAATATTATGAATATGTGTATCACTGCGATCGAGATTCAACAAGAATAGACCATTCATCAAAGGTGCATGACCATAAAAGATATTACTCATATAAATAGAACAACCATTATTATCTGACTTAAATGAATAACCGTCTCGCAATAAACAAGATCCAGATATAATGTTCATGCTCAACGCTGGCACCAAATAACAAATATTGATGTGTAAAACTAATCCTGAAGGTAGATGTAGAGGTAGCGTGCCGATGGCGATCACATCAACCTTGGAACCATTCCCGGCGCGCATCGTCACCTCGTCCTTAGGCAATCTTTGTTTATTCCGCAGCTCCTGTTTTGAGTTACAAATATGAGCAACCGAACCAGCATCAAATACCCAGGCGCTACTATGAGCATTAGTAAGGAACACATCAATAATATGTATATCAAATATACCTTTGTTCACTTTGCCATCCTTCTTATCCGCCAAGTATTTGGGGTAGTTCCGCTTCCAGTGACCATTCCCTTTGCAGTAGAAGCACTCAGTTTCAGGCTTGGGTCCAGCTTTGGGCTTCTTCATGGGAGTGGGAACTTGCTTTCCATTCTTCTTGAAGTTCCCTTTCTTTACCTTGCCTTTTTTCTTGAAACTAGTGGTCACGTTAACCATCAATACTTGATGCTCCTTCTTGATTTCTACCTCCGCGGCCTTAAGCATTGCGAAGAGCTCGGGAATCATTTTCTTCATCCCTTGCATATTATAGTTCATCGCAAATCCTTTGTAGCTTGGTGGCAGTGACTGAAGAACTCTGTCAATAACACTATCAACTGGAAGATCAATTCCCAGCTGAGTCAAGTGGTTATGATACCCAGACATTTTGAGTATGTGTTCACTGACAGAACTTTTCTCCTCCATCTTGCAGGTATAGAACTTGTTGGAGACTTCATATCTCTCAACCCGGGCATTAGCTTGAAATATTATCTTCAGCTCTTGGAACATCTCATATGCTCCATGACATTCAAACATGTTTGAAGGCTCGGTTCTAAGCGTAAAGCATGGCACACTGAACTATTGAGTAGTCATTAGATCGAGTCCGCCAGACGTTCATAACATCTGCAGTAGCTCCTGCAGCAGGTCTGTCACCTAGCGGTGCATCAAGGACATAATTCTTCTGTGCAGCAATGAGGATAATCCTCAAGTTACGGACCCAGTCCGTGTCACTACTAGGGAAAACCTTATACATAGAATCTTAGCAGTAGCACTAGACAAGAAGGGGCGCTACTGCTAATTAGCAGTAGCACTGGCCCCAAACAGGCGCTACTGCTACCGACTTAGCAGTAGCGCGGCTCGGTAGAGCCACGCTACTACTAAAATTCCCCGACCGTTCCCGCCACGCTAGGTTTAGCAGTAGCGCGACCACTTTAACCGCACTAGTGCTAATGTATTAGTAGTAGTGCAATTTTTTTCAAGGTCGCTACTGCTAATTTTGAACCTGGTCACATGGCGGACCCCGCTTAGTAGTAGCGCCTCTTCCAGAAGCACGCTACTTCTATCTTATTAGCAGCAGCGCGTTTTACACCCAGCGCTACTGCTAAACCGCAGCCATACCACCTTTTTCCTCCACCCTCCCCCTCCCCCATACTCTCTTCCTTCACTTTCCCCTAGCTCCCACCTCCTCTCTCCCTCACTTTGCTTCTTCCGCACTACTTCTCCCCCCCATTACTCTCCTTCTTCTACCTATCTTTCTCTCTCTTTATTACTCCTAGCTAACTACACCACCTCCATTAATGCATCTCCTTTCTCTTTTTCCTTCCCCCTCCACTAGTTGAACTTGTCTCCTCCCAAACTAGCTAGCTAGGTAGATCTAGCATTTAGTGAAGTGACCTATGTACCTCCCTAACTAGATCTAGCCTTGTCAAGAAGAGCTCTGTCCACTTTTGATCATTCCATAGGTGTGTGTGGCGACACCTATCGACATCATCATCACCGTGCTCGATCTCGAGATAGGTGATTTAAAATTTATGCTTTTGCAAGAATGGAAATATGTGTATGTGTGCAATATGACATAATCGGGCGATATGATGGAAATTGTGTGTGTGGCATGAGTTGCCGCCGAATTGTGCTTGTGAGTTGCCTATGTTTTGCCGAAATGTCGATTTATTTCCGTTTCAGCGAATTCCGGGCAAACTCTATTTGTCCTATTTTTAGGGAAGGTCATGCCGAATTTTTGTATGACTTTGATGCATGCATGCATTTTTATAATCAATTTGTTTATTATTACCGTACAGGCATTCATGATGGTCAGTGGAACGATGGCGGACAGGTGGTTGCGGTCTGCGGTGTAGGACATGAAAGAAAATAACCTGACAGAGATTTTATGTCCGTGTCGAAGATGCAGAGGAGTTTGGCTCGACCCCTATGACGATGGTCGTGTGATGGCGCACCTGCTCATGACTGGTTTCATGGATGGTTATACTCGGTGGATAATTGAAGATGAGGATGATGATGTTGAGGACGCCGATGGGGCAGGCAATGACGACACGGGGCAAGACGATGAGATGATCGATAATGGCGGCGGAGAAGGGGCCAGACATGGCAGCGGAGAAGAGGCCAGACATGGCAGCGGAGAAGGGGCCGGACATGGAGGCAGAGAAGGGGCTGGACATGGCGGCGGAGAAAACATGGACTCCACGCCGCAGACTTTGTCGGTACTAAGTTCAATCATGCGGGACCCTCATGTTCAAGCACTGCTTCGCAAAGAGACGAGTACTGACAGAGCTGCTTCCAGAGAGGAGGCCAAGCTGCAGCAACTGGTGGTAGACTCGAACACTCCATTGTATGATGGTTGCGATCCCGAGGTGACCCGCTTGAGTTTCACGCTCGAACTCTTGAATACGAAGGCTAAAAACAAATGGACCGACACTAGCCTCGATGAGCTTCTCAAGTACCTAAAGGATGTTCTTCCCGCGGGGAATCTATGTCCTACTAGTGTGGATGAGGCCAAGAAGATCGTGTGCCCTGTTGATCTTCCGCACGTTAGATACCATGCATGCATCAACGATTGCATAATTTATAGGAAGGAGCACGTGGAAAAAATCAGCTGTCCGGTGTGCAATGCTTCTCGATACAAGAAGGCCGGGAAGAAATCTCCCCAGAAAGTTGTATGGTACTTACCGATCACTCCCCGTCTGCAACGTTATTTTGTAGATCCCAAGGAAGCAAAGCTCCTGCGTTGGCACGCGAAGAGGACAAAGCCGATGATGGAGATGATCCGAAGCTGAGACACCTCATGGATGGCCAGTGGAGAGCGTTCAACGGTGAATATCGGTATTTCGCATGTGATGCAAGGAACATCGTGCTCAGCGTGTGTACCGATGGCATGAATCCGTTTGGCAACCAGAACACCAACCATAGCACATGGCCCGTGTTTGTATGGATGTACAACCTCCCCCTTGGGTGTGCATGAAGTCGAAGTACATACACATGAGCATGCTGATTAAAGGGCCAAAACAACCGGGAAATAATATTAATCTGTATCTGGGGCTACTTCAAGAGGAGTTAGACACGTTATGGAAAACACCGGCCAAGACATGGGACACCAGCAAAGGCGAGTATTTCTATATGAGAGCCTCGCTGATCACGATGGTGCACGACTATCTCGGTTATGGATATGTCGCAGGCCAGGTGTGCCATGGATATTGCGGATGCACGCGGTGCATGGATGATACGACGTCTCAGCAGCTAACGTCAATGAAAGATGGCGGATCTGGGAAAATCGTGTACATGGGGCATTGAAGATGGCTCGAGAAGGACGATCCGTGGAGAAACCGTGGAGATCTATTCAATGGTGAGGCTGAGCATCGAGGACCACCACGTAAGTGGAGCGGCGCCGAAATCGATGAGCTGTTGAAAAACTGGGAACAGTGCCCCGCGGCGGGAAAGACGAAGAAAAAGGCGCCGGAGCCGTTGCTGAAGGTATGGAAGATGAGGTCTGTTTTCTGAGACTTGGAGTACTGGCACAAACTCGACACGCCTCATTGCCTTGATCAAATGCATATCTGTAAGAATGTTTGTAACACCCCAAAAATATTTTCTGAATTTTTAAAATCTTTCCTTTAAAAATAAAATGTTTTGAAAATCATTTTTTTGATCATATTACTTTTCTACCAATTGAAAACCCTTTTAAATTTTAATTTGGTTTCAAATTTTCTTTAATGATACTATTTTGAAAGGTTTAAAATTTATTTGGATAATTAATTTGGAGGTTTTCAAACAGTTTTTCAAATAGGAAAGTTTTTGAAATAAATTAAATTTTCAAAGAAAATGGCCCTCTTCACTTCTTTCTAGCCTTCCAAAATCATCCAAATATTTTTTCTGCCACTCCCATTTATCCCTCAAGTCATTCTATTATTCTAGGGCAGTACCCAAATCTCTGCCACCCCACAAAAAAATACTTTTCACAATTCAAATAAGTTCCCAAGTTGGAATTTGTATTTTTCATCATTCCTTGGTTTACAAAGGAACCACCATTTCTACAGGGATTCCACCTCCACCAAAATTATCTCAACAAATATATGGTACCCACAACCCATTTCTCCAGAAACATGGGGTGCCACAGTTCAAAAATTTCAAATTCCACTCAATTCAAATTTGGACCAGATTCAATATTTCTGATCCAAACATATTTTTAAGTGCTCCAAAAATTCCCAAACTTTGCCAGGCCCTCTCATATGCATCAACACATCACCAAAAAAATTGACACAAATTCTAAAAATCCCTAGCACACTCTGCCATGGGAACATATGGATGTCTGTGCACTGTTCATCCATGAAGAAATTCAGTTAACTGAATTTTGTCTTCAGTGGCAGAGCCGATCGGTGCCGTGCACCCCTTCCCTTCCTTCTCCTTCACGGCGACGCCAAGTTCATCAATACCCCGACCCCTCCTGGCCCACTCCGCAGCCTCTCCTCGCCGGTGAGCTAGCGACTAGCCGGTGCAACGGCCCCGAGCTGATCCACGGCGGACCGAGCGGAGCCGCCTCGGCCACCGACCTCCATCACTGCGCCGCTGACCTTCCCACCTAATTACTCTCCACGCGGCACCTCCTCCGCACTCTCTCCACGCCGACCACGCCGCCCTTGGCCCTCTGTCAGTCACTAGAGACGGACGACGTCCGCCGCACCCGTACGGTGGCCACGCCGTGGATGAGGACGAGGAGCTTGAGCGCGTCCACGCCGAGTCTTCCGGATATCTCCACCGCCCTCATAACTGCCGTACCACCCCTGACCACCGCCCCTAACCACCTCCGGCGGCCGGAGTAACTCCGGCGTCGCCCACAAGATTCAGACCGCCTCGGCAGCCTATAAATAGAAGCCCCGAGCTCCCCTCGTTCCACCCATCGCCTCCACCACCTCCCTATCACTCCTACGCCACTTCCCTGACCTCGAGGAGGCCTCCTCCCTCCTCTCCAGCCACTGCTCCGCCGCCTCTGTTTCCGATCGGTTCGACGCCGTTACTCCACCACCACTGCTCAAATCCTGCCAGTAGCCTTATATTCCACCGCAACATCGATTCCCCACTCAAATTCCGCTTCCCGAGCTCTCTCCGGCGAGCTTCCGACTCCACCGAACCACCGTCCGCTGTCATCGACCTCGCCAGTGTTCTGCTGCTCTCCGGCGACCACCACCACCTCCCACCGACATGGTAGTCTACCCCGAGCACACTCCGACCATCACCACCTCCCAAAACCCCGGCGATCACTGCCGGCGATCGCCGTCTCCCATCTGATTCCGCGCGCGTGTTCGAATTTTCGAACCTAACGGGTGGACCCCACCCCGCGCTTTTCTTTTTCTTTTTCTCTGTCTCAAACGAAGACGTAATCTCTGCTTTTACGCCTTCCACGCTGGAAAGCGTATTTCTGCCCGAAGCGTTTTCCTTATAAGCGCTCAGGGACTGGTTTTTTACAGAAACAACCCTGGTTTTGAAAGTTTAATAACTCCTAAACTACAACTCTGTTTAAGTTGATTTTTTTTAAAATTCTTATTTTTCTCTCTAGTTTTTTGGTATTTATTTAAAAATGTTTTGAGACAACTTTTTGTACTGTTGTCAATTTTTTTTAATTTGAGTTAAATTTGAATTTTCAGAAAAAGAAGAGGAAAGCCTTGCCGGGAATTTTGAAGGGTTTTCACCTGACTACTTTGGACAAGGCAAGCATTATTGAACTTGGGATATGGTGATTGCGTTTTGCATTTGCATGTTTGCATCCGTTGGTGTTGCACCACATATATCACAAGTGCATGCATGTTCGGTCATATCACTTTCTTGCTCATGTCTTGCAATTCACTCAAGGAAAGAATCCTTCTAACATGGTAAAACTGTGAGTATCCAGGAGAGTGTCTCCTGCCTTGGACGTGCCGGTGGGCACGGGCCATTATTTTTCGACACGGTGGTGTCACGTGACGCTTGTGGAATATACCGGTGAAGATAATTAACACCTCTTGAGTCAGCCAAGATCGAGTCTTTTTTCCTTTACACCTAGCTGGATACCGTTCTGCCACGGGTCTTTCCGCAAGGAAGGTACGGCTTACTGAGTTGATAACCCATGTCTAAGTGCACACCGTACAAAAGGGCCACGATGAGGGTTTCCAGTGCCTTGGACTAAATCCTGTCATCGGGTCAGGGGGCATGGTTGTTTCCGGTTGTAAACGAGAGGGGGGCACCCCTTGGAATCCGCGTGTATTAATAGTGATGCCATGCAGGACGTTGGTCTCCCCGTCTTAGAGTTTTTCTTGAACGATGCTTTGGGTGATTCCTGGCATCCGGAAAGTTATTCTGGTGTGTGCTGGTCAGGTGTGTTTTCAACCCAAAGACCGTAATGGGAATTATTCAGTGTCACGGTACTGACTAAAGAAATCCTTTACTTGTGGTTAAAGAGTACACCCTCTGCAGAGTTTAAGCCTATTCGAATAGCCGTTGTCCACGGTCAAGGGCGTTAGCTGGGTGGGTCAAGTGTCGGTCCCGGTGTCTGTCTCCGGAGGAAATAATTTTAATATGCCTGAAATATTTTGCAGGATAATTATTGTCACCCTGTTGCTACCATGAATATTTTTCATGCTTGTTAAATATTATTATGGTTATGCATAATATTGAGGACTAACCCATTTCTCTTATTTTGAATATTTTTCCTGAGTGTCTCAAGGGCTAGCTAGACTACCCCGGGCATTCGGTTTTATTTTTTTCAAGACCTTTTGTGGCGTCTCTCGAGTTAACAGGCAGTTTATCCCGCCACTACTCTTGTGGGCACCCGATTGGCATTTCTCTTCAAGTCCGACCGTGGCGTCACTTGACACCCGACTGGCATTTATTTTCAAGACCTCTCGGGGCGTCGCCTGAGTTCTCGGATGGTCCTGTCTCGTCCGATTTCTCTTTTAGACACCCATTTGGCATTTCTCTTCAAGACCTACCGCGGTGTCATTTTAGACATCCGACTGGCATTTCTTTTATTTTGCTGAGTGTCACTTGGGCTGGCTAGACTACCCGTGACATTCATTTGTTTAGTTTCTAATAAGTTTGATCATGACTAACATGCTATGTTCACGTTCATATCATTTATTTGTCATGATTTAACTTTCAGTTATCATGAGCATATGCATCCATTATATCTTCTGTTCGTAATGTTTGCGAGTACATTCCAACGTACTCACTGGCTTGTCCCTGGCTATTTACTTGGCCAGACTTGGAGGAAGACGAGCTTGTGGAGGAGGATTGCGCTAGCGAGCCCGAGGCTTAGAGGTGTCCCAGTCAGTCAACCTGTGAGATAGGAGACTACCACATGTATCATCCGCTGAGCTTCCGCTACACAAATAAAATAGTCAAGCCTCACTGTGACGCTTGGCTCTATGTTATTGTACTAGTATTGCATCACCACCACATCACTGTCATATTCCGCCACTGCCATTTATTGGCGAGTTTGTAATAATGTTGTTGAGCTCCCAGAATCAACCTTGTGTAATATTATCTTATACTGGTTATCTGTATCAAGGAAGTCCACCAGTTGTGTTGATCTTGGGGCTGGTGTGACTTAGGGCTATTCTGGGATTTATTCTCAGAAATGGGCCCGACAGACCTTGGTACCAGAGCCAGGCTGACTGTAGGAAGCCCTAGGCACGATCGCTAGTACTCGAGTCAGTACTAACATTTTCAGCATGCATCTCATGCATTGTAGCATTTTCCCATGGTCATCATATGCACATGATATGACTATTTGGATTTTTGTCTACTGATGTAGATGTCTGGCGGCAGCTGCACATCCCAGATTTTCGCCAATGAGCCTGCGGGATTTTCTCGTCTTCTTACCGTCATCTCTAGAGATGCGATGAGATCTCCGAGCCGTCCAGAGTACACCGTTTTTCCTGACAGGATCACAGACACTCTGACTATGTACCAGGCTTCGGTATATATTCGGGGTGGAAGTACCTTGTCTTTCCGCAATTACCGTTTTATGGGGAGAGTCATGCCCTCTGAGAGGCATGCTATCCAGATGGCCGCCCATGAAGCTATTGCTCGTCTCAGGGACATCTTGCCTATTATGCAGACCCGTTCCTATCACTACCTTCCGTGCCATGTTCCTTATACCAACCATTATGCTTTTTCCTGCACCGCAGGAGAAAGGGATGAGGCGATCGAGCCCCTTGTCCAGTATATCATGGCACTAGAGTCGGTCTTCACCGCACTGGTGGACGACCATCTTGCTGCACGAATGGACTTGGCTCGTGCGAGGATCACTCGCAGGAGTGAGTTCCGTTCACCTTCACCACGTGCCCCTCGTATTCCGACTCCACCACACTATTCTCCTACTCAGCCCGCGGTTCAGCGCTCATCCCCGAGTGATGTGGCTAGTCGCTTGGCTACTCCTGTTCCGACCAGAACTCCACTGTCGACGCGCACGATGCCACCTCAGACAGGCATAGCATCGACCTCTACCCGACTGGAGACCATTCCAGAGGAGGAGGAGGTTGAGTCTCGTGGACCACAGCTGGGACTCACCCTCAGCGGAGCTTATAGTGTCTCAGACACCCCATGAGGACAGATCGAGCGTCAGCACTGTAGTAGTTTTTTTATGATGATGTGGTTGTAAGATATTTATTTTCTGTTTCTTCTTCTTCTTTTTGTAAGATGGCGAGTAATAGACTCGGACCACAGCACGTTGAGAGGACGAAGTAGTACGCTAGTTGAATAAGTGGTCTTGTAGTATACAGTTTCTGCTAGCATCTTGTATAATTAAGTCATGCTTGTATAATTAAGTCCTGCATGTATGATATAACCTGTTGTACTTGCATCCTAGGGGGAGATTTATTTTCAGTCTCTTAAAAAAATTATTTGCTACCTTTATAATTTCTTTTCTCATCGGTGTTACACAAATACCCCAGAAAGAAAATGCATCGCCCCTGGACCCGTTCTATGCCCAATCCGCCAGAGAACAACCATGGACAAATGGGAAAAATTTTACACAAGGACAGACTAGTCAACAGGACAGTGACTCAGCATTTTCACAAGTGTGCCGTCTGTACGAACAAAGCCAACAATAGCACCAAGAGATGATGCAGCATTTAATCAATATGGGAAATCACCAAGGACAAAATTAGAACAGGTCAAAATTATCTGAGCTCCAGAAGACCAATCCTACTGTGTTTTCTCACACCGACAAACCATTGGAGGCAGATGATTGGCTACGTGATATTGAAAGAAAATTTGTTATTGCCCAGTGTACGGACCGGGAAAAAGTGCTTTATACCCCATACTATTTTTCTGGTACAACAGCATCATGGTGGGAAAACTTATGCCACACTCATCCCAACGTAGCCAATATGACATGGGAACAATTCAAGGAAAACTTTCGGGGAGCACACATTCCTAACAGTATCAAGAAATTGAAGAAAAGGGAATTTGAGGATCTCAAGCAGTGAGGCACCACGGTAGCCCAGTATCTGGATCAATTTACTCAGCTGGCCCGGTACGCCAACGACGAATACATGACAAAAGACAAAAAGATGGAAAATTTTCTCGACGAACTTATCCCATCTTTAAAGTGCCAACTGGTAGTCCACACCTTTCCTGATTTCAAAACACTAGTGGACAAGGCAATTATACTGGAGAATGAGCACCGCAACATGAATGAAATACGCAAGCGCCGTATGAACCAGTCATCTCAGGTTTGCAACAATAGGCCCAAGAATGAATTTCAGAAGACTACAACACCCCGACCAGCAACTCCGCTACCCCGACCAACAACGGTAGCACCACAACAGAACTGCAGTGCTTTCAACAACAGGACCAAAGATACGACATTTTATCTGGGCATCACTTGTTATGCCGGTGGAGGAGAAGGGCATTACTCCAGGCAATGCCCAAAGCAGGGAAATAATACAACCAAGCCCAACAACAATGGCCGTGGTACAAACACAGCTCCAAAACGCAACAACTCCAACCCCAATAACAACCAGAGGAAGGGACAGGTCAACCATGTGACCTTTGAGGAGGCACAAAATGCACCAGATATTGTGTTTGGTACATTTCCTGTCAACTCAATTAATGCTACAGTCTTATTTGATTCTGGAGCTTCCCATTCATGTATCTCAAAAAGATTTGCTTCGAAAAATCGATTTTCTTTTTCTCCTTTGCAAAATTCCATGGTTATTCAGTCCCCGGGATCAAAGCAAAGCACACAATGGTACTGCAAGGATGTGAATATTGAGATCAAAGGAATGGTATTTTTTAGCCAACCTTATTGTTCTGGAAGCAGTCGAACTGGATGTTATTCTGGGAATGGATTGGTTAACCAAAAATAAAGGCTTCATAGACTGCTACAACCGCACGGTGACTCTTACAAGCCGCCAAGGAGAAACAATAAAATTTGGCACAAGGAGGATTTCCGCATCACAAGGAAAATTAAATCAAGTAGATGCGGCAGAATTAAGTAAGGTCCCTGTAGTCTGTGAATACCCTGATGTATTTCCAGAGGAGCTACCAGGCATGCCACCTAACCGTGAAATTGAATTTGTTATTGAATTGGCACCTGGAACGACACCCATTTATAAGAAGCCGTACCGAATGGGTCCGAGGGAATTGGCTGAGTTGAAGAAACAGATTAAGGAACTAATGGAAAAGGGTTATGTTCTACCCAGCTCATCACCCTGGGGATCGCCAGTTTTATTTGCTAAGAAAAAGGATGGTACCCTAAGGCTATGTATTGATTATAGGGCACTCAATATGTTCACCATTAAAAATAAATACCCGCTGCCCCGGATAAATGACTTGTTTGAATAGCTAGCAGAGGCCAAGGTTTTCTCAAAAATAGATTTGAGGTCAGGCTACCATCAATTAAAAATCCGATCGTCAGATATACCCAAGACTGCCTTTACTACCAGATATGGATTATACGAGTTCACAGTGATGCCTTTTGGCTTAACCAACGCTCCTACTTATTTTGTGCATCTCATGAACAAGGTCTTCATGAAATATTTGGACAAGTTCGTGGTCATATTTATCAATGATATACTTATTTATTCCAAGACACCCAAGGAACACGAGCAACACCTACGAATAGTCCTGGAAGAATTGAGGAAAAATCAACTATATGCCAAATTCAGTAAATGTGAATTTTGGTTGCGAGAAGTTGGTTTTCTAGGACACGTACTGACACAAGATGGGATAGCAGTGGACCCAAGTAAAGTAAAGGCTGTCCAAGAATGGAAGCAATCCACAAACATGACAGAGGTCAGGAGTTTTCTTGGTCTGGCTGGCTATTACCGAAGATTTATTGAGGGATTCTCCACCATAGCAAAACCCATTACCCAATTACTCAAGAAGGATAAGAAGTTTGATTGGACTGAAGCCTGTGAGAAAAGTTTCCAAGAATTGAAAAAGAGGCTAACAACGGCACCCGTTCTGGTCGTGCCCGATGTGCACAATTTTTTTGAAATATATTGTGACGCATCCAGGAAGGGCCTAGGATGTGTACTAATGCAGGAAGGAAAAGTCGTAGCATATGCTTCGAGGCAACTACGGCGACACGAAGAAAATTACCCTACTCATGACCTGGAGTTAGCAGCGGTAATACAAGCACTCAAGGAATGAAGACATTTCCTTCTGGGTAACCGATGCGAGATATACACGGACCACAAAAGTCTTAAGTATATTTTCACCCAGCCAGAGTTAAATTTGCGACAGCGTTGCTGGATTGAGTTAATAAAGGATTACGACATCGGAATTCATTATCATTCGGGTAAAGCAAATGTTGTGGCAGACGCCCTCAGCCAAAATCCCTGCACCAACAATAATAGTGCGCAATTCTTACAGCATGAGTTCAACCAGGAATTTGCCAAACTCAATATGGTCCTAGTCACAGAAGGAACCGTTGCCCAACTGGAAATAAAAATGATATTAGTGGATCAAATCAAAGAAGCCCAAGAAGGACACCCAAGTATTGAGGGGATTAAGAGGAAAATAAAATTGGGCAAGGCGTCTGAATTTACCGTAGACAGTCAGGGAATTTTATTGTTTGGGAAAAGACTGTGCGTGCCTAATAAGGAAGATTTAAAGAAACAAATTTTGGCAGAAGCCCATACCACTCCATATTCTATTCATCCAGGAGAAACAAAAATGTACAAGGATTTACAAGAAAATTATTGGTGGCACGGGATGAAAAGAGATATAGCCGTATATGTCGCACGTTGTGATTCATGCCAACGTGTAAAAGCAGAACACCAGAGGCCAGCAGGACTATTGCAACCACTCAGAGTACCTGAATGGAAATGGGACGTAACATGAATGGATTTTATCATCGGATTGCCAAGATCACGACACGGAAATGATGCTATCTGGGTTATAACATATTATTTAACCAAGGTGGCACATTTCATTCCGGTAAAAACCACGTACTCCACACAAAGGCTTGCCAGATTATACCTCGCCCGGATTGTCTGCCTAGACGGAGTACCCAAGACCATTGTCTCTGATAGAGGCACCCAATTTGTCTCTAGATTTTGGGAGCACCTACAGCAAGCCCTAGGGACTCAACTGACGTTCTGCACAACATACCACCCGCAGACCGGAGGACAAACTGAGTGGGTAAATCAAATATTAGAGACATGCTGAGAGCATGTGTGCTCACTTACGGAGTTAGCTGGGAAGACAGTTTACCATACGCAAAGTTCTCATATAACAACATTTATCAAGCTAGTTTGAAAATGTCACCTTTTGAAGCACTGTACGGACGAAGGTGCCGTACCCCACTCAATTGGTCTGAGACCGGAGACAGTCGAATTTTCGGTGCCGAAGATCTTAAGGAGGCGGAAACAAAAGTGAAGCTTATTCAGGACAGACTAAGAGCGGCTCAGAGCCGTCAAAAGAGTTACTATGATCAAAAGCACCGCCAAGTCAGTTTTGAGGCCGATGAATATGTGTATCTCAGAGTATCTCCAGCAAGAGGACTACAGAGATTTAAAGTCAAAGGAAAATTGGCACCGAGGTTTATTGGACCATTTAGAGTGATCGCAAGAAGAGGCAAGGTTGCTTACCAACTAGAGCTACCGGCAGCATTATCAGATGTTCATGATGTGTTTCACGTGTCACAACTAAGGAGATGTGTCAGTAACCCAGAAAAGCAAGTCCAGCATCAGGACCTAGATATCCAACCAGATCTTACCTATAGGGAATGTCGTATAAAGATTTTGGAGGAGTCTGAACGGAGGACCCGACAGAATGTAATAAAATTTTACAAGGTTCAGTGGAGTAATCACACCGAGGAAGAAGCAACATGGGAAAGAGAGGATCACCTGAGGACTGAATATCCGTACCTGTTTGAGGGACAGCTGAAATCTCGGGGACGAGATTTTTCTTAAGGGGGTAGGTGTTGTAACACCCCAAAAATATTTTCTGAATTTTTGAAATCTTTCCTTTAAAAATAAAATGTTTTGAAAATCATTTTTTTGATCATATTACTTTTCTACCAATTGAAAACCCTTTTAAATTTTAATTTGGGTTCAAATTTTCTTTAATGATTCTATTTTGAAAGGTTTAAAATTTATTTGGATAATTAATTTGGAGGTTTTCAAACAATTTTTCAAATAGGAAAGTTTTAGAAATAAATTAAATTTTCAAAGAAAATGGCCCTCTTCACTTTTTCTAGCCTTCCAAAATCATCCAAATATTCTAGGGCAGTACCCATTTATCCCTCAAGTCATTCTATTATTCTAGGGCAGTACCCAAATCTCTCCCACCCCACAAAAAAAATACTTTTCACAATTCAAATAAGTTCCCAAGTTGGAATTTGTATTTTTCATCATTCCTTGGTTTACAAAGGTACCACCATTTCTACAAGGATTCCACCTCCACCAAAATTATCTCAACAAATATATGGTACCCACAACCCATTTCTCAAAAAACATGGGGTGCCACAGTTGAAAATTTTCAAATTCCACTCAATTCAAATTTGGACCAGATTCAATATTTCTGATCCAAACATATTTTTAAATGCTCCAAAAATTCCCAAACTTTGCCAGGCCCTCTCATATGCATCAAGACATCACCACAAAAATTACCACAAATTCTAAAAATCCCTAGCACACTCTGCCATGGGAACATATGGATGTCTGTGCACTGTTCATCCCTGAAGAAATTCAGTTAACTGAATTTTGTTTTCAGTGGCAGAGCCGATCGGTGCCGTGCACCCCTCCCCTTACTTCTCCTTCACGGCGACGCCAAGTTCATCAACACCCCGACCCCTCACGGCCCACTCAGCAGCCTCTCCTCGCCGGTGAGCTGGCGACTAGCCGGTGCAACGGCCCCGAGCTAATCCACGGTGGACCGAGCGGAGCCGCCTCGGTCACCGACCTCCATCACTGCGCCGCTGACCTTCCCCACCTAATTACTCTCCATGCGGCACCTCCTCCGCACTCTCTCCACGCCGACCATGCCGCCCTTGGCCCTCTGTCAGTCACCGGAGACGGACGACGTCCGCCGCACCCGTACGGTGGCCACGCCGTGGATGAGGACGAGGAGCTCGAGCGCGTCCACGCCGAGTCTTCCGGATATCTCCACCGCCCTCATAACTGCCGTACCACCCCTGACCACCGCCCCTAACCACCTCCGGCAGCCGGAGTACTCCGGCGTCGCCCGCAAGATTTAGACCGCCTCGGCAGCCTATAAATAGAAGCCGTGAGCTCCCCTGGTTCCACCCATCGCCTCCACCACCTCCCAATCGCTCCTATGCCACTTCCTTGACCTCAAGGAGGCCTCCTCCCTCCTCTCTAGCCACCGCTCCGCCGCCTCTGTTTCCGATCGGTTCGACGCCGTTACTCCACCACCACTGCTCAAATCCTACCAGTAGCCTTATATTGCACCGCAACATCGATTCCACAGAAAAAGAAGAGGAAAGCCTTGCCGAGAATTTTGAAGGGTTTTCACCTGACTACTTTGGACAAGGCAAGCATTATTGAACTTGGGATATGGTGATTGCGTTTTGCATTTGCATGTTTGCATCTGTTGGTGTTGCACCACATATATCACAAGTGCATGCATGTTCGGTCATATCACTTTCTTGCTCATGTCTTGCAATTCACTCAAGGAAAGAATCCTTCTAACATGGTAAAACGGTGAGTATCGAGGAGAGTGTCTCCTGCCTTGGACGTGCCAGTGGGCATGGGCCATTATTTTTCGACATGGTAGTGTCACGTGACTCATGTGGAATATACCAGTGAAGATAATTAACACCTCCTAAGTCGGCCTAGATCGAGTCTTGTTCCTTTACACCTAGCTAGATACCATGCTGCCATGGGTCCTTCCGCAAGGAAGGTACGGCTTAGTAAGTTGATAACCCCTGTCTAAGTGCACACCGTACAGAGGCCCACGATGAGGGTTTCCAGGGCCTTGGACTAAATCCTGTCATCGGGTCAGGGGGCATGGGTGTTTCCGGTTGTAAACGAGAGGGGGGCACCCCTTGCAATTCGTGCATATTAATAGTGATCCCATGCAGGACGTTGGTCTCCCCGTCTTAGAGTTTTTCTTGGACGATGCTTTGGGTGATTCCTGGCATCCGGAAAGTTATTCTGGTGTGTGCCGGTCAGGTGTGTTTTCAACCAAAAGACCGTAATGGGAATTAGTCAGTGTCACGGTACTGACTAAAGAAATCCTTTACTTGTGGGTAAAGATTACACCCTCTGCAGAGTTTAAACCTATTCGAATAGCCGTTGTCCACGGTCAAGGGCGTTAGCTGGGTGGGTCAAGTGTCGGTCCCGGTGTCGGTCTCCGGAGGAAATAATTTTAATATGCCTGAAATATTTTGCAGGATAATAATTGTCACCCTGTTGCTACCATGAATATTTTTCATGCTTGTTAAATATTATTATGGTTATGCATAACATTGAGGACTAAACCGTTTCTCTTATTTTGAATTTTTTTCTGAGTGTCTCAGGGGCTGGCTAGACTACCCCGGGCATTCGGTTTTATTTTTTTCAAGACCTTTTGTGGTGTCTGTCGAGTTAACAGGCGGCTTATCCCGCCACTACTCTTGTGGGCACCCGATTGGCATTTCTCTTCAAGTCCGACCGTGGCGTCACTTGACACCCGACTGGCATTTCTTTTCAAGACCTCTCGGGGCGTCGCCTGAGTTCTCGAATGGTCTTGTCTCATCCGATTTCTCTTTTAGACACCCGTTTGGCATTTCTCTTCAAGACCTACCGCGGTGTCATTTTTGACATCCGACTGGCATTTCTTTTATTTTGCTGAGTTTCACTTGGTCTGGCTAGACTACCTGTGACATTCATTTGTTTAGTTTCTAATAAGTTTGATCATGACTAACATGCTATGTTCACGTTCATATCATTTAGTTGTCATGATTTAGCTTTCAGTTAGCATGAGAATATGCATCCATTATATCTTCTGTTCGTAATGTTTGCGAGTACATTCCAACGTACTCACTGGCTTTCCCTGGCTATTTACTTGGCCAGACTTGGAGGAAGACGAGCTTGTGGAGGAGGATTGCACTAGCGAGCCCGACGCTTAGAGGAGTCCCAGTCAGTCAACCTGTGACATAGGAGTCTACCACATGTATCATCCGCTGAGCTTCCGCTACACAAATAAAATAGTCAAGCCTCACTCTGACGCTTGGCTCTGTGTTATTGTACCTGTATTGTATCACCACCACACCACTGTCATATTCCGCCACTGCCATTTATTGGCGAGTTTGTAATAATGTTGTTGAGCTCCCAGACTCAACCTTGTATAATATTATCTTATACTGGTTATCTGTATCAAGGAAGTCCACCAGTTGTGTTGATCTAGGGGCTGGTGTGATTTAGGGCTATTCTGGGATTTATTCTCAGAAATGGGCCCGACAATGTCCTTGAGAGCTTGCTTGCGACACTGATGAACATGCCGGATAAGACCAAGGATGGGCTGAAGGCAAGAAAAGACTTGCAAGATTTGAAAATCAGGGAAGATCTGCACATGCCGCCCCGTAAAAAGTCAAAGGAGACAGAGATGTAGACAGAGGCGCGGGAGAAGAAGGGCAAAAAAGTAAAGGAAGAGGATTATTGCCCCCCATCTTGCTTCACCTTAAGTTCGGCTGAGATCGATCAATTCTTCAAGTGCTTTACCGGAATCAAAGTTAGTTCCGGTTACTGTGGGAATATAAGCAGATTTCTAGACACGAAGCAGAAAAGGTTCAGGGGGATGAAGTCCCATGACTGTCATGTGATGATGACGCAGATACTACCTGTTGCCCTTAGAGGGATAATGGACAAGCACGTCCGTGATACACTTATTGGTCTCTGCAACTTTTTCGGCGTCATCTCTCAAAAGTCGATCAGTGTGAAGCAGCTCCGAAGGCTACTGGAAGAGATCGTTGTGATACTAAATGAGCTTGAGATGTAATTCCCGCCCGCGTTCTTTGACGTCATGGTGCATCTGTGTGTCCATATTATGGACGACATAATAGATCTGGGGCCATCATTTCTGCACAACATGATGCCGTTTGAGAGGATGAATGTGTTCATCAAA
This sequence comes from Thinopyrum elongatum, assembly GCA_011799875.1. Taxonomy (NCBI): domain Eukaryota; kingdom Viridiplantae; phylum Streptophyta; class Magnoliopsida; order Poales; family Poaceae; genus Thinopyrum; species Thinopyrum elongatum. The sequence goes on along the minus strand of CM022298.1, from coordinate 692,434,811 downwards.
GGATTCGTTCGTTACATGTCCCGTCTGGATGAAAGCATCGTCCAGGGCTATCTGACACAAGAGTGCATCTCTTTCTGCGAGAATTTTCTATATGGCGCAGACCGGCCGCCTGGTGTTGGTTTGCCCGTTAAGAAGCACGTTGGGAGGCTCGAAGGAGAAGGTCACTCCAACGGTCGCAGGGAACTGCATGTGGCCTACTCAAATCGACGCAACGACTTTGACAGAGCAAACTTGGTAGTGCTACAATACCTAGACCAGGTAGATCCTTTTGTGACACTGAACAAAGAAACTATCGCAAAGAAGTATCATGACCGAGGGGTATGCAGGACGGACGCCGAAGTTACTAGAGAGCACCACTCCACTTTCCTGCATAGGTTCAAAGAGCATATTCTTGCTAATCCCCCAGAAGAGGGCTCTAAGGACGGATTGCTCATATATGCCTTAGCACATGGCCCCTCGCCCAACCTTGTCACCTATCAGGCATACGATATCAACGGATACACGTTCTACACGGAGGCCAAAGATATGAATAGTGATTTTCAGAACTGAGGGGTGACGATGGAATGCATGACCGGCAGTGACAACGGCGCAACTGAGAGATTTTACGGAAGGGTCGAGGAGATCTGGGAGCTTGACTACTCTGGGCTGCACAACGCGACGATGTTCCGTGTCAGATGGGCTAAGAATGTCGAAAGAGAAAATCGGTATTTCACTACCTTGACTATACCCGACGCCAAGAGCCCTACCGTGAATGCCATAGCTTAAAACGAGCCATGTGTACATGCTAAGCACGTGACACAATGCTTCTTCATAACCGACCCGAGCAATCCCAGCCGTGTTGTTGTGAGGAGAGGCAAAAGGAACATCATTGGAATGGATGGAGTCGCCAACGAGGAAGACTACGACCAGTAAGGAAACTCGATGAGGGAAGATGACGATGACGATGAAGTATACGTCAAAAGAAGAATCAATACTACATTACCTAAGAAAGATCGTACTCCATGGAAAAGGAAAAGTCACAATGAGGGGCTCAATTATTCGTCAACGAACAAGAAGGGAAAGAAGCTCACTCAAAAACGAAAACGTCGACGCTGAGAAACCGTTATCGGTCAAATCATGTAATATATATGTTCCTATTTTGTATGCATACTTAACAGTTATGGGTCAAATGATGCAATATATATCGCCTTAGTTATATACATTGTACCACCTTCCCTTCATTCCGGCTCTTGGAAAAAAAAGGAAAAGGAAAAGAAAACAGAAGAAACAAAATGGAAAAGAAAAGGAAAAAATAACCAAAAAAGAAAAGGAAAATAAAAAATGAAAACAATAGCAGGAGCGCTGGTTGACTAAAAGCGCTATAGCTACTTTATGTAGCAGTAGCACTGTTCCAGAAACGCGCTATACCTACTTCATATAGCAGCGCACTTTTCTTGAAAATGCGCTATAGCGAAGTTAGCTATAGCGTGTTTTCAAGAAAAGCGCTACTGCTATTTTCACATAACCCCCGCGCGGGCTTCCCTCCTCTCCTTCCTCCCCCAATTCCCCCACTCTCTTCTCCACCTCGTCACCCCTGCCCTCGCCCTCGCCCTCGCCGGAGCCCGAGCGCCGACCCCGACATCGCACGCCTCCCTTGCCATCGCCCGGCCCCAACCCCAACGCCGCGCACCTCCTCCCTCGGCCTCGGCCCCGACCACGACGCCGCACGCCTCCGTCGCCATCGCCCGGCCCCGGCCCCGACCCCGACGCGCCACGCCTCCCTCCTCTGCTTCCTCCCCTCCCAACCTCGGCCGTCGTTGGGCCTGCCTCCTCGCCCTGCACCCTCTGTAAGCCCCCCACCACTCCTCTCTCTCTGCCATTAGAGTTCTAGCTAGGGTTCTTTGCTTAATTTACTTAGGTTTTAGTTAGGGCAGTAGGTTAATTAGGTTATCTATTTAGTTAGGGCAGTAGGTTAATTAGGTTATCTATTTAGTTAGGGTAGTAGGTAGTTATTTTTTTGCGGTGATGAATTTAGTTATGAACCCTAGCTAGGTATCAAATTTAGTTATGAATTTAGCTAGGTATGAACCCTAGTTATGAATTTTGCGGTGATGAATTTATCAAATTTAGTTATGAACCCTAGGTATCAAATTTAGTTATGAATTTAGCTAGGTATCAAACTAGTAGGTTAATTTGGTATTTAGCTAGGTATCAAATTTTATTCAAGGAATTTTTATTGGTATTTAAAGAAAAACAGAATTATTGCTATTTGATTTTTTAGTTAAAGCTATTGTTGCAATATGAACCCTATATGATATGTGGACATGTGATTTGGACATATTTGAAGTGGACATGTGATATTTGGAAAATGATGGTTATGTGCAGGGTAAATGATCCGAGTGGCCTATGTTTCGCCAGAATGTTGATTCATTTCCGTTCTGGTGAATTTCAGGCGCTCGATATGTCCACTTTTTAGCAAAGGTCATGCCGAAATTTCCCGTGAATTTTGGCATGAATTGTGCTAGAAAGTAGGCATATCGAGTGCCGGGATTTGCTGCGACGGGAATGAAACAGCATTCCGGCAAACCATAGACCTTTTTATGTCATTTCTCATTTTATTATAGTTTTAGAATTAAACGAGGAGACTTAATTATAGGAAACATGTCGAACAATGAAGAAACCAGGCCTTCTGACCAAGATGCAGACGAGATGGATTATGAGGGTGAACAACAGTACCTCGACTTTTTGTCTGCTAAGCACAGTCAAGGTTTGCAGGGCGGCCTCGATGATGGTACTGACACCGATATCGACACCGAAGGCGCCGACACTGATGGCGGCGCTGAGACCGGCGAGGAAAGGTACCGGCGGGGAAGATACCAGTGGGGAAGGTATCGGTGCCGAAGCCGCTACCGAAAAGAAGAAGCATAGGATACGAAAACCTAACAAACTCGGCATCCGACGACTGGTGATCACAAAGATGGCCCCTGGCAAGTTTGAGCCAATAGAGCCGGAAGAACCTCTCAAGTGCTATGGGAGCCAAGTAGGACGCATCCTACGGGAATGCGCAAGCATCAACGACGATGACTTAAGGAGTAAAGAACATTTGAGGCAGTTTCTCCTGACGAAGTTGCACAAGAGATTCAATTCCCCGACCGGGATGATAGCATAGAACAACCGTGGGATGATCTGAAGATGAAAAAGATTAACAATCACGCCATGGGCATGTTCAGCAATGATTTGGCCACCTGGAAAGGGAGGGTGAAGCAAGCTATTGAGGCTGAGGAACCCCTGTCCAAGATTCTGGAGGAAAATCCGACACTTACGGAAGAGGAGTTCCAAAATTTCAAGGACACTTGCGCTACCGAGGCAGCCAAGGCTAAGGCTGCGAAATTCAAGAGCCTTCAGTGAAGGAACACAGGGAACCAATGCCTCGGAAGCCGTGGTAACCTTGGAAAAAGGCCCATATGGGATAAGGAGGACGCGGAACATGAAGCCGCGGGTCTCCCAGACCCCTTCGCGAAGTTCACCAACCCCTTGGAGCGTGACTTCATCAGGGCCCGCTACAAGTGGGACAAGGAAAAGAAGGTTTTTTACACGGACCCAATCACGAGGAAATTGATTAGAATACTGGTAATTATTCTTTTACCACCTTACATTTAGCTTCTGATCAAGTCGACTACACATTCGTAAATGGTTCACGTTCCTTCTGCAGGAGAAGCAACACCAGCTTGCCGCCGAAAGCCAGTCTTCGTCGATGAGGCCCAAGTGGGACACCCCTCTCAACTGGGCCTTGAACGAACTTAAGGGACTCACTTTGGACCAGCGGCCGCAATATGGACGTGTGCACGGCGCCGGAGGCGGCGCCACATGGAAGGTCTTTTACAATCAGGGCCCGGAGGGCAAGAAGCAGAAAAAGAAGTTTAGTCAGGCGGACATCGACGAGAGAAGGTGAAGCTTGCGTTCGAGAAAAAGTAGCTGAGGACGCGAAAAAAGCAGCCGAGGAGAAAAATGAGTTGCTATAGCAGGCAGTCGCTACAGCTGTAGATGCCTGCAGAAATGATTTCGCTACTAACTTGATCCCAACTATCATCAACTGGACGAAGGAAAATCCAGACAAGATAGTAGATGATTTCCCCATGCCCAGTTTTGTCGGGTGCAACTCGGTGAACAACACCACCGCACCATCACCTGCTCACGCAACCGCGCCTGCTCCCACACCCGCACCCGCACGCGCTCATAGCAGCCCGTCCTCAGTCTCTGGCGTGCCAGGCGGGCCTTCGTCTTTGGCTGAGCTTGACGCCCTCACGGTAATTACATGTCGCACCAACATATATCTGGAATATTTCATTTTCGTTGCCTTTCGGATGTTTTACGCCGTAGACGTGTGTTTGCAGGCCGACGAAACCCCGTGCACCATACTCTACTTGATCAAAGGCCAGAAGGTGGACATGGGAAAGGCAGTGATAACGAAGCAATTGGAACTCACGTTCCACGGCCAGCCGATGCCCGGTGGGCACTTCAGGGTTACCTTGTTGAGTGTGAAATCGGTGCACGAGGATTTGCCTCCTCCAGTACGGCTAGGGGGAGAGGACGACGAGACCCCACCGCGCCTTGGAAACTGCAAGGGTTGGGTGCTGCTATGGCCGAAGAATCTTCTTCGTCTGGAGCCGACCGAGAGCACACCAATAACCACACATCAACAAGCAGGTATGAACACCACCACCCCGCCTACGCAATTACTAGCGCCTGTAGTGCTGGGTGAGAGCGGCGGACGACATGATGAAGGGGGTCTAATAGTGGCTGATGTAATCGCCCTCGTAGAACAAACAATGGATGATGAGATGGACAAGGACCCTCTTCGGTTCCTCAATACAGGTGCCTATGACGGTGACTTAGATATGATGAGTCAGCCATATGACGACTCGGGCTATCAGCATGCTGTTGAGGATATGGATGATCTGCCCGGGCAGGAACATCCTAGCAGGGATTGCAAGAAGTCTCCCTTCATGCAATCATCACAGGACACGCCAGAAGATGCCGCCTCAACACAGGCTCAACTAGCCGAGGGTCGTACAGTGCTTAGCCCGACAACACTGGGGCAGGGGTTAAGGAAGGGTCTGGAAGGTCAGCCCAAGAAAAAGGAGAGGAGGAGACCGGCGAAGAAAGGCACTGCTGCCTACAAACAGGCCAGAGCACATAGCAGCCAGACGGCGGATTTTGTAGAGCGTGTACCCGTCAAAGGTGCGGCCATGTTCCATGTCACGGGCGAGCCGATGCTACCGCCGAAACCGCTGGAGGCAATATCAGGGGATCTCAAGAGACTGCACGATCATGTGCTATTGACTGAGAAAAGCCTACTAGCCTCGAAGGATCCAGGATATCCGACATACGCGGCTCGTGTGCCTGAGGGGAAGTGCTACGTCAACACACGGCCCGCGGAGGTGTTCTTCCTGTGGTTTGAGCATCTCTTCGAGATGTTTCTGACAAGGCGGCTCGATTGTACAATCGTCCGCCTTTTTGCGCTACATATGAGCTCCGTCATGAAGAGAGAAGAACTCTCGCAAATCTGTGTGGCGGATCCATACTACATGCACGAGTCCTTCTTGAGTCTCGTAAAACTGCTAGGGAGTACCTCGAAAACTTCATGGTACAGAATAAGGACCAGGAAATTGTCCTCCTACCTTATCATCCAAAGTAAGTCAGTGTCAGACAACCCGTTCGTACATTTCAATCATTCCTTCTCGCTCATATGGAGAATAATTTGAGGTGTTTTTTCCCCGCAGCAACGGGCGCGCCATCCTTATCGTTCTTTACCTGCGAGTCTCCCACGCCGTGTATTTCGACCCTACCAGAAACTACGAGAAGAAGGACTACACCCACGTAATGAATATTCTAGATGATGCTCTCCAAGGCTTCAGCTTGAGGGGTGGCTACCTGCAGATCAGGAAACAAAGGAACAAGAAGACGGGTTTCTCGCATGAAACTAACTTCTGCTGCATCCATGTCCCAAAACCAAGCAAGAACGATGGATTCTACCTCCTCCATCTCATGATGGAGTTCAGAAGGGATCACCAAAAGCTTCGCATGACAAGCAGAAATGATGATCATATCCGCAAGTGGGTAGAATCTCATGGAGAAACGGATTATAAACTTAGAGATGACTTCTTTCGCATCCAGAGGGACATTGCGACGATCATCATTAAAGAAGTCATCGAAGAGAAGGGGATGTTCCACCACGGCCCTATATCGCGAGCTGACGTCTGAACTCGCATAGGCATGCAACGTCAGGACCTCACGCCGTTCAAGAAGCTAGGGTGCATCCTCGATGATATGGAAGGATGGAACTTCTAGTGATTTACGATGCCGATGATGACGATATGTGTCGGTTGAACTTGTATAGTTTCTATAGCGATGAAACTTTTGTGATGTCCACGATCCATGCCGAACTTGTGTAACGCTACTTTGTTAGTTTGGGTACGATGACCTGCGTACCTCTAGTTAATTAGTTTGCGTACGATGAAACTGCATTGATTATTTATATGTTTACTATATGTTGCATCTAGTTGCTAACCCTTTCTTTTTCATGTTGCTCAAGTATATTTTGTTGCATATGATTGTACATTCTCTTGATGAAGATGCATCTCTAACAGGTACCTAGATTCTTGATGGCGAAGAAGCAGTGCTATGTCGTGTACAAAGGGAAGGTTTCGGGAGTGTACGACGAGTGGCCTGAGTGTCAGGCGCAAGTGGAGGGGGTCTCGGGCGCCTGCCATAAAGGCTTCAAAAGCAGACAAGAAGTAGAAGCTAGTTACTTGAGGTTCACGCTAGCGCGAGATAGGACTCATAACCGCCGCCTCATGTACTGCATAGTTCCGTTCTCACTCATAGTGATAGCTCTTCTCGTGTATATCATTGTTTAGATGGATGACGATGTAGTTGCAAGTATTCGAGACTTGTATCGCTATTTTTGAGATGATGATGAGAGACCACTTTGTGTTGGATGATGATTATGATGATGACATGATTTGATGAGACTATTTGTATGTATATGCTATGATTACATTTGTATGTGTATGATATGCTAAAGATTATTGTATAAAGCCTGTTCAAATACAAAACAAATATGCAGAAAAAAAATTAGAAACTAATAAAACTAGCAGTAGCGAGGGGTATAAAGTTAGCAGCAGCGCGCTCTTACCAGTAGCGCGGCTTAATTCAAAGCGCTGCAGCTATTAGCAGTAGCGCATTGCTGCAAAGCTCGCTACTGCTACCCATGTATAGCAGTAGCATGGGCCAACACGCGCTACTGCTACATGCTAGCTGTAGCGCCGTATCACTAGCGCGGGTCCCCACGCTACTGATACACCAAATACCCGCGCTACTGCTAGGCTTATCCCTAGTAGTGTGTAGTTGCTACCATCATCTTTCAACTTAGCTTTCTCTAGGAACGCATTAAAATTCAGGGGAACGGTAGCATTGGCCATTAATCTACAACATGGATATGCAAAAACTATTAAGACTAAGTTCATGATAAATTAAGTTCAATTAATCAAATTACTAATGAACTCCCACTTAAATTAACATCCCTCAAGTTACGTAAGTTATACATGATCCAAATGAACTAACCCATGTCTGATCATCACGTGAGATGGGGTAGTCATCAATGGTGAACATCTCTATGTTGATCATATCTACTATATGACTCATATTCGACCTTTTGGTCTCCAGTGTTCCGAGACCATGTCTTTACATGCAAGGCTCGTCAAGTTTAACCCAAATATTCCGCGTGTGTAAATCTGGCTTACACCCGTTGTATGTGAACGTAGAGTCTATCACACCCGATCATCACGAGGTGCTTCGAAACGACGAACTTTAGCAACAGTGCATACTCGGGGAGAACACTTTTATCTTGAAAGTTAGTGAAGGGATCATCTTATAATGCTACCGTCGTTCTAAGCAAAATAAGATGCATAAAGGATAAACATCACATGCAATCAAAATATGTGACATGATATGACCTCCATCTTCGAAGCATCATGATGATCTCCATCGTCACCGGCTCGACACCTTGATCTCCATCGTTGCGTCAGGGTCGTCTCGCCAACTATTGCTTCTAGAACTATTGCTAATGCATAGCGATAAAGTAAAGCAATTACATGGCGCTTGCATTTCATAAAATAATTAAGAGAAAACCCTAAGGCTCATGCCGGTTGTCGATATTACAAAACATGATCATCTCATATAACAACGTATATCACGTCACGTCTTGACCATATCACATCACAACATACCCTGCAAAAACAAGTTAGACGTCCTCTACTTTGTTGTTGCAAGTTTTACGTGGCTGCTACGGGCAACTAGCAAGAACCATTCTTACCTACGCAAAAACCACAATGGTGATTTATCAAGTTTGTTGTTTTAACCTTCTTCAAGGACCGACCGTAGTCAAATTCGATTCAACTAAAGTAGGAGAAACAGACACCCGCCAGCCACCTTTATGCAAAACAAGTAGCAAGTCAATCGGTGGAACCGGTCTCATGTGCGTGGACATGTAAGGTTGGTCCGGGCCGCTTCATCCCACAATACCGCCGAATCAAAATAAGACGTTGATGGTAAGTAGTATGATCATCACCGCCCACAACTTCTTTGTGTTCTACTCGTGCATATCATCTACGCATAGACCTGGCTCATGATGCCACTATTCGGGAACATTGCATGGAAAACAAAAATATTTCCACGCACACGCAAGATCTATCCATGGAGATGCATAGCTACGAGAGGGGAGAGTGTGTTTACTTACCCTCATAGACCGTTTAGCGGAAGTGTTTATCAACGCGGTTGATGTAGTCGAACATCTTCGCGGTCCAACCGATCAAGTACCGAACGTACGACACCTCTGCGTTGAGCACAGGTTCAGCTCAATGGCGTCCTCGCCTTCTTGATCCAGCAAGACGGGCGAAGTAGTAGATGAGTTCCGGCAGCATGACGGCGTGGTGATGATGGTGAAGCAACTATCTCCGCAGGGCTTCATCGAGCACTACGAAAATATGACCGAGGGTGAACTAGAGGGAGAGGGGCGCCGCACACGGCTTGGGGATCGTGGTGTGTGTTGTCCCTCTCCCTCCTCACATATATATAGGTGGAGGGGGAGGGGAGGCAGCCCTAGGGGCGCCCGAATGTGGTCGGCGGCCGCCCTGGGCTCCTGTCCTAGGCGCCTCCCCCCTTTCCTTATTTAGGGGTGGAAAAGATGGCAGGGGAGGGGCCGGCGGCTTCCCTGCCTTGGCGCCCCCCCTTTGATTCCTTGGCACATGGCCAGGGGAGGTGGAGTGCGCCCAGCCCCTTAGTGGGATGGTGCGCCTCCCTCCTTTGGCCCATAAGGCCCACCAAGTGCCGGTGGCCTCCCGAAACCCCTTTCGGTACTCCGATAAATACCCGGTACTTCCGAAATCTTTACCTCCGGACCATTTCGGAGCTCCCTGTCATGTCCGTGATCTCATCCGGGACTCCGAACAACGTTCGGTCATCAACTCACATAACTCATATAATACTATACCGTCAACGAACGTTAAGCGTGCGGACCCTACGGGTTCGAGAATGATGTAGACATGACCGAGACGACTCTATGGTCAATAACCAATAGCGGGACCTGGATGCCCATATTGGTTCCTACATATTCTACGAAGATCTTTATCGGTCAAACCTTTATGACAACATACGTAATTCCCTTTGTTTGTCGGTATGTTACTTGCCCGAGATTCGATCGTCGATATCTTCATACCTAGTTCAATCTCGTTACCGGCAAGTATCGTTACTCGTTCCGTATTACATCATCTTGTAACTAACTCCTTAGTCACTTTGCTTGCAAGCTTCTTGTGATGTGTAGAGGGCCCAGAGATACCTCACCGATACACGGAGTGACAAATCCAAATCTCGATTCGTGCCAACTCAACAGACACCTTCGAAGATACCTGTACAACATCTTTATGATCACCCAGTTATGTTGTGATGTTTGATAGCACACAAGGCATTCCTCCGGTATCTGGGAGTTGCATGATCTCATGGTCGAAGAAACATGTATTTGGCATTAAGAAAGCAGTAGCAATAAACTGAACGATCATATGCTAAGCTAACGGATGGGTCTGGTCCATCACATCATTCTCCTAATGATGTGATCTCGTTATCAAGTGACAACACATGTCCATGCTTAGGAAATCTTAACCATCTTTGATCAACGAGCTAGTCTAGTAGAGGTTTACTACAGACACGGTATTTGTTTATGTATCCACACATATATTTAAGTTTCTGATCAATACAATTCTAGCATGAATAATAAACCTTTATCATGAATAAGAAAATATAATAATAACAATTTTATTATTGCCTCTAGGGCATATTTCCATCAGTAACTTTAGTGTAAATACCATGATAACTTAGTACTACACGCATGGTAACTTTTGACTTGAAAAAAAAAGTCGACGAAACATACCAACATGAGATCTAGTTTCGAAGATCTCATCGTGAGGATTTTTTTATGTGAAAACGAATTTTGAAGCGGAGCGACGGTTTGAGCTATATAACATTTTCAAGTTTCAAAATAGAAGAATATTTACTGACATCATCATTCCCATCTTATATGCATGCATGCATGTTTATGCATGCAAACTTGCTCCACCGCATTTTTCTTTCAATAAAGTAGTGCAGAAGTAGCGCTAAAGTGGTATTAGCAAGCGAGATTAGCTCTACTAAGTTTTGGCTGAACCTAACCGATCCCCTATATACTTATAGCAGAGTATTTTTTCATTTGCATTTCATTCCGGCCATCAAAATATATTACATTGTCTCTTTATTTCATTGAATGGCATTTTAATACATTGGAGTGCATAATCCACCAATTATTCGCTACGAGAATGAAACCAAAGAAAACAAGAACCAGAATTAGACATTTTCATAACTGCTCCCACTGGTTGGATTAATATTTTCTCTATGTCTTCATTGTTAATTCTCTCTATTGGCTTCTCGAGGTTGCACACTTCTTTCTTCTTCGATTCTGACAAATTTGATGTTGCTTCACATCTAGTCTCATCTCTAGCCTCTGATCTAGCAACGAGTGCACAGACATCTATCAAATTTCGTGCTATCAATATATCGATGTAATCTTCTTCCCAATACCAAAACTTGCATCCATCCTACAAACAAAATTGAGCAAACAATGAGCTACCAAAATTGCGCTGAATCCGGTGAACAACGAACAGAAGAAAAGCACATACCCTATGTTTTTTGTACTTGAAAAACACCCATCCGGAATGTTCTGGTGTGGTTGAAACTCGGCGCACCACCTGCCGTGGGTTGTCGTCGCACTTTATGACCGACAATTGGGAGCTGACACTAGTAGAAAACAGGGTATTAGTCCTGGTTCTAGAGGGCCTTTAGTCCCGGTTCGCTTACGAACCGGGACCGAAGGGGCTCCACATGGCCGCTGCGGGGCGCCCAGGCAGGAGGACCTTTAGTCCCGGTTGGTAACACCAACCGGGACCAAAATGAAGCCACGTGTCAGCAGCTCGCAGGCGCTGGGGTTTTTTTTTAAAGGGGGGGTTTGGGGTTTTGGAGGGTTAATTTAGGGGTTTCATATTGTGTTAGCCAGCTAATAGAGAGAAGTGACCTCTCTTTCTCCGTGCTTGGTCGACGCTAGCTACTATACATATAGAGAGAACTCGACACGCTAGCTAGTAAGCAAATGAAGAAACCATTAATTACACAAGATCATCATGAACATACACAGAGAGAAGTGACCTCTCTTTCTCCGAGAGATTGGTCGAACAACAAGTTTTCGTATATCTATCCGACGCTACTACATATATACAATATAACATCTCATAGAATCCCTAACATCTAAAATCCATTTCAATTTCCAGATGGTATTCTCCCTTCTCATTTATGACGTGGTCAAGAAAGAATCCCGCCAATTCCTCTTGAATTGCTCGTATGCGATCATGTGGTAGGAGTTCATCCCGCATCTGCCACATCTAATTTAAAGAAGGGGGTCAATACATACATATATATATATATATATATATATATATATATATATATTATATATATATATATATATATATATGAATGAAACTCAACACAAATGATGGTAATAAAATAAAATTGTGAATATTATTGTTTACGTACTTCATATTGTCGGTCAGAGTAGCCCCACTGAGAGTTCGATTGGCGGATGAACTCGCAAACGTAGTATCCACATAAATTATTCCCGCCTTCCTGCCACAAGCACTTTACGAGAATAGAGTTCAATCAAACTGATAATCAAGCATGATAAATGGTATTGATGAAACTAGAATCAATGGGAGATGGGCGAAACTAGCTAGTACTACTTACTTTCGGGTGTGTAAATCACAGCTCCCTCGGTAGTCCCGAAACCATTCCGGTGAACACTTTCCAAACCCTGCCAGACAAAGAAAATAATTACTTGATATCCGGAAATGAACAAAGTTGCCGATATGGTGCGATAATGATCGATTGAACTTACTTCTGGAGCATTGCAGTCATGTCTGCATAGTCCTGGGGATCTTTTCGTCTCGAGTCTAAGACAGTTACTACTCCCCGGTCAAGCTTAATCTCTAGCAGAATAAAGTGGAAGTTGCGCACGCATGCATAACTCATCAATTACATTACAATAACCTCGAGTAAGCAAAACCGAATATGCACAAGACAGTAACACTCACTTGAAGTTATAAGGAAAGAGTATTTTCCCTTTGTTTTGATTTCGAAGTAACGATTTTAGCAAGTTGTCCTTAGTATCTTTGACTCTGTTTTGAACCGACCATTCGTTTATGGTATTTGGGTTAATGAACCCAATGTCATAGATTTGTGCTTTTTTGCATTTGACGATCTTCAGTCTGCATAATATAGTGAGGATAATTATATATACATGCAATGAAAGAGCTGAGCTATAGAGACTTAATTACAGAGGTAATACTTACAGACAGTAGCAAGTCATGAGTTGTTTGTCGAGGGCGTCTTTATTGAATAACTGGAATAACTCCACAAATTCAACAGGCATCACCTCAGTTCCATCGAGGTCGTTCTCCTCTTTAATTTCCAGCATCAAACTATCCTTCCTAGACTTCCTGCAGGTATGCATGTACCATTCAAGCAATCTTCGCAAAATCGTTGTTAGAGGAGGATAATCAGGTTTGACGAAAGGCTTCCCGTACTTGTATCTGAAGATATCTACTACCTCTAACATTTCAAACTGTACATCATCGCCCAGGTAATCAGCAGGATTGGTACCAGGCGCTAGCTCCAGATGATTAGCGACGATATCGCTAGACACCTTGAGCGGGGGGCACGATTGCTTCGCCTGTTCGTCGAGCTGGGGAATTGTTTTCCCACTTTTTTGTTTTGCTAGCCTTGCATCACTGCAAGTACTTCCCCACTGCTGTGCTTCACCATATGTCCATTCAATACAGCGGTCATGGTTGGATTTCGGCGGAGGCGGTGGTGGTCGCTTCAGGGCATCCAAAGTGTGCTTCACTTTCACCGGATCTGCCTTTTCCTTCGGAGGTGGAGGTTTCTGTTCAAAATGGGCCTGCACTTTGACTACCACGATTTCATCGATTTCCTGGTCAGTCCTCTCATATGGTAACTTTGGAAGAGGCTTCAGGCTTGGACCAGCTTTGAATTTCTTCCCGCCTCTTGTACTGCTAGCCGCCGGAGCGGCGGCGTCTCTCTTCCGCCGTTGCTGACGCGGCGGAGTCCGCTAACATGCTAGAGGAGGTGGAGTGCTCCGACGTGCCGGCGGAGGAGGAGGCAGAGTGCCCTCACGCGTCGGAGGAGGCGGAGGAGGAGGCGGAGTGCCCTGACCACTCGCCGGAGGAGGAGGAGGCGGAGTGCCCTGACTCGCCAGAGGAGGAGGAGGAGGACGAGGTGTCCAGTTTGGAAGCTTGATGTACTCCTTCCTACATAGACAGGTACTCCTTAAAGCATAAGCCAGATGAATCTCCCCTTCACCTGTAGGGTAGTCAAGCTCCAGCTCCTCAAATCCCTCCATTATTTCATCCACCGTCACAACAGCATAGCCATGTGGAATCGGATGGCAATGAAAAGTTTCCTTAGCTTGAGGAGGTACAACAGAGCCGACGACCGCCTTCTAGGTCAGGTTCTGGCATTTCGTCATTAGCTCACAATATTCAGCCTCCGTGATACTATCCACGGGGTAGCGAGGAGCCATGAAATCAGGCTGAACGAGCTCCATGGAAGCCACGCTACTTCTCCGCTGAGATGGTGGGGTAGCTTCTGGGCAGCGTCGAAGCAAGGATCTTCGTGCCATTGAGATGGTTGGCCGGTAGCTCGCAGGCTCTCAAGTTCCTCTAGCTTTGCTATTCTTGAATTGGGCTTCTGCATTTCGCTCGCTTCCACTTTTCTCTTTCTCTCTCGGCTTCTATAATCACCACTCTCGGGAAACCCATGCAACCACCAAACGAAGCCTGGTGTGCCTCGTGTTCGTCCAGGGTGCTCAGGATTCCCGAGGGCCTCTGTCAGCTCGTCCTTCTCTCTGTCGGGAATGAACGTCCCTTCCTGCGCTGCCTTGATTATTGCCTGAAGCTTCTTGTTGGGTATTGCAAGTTGCTCGTCCGTCCAATGACACTACCCTGTTTCTAGGTCCAAAGTTCCCCCAACCCCGAAGAACCAAGTCCTTGAACGATCTGGCCAGTTCAATGTCGCTGGTTGAACCCCTTTAGCAAGCAGGTCTTGCTCAGCTTTGTCCCATAATGGCCGGGCTTTGTAGTAGCCACCTGACCCCATGTGATGGTGATACTTCTTCTTTGCAGCATTTTTTTTTGTTTGTCAGTGACCTTTTCTTACCCTTCTCCGATTGCTTGTAGGCCACAAATGCGGGCCAGTAATCTCTTATCGTCTCATATCGACCGGTGAATTCTGGAGTCTTCTCTTTCTCGACAAACTTTGTGTTCAACTCTTTCTTCCAGTTCCTAAATAGTTCTGCCATCTTCTGAAGAGCATACGCCTTGACCTTTCGCTTTATAACTGGGTTATTCGGCTCCTCCTCTAGCGGTAGGCTGAAATTTGTCATCAGCGAGGTCCAAAGATAATCTTTCTGTCTATCCTAGACATAAGATACTTCAGGGTCGTCCTTACTCTTATTCCATTGCACGATGCTGATCGGGACGCTGTCCCTAACAACAACTCCGCACTGATGTACAAATGCGTCCTTGGTCCGCTTGGGAGCAATCGGTTGGCCATCTTTCGCGATTTCTGTGATCGTGAACCTTTCATCCTGGCGCAACCTTTTCTTCGGGCCTCGTCTCCTTACGAAAGTTTGGCTCGATCCGGAGGGCTGAAAGAAGAAAGAAGCGTTAATATATGTACATACCAAAACAATGAATGCATCAAGTCAGCACAGGCTTAATTAATATATATACCTCGCCGGACTTTGCAACAGCTCCCTCCTCCGTTCGGTCACCAGAGCCGTCATCATGATCTCCTTCCTCTGCCATTCGGTCACTGGAGCCGTCATGATCTCCTTCCTCCTCCATTGTTGGATCACCGGAGCCGTCATCCTCTCCTTCCTGACCATCGGTGTCGTTGAGAAACGACAAGGGATCACCTCCAGCGAGGATTATATCCCCCAACAATTGTTCTTGTTCTAAGTCTCTTTCCATAGTTTCTGCAAATATTACAACATGGCAATATACAAACATGAGAGATGGATTAATGGCAAACATAGACCAAGCTAATCACAACAAGGAATCATATGCATATATGAGCAATGGATTAGTTGCGGACCGCCTCTCTCATGCATGTCCGACGTCCCCCCTCATGTCAAAGTTATCGGGGTTATACTTTTAGGAGAGGACACTTTGCAAAAAATAATCGCTATGCAGGGAGGGGGTAGATTGACAACGCTCTTTCTTCTAGGGTTTGGGTGGCCTCGAGTCTTGGTAATTTGGATGGCCTCGACAACTCTTCTAGGGTTTGGGGTGGCCTCGACAACGCTGTTTTAACTCATTTAACTTTGTAAATTTGAGTGGCCTCGACAACTCTTCTAGGGTTTGGGGTGGCCCCAACAACGCTTTTTCAGTCCCGGTTTGGGTGGACTCGAGAGTTGGTCGGGCGAGAGGGGGTTGATCGACGTCCCCCCTTATGTCAAAGTTATCGGGGATACGTTTCGAGAGAAAATACAACACTTGTTATGTTTCGAGGACTCCTCCCCCAACACGAGAACATTTTAACTTAGTAAATTTCTATGAACAAAAAAAAATCATCATCGAACAAACTTAATATGAGTTTTAACATAGAACATTCATTGAACAAACTTAATATGAGTTTTAACAGAGAACATTCATCGAACAAACTTAATATGAGTTTTTAGCAAGATCATCATGAACAAAAATATAACACTAATTTCTATGAAAAAAAATTCCACAAACATCTCATCTCATCTCCACAAAACATCTCATACATCTCATCTCATCTCATCTCTTATGAAAAAACAGAGCACACCTAAAAAACATCTATCTATCATTAAAAAAACATATATCTATCATTGAAAAACAGAGCAATGGCCGGCAGCGATGAGCAGTGGAAGCAAAGGGGCTCGGGGGCACACGGCGACGGGGAGCAGGGGACCATGGGAGAAGGGGAAGCTCACTTGGGGGGCGGCGGTGGAGCTAGCTGGAGGCGGACGGCGTGGCAACGAGCAGGAGACCGGCGGGCTCGGGGGCACGCGTGCGACGACGGGGAGGAGAGCGCGCGAGGAGGTCCAGCGCGTCGGTGAGGGCGTCGGGGCAGGGGGGCAGCGAGGGCATCGGGGCAGCGCTCGGGGAGGCGACGGTGCAGTCCGGCAGCCTGGCGACATCGAGGTGGTCACGGCGCCGTCGGGGGAGAGGAGAGATCGAAGGAAGTGAATGGAAAACTGCTAAGTGTTGTTTATATACCCAGAGCATTGGTCCCGGTTGGTGGCACCAACCGGGACCAATGCCCCCCTTTAGTCCCGGTTCGTGCCACCAACCAGGACCAAAGGTCAGTTTTCGTCAGCCTAAAGGGCGGGAAGCAGAGACCTTTGGTCCCGGTTGGTGGCACCAACCGGGACTAAAGGGTGGCATTGGTCCCGGTTGGTGCCACCAACCGGGACGTAAGGGTGGCATTGGTCCCGGTTCGAGCCACCAACCGGGACCAAAGGCCTGTGCCTGGCATAGCCGCGGTGCGGTTGGATGTTTAGTCCCACCTCGCTAGCTGAGAGGCTTCGACACTGGTTTATAAGCGCGGCTGCGCCTACCACTTCGAGCTCCTCCCTAATGCAGGCCTACGGGCCTATACACACTTTCTCTGCCTGCGGGCCTACTGGGCCTTCTGCGGGCCTGCATCTTGGCCCAACTAGCGTGTTGGGCTTCTAGTCGTATGCAGGCCGTGGTGGCCCAGTAGGCGGCATTTTTTTAATTTTTTTCCAGTATTTTTGTTTTGTTTTTTGCTTTATTTATTTTCTTTTGTTTCTACTTACAGCTAAATACTTAGAGTTTTTTAGTAGTTCTTTTTGCTTTAGGTCACAAAAATTATAAACTTTCTGTTAGTGACATTAGTTTTCAAATTTGAATAGTTTAAATTTGAATTCTTTGAAATTTGTGCGAATCACTAGTTTGTGAATAGCTTTACTTTAAAAATAGATTTTTGAGTGATTCTTTTTCCTGCTATTTAATATTAGTGTGTTTTATCATTATATTCAATTTGGTAATTTTTTAGTTATTTTAAATGGGTGTTTTAATCAAAAAACAGATTTGTTATTTTAGTTTGCTATTAAAGTTTCTAACAAAAAATACTTCATGAAAATTCTTTTTGCTATTAACGTTTTGAACAAAAAATACTTTGATAATTTTAGTTGCATAAATTTTATGTAATTTTAGTTTCAAAAATACTAGAGGTTTATAAAAGCTTTTTAGTTGATTCTTTTTGCTGTCGAAGAATATTATAGTTTTGTTTTAGTTGATCATAACAGAATATTTTAAATGATTCTTTTTAGTTTATTCTTTTTTGCTATTAGAGTTTTATAAAAGTTTTCTAGTTCATTCTTTTTGCTATTAGTTCATTCTTTGAGCTAAATGACCTTGAAATTGAAAAATGACTACAAATGAACTCTGAAAAGGTTGAAAGTTGGCATGGTATCATCATTTCACCCACATAGCATGTGCTAAAAAGTTGAGAGGGTTATGGCAAAAACTGGATGCACTTCGTGTACAAAATGGACAATCTCTTTCGAAGTATCAGGGTTTCGGATGAAAACTCATCCTTTACAAAGGGATTTCATTTTTTTTGAACTTATTTGAACTCCAGACTTTTTGTGTGTTCAAAATGCACCATTCAAAGCCACATCATCAATTTTCATCCCTTTCTGACCTCATTTGGTATTTTGCAAGCATTTACCTATTTTTTTATCTAAATGACCCTGAAATTGAAAAGCACTACAAATGAACGCTGAAAAGGTTGAAAGTTGGCATGGTATCATCATTTCACCTACATAGCATGTGCTAAAAAGTTGAGAGGGTTACGGCAAAAACTAGATGCACTTCATGTACAAAATGGACAATCTCTTTCGAAGTATCAGCGTTTCGGACGAAAACTCATCTGTTACAAAAGGCATTTCATTTTTTTGAACTTATTTGAACTCCAGACTTTTTGTGTGTTCAAAATGCACCATTCAAAGCCACATCATAAATTTTCAACCCTTTCTTACTTCATTTGGTATTTTTCATGCATTTACTGATTTTTTTGAGCTAAATAACCCAGAAATTGAAAAGCACTACAAATGAAGTCTGAAAAGGTTGAAAGTTGGCGTGGTATCATCATTTCACCCACATAGCATGTTTTAAAAAGTTGAGAGGGTTACGGCAAAAACTGGATGCACTTCGTGTACGAAATGGACAATCTCTTTCGAAGTATCAGGGTTTCGGAAAAAAACTCATCTATTACAAAAGGCATTTCATTTCTTCACATGTAACTGCAGTGATATTCTAGATCAAAGGCATCATCAGAATAGTTGTGGAGAGAAAGTCTTCGCTTTTTCTTCGCCTGTGTCCTTTGCTTAACAGGGTGCTTGGGTCAGCCGTGACTTTGAAGGGAGGAATTTCATGAAACTTTTCATAATCTTCAGACATGTCTGTCTTGCCCTCCACTCCCACGATGTCTCTTTTTCCTGAAAGAACTATGTGGCGCTTTGCCTCATCGTATGATGTATTCGCTTCCTTATCTTTTCTTTTTCTCGGTTTGGTAGACATGTCCTTCGCATAGAAAACTTGTGCCACATCATTGGCTAGGACGAATGGTTCGTCTGTGTACCCAAGATTGTTCAGTTCCACTGTTGTCATTCCGTACTGTGGGTCTACCTGTACCCTGCCTCCTGACAGATTGACCCATTTGCGCTGAAACAAAGGGACCTTAAAATCATGTCCATAGTCAAGTTCCCATATGTCCAGTATGTAACCATAATATGTGTCCTTTCCCCTCTTGGTTGCTGCATCAAAGCGGACACCACTATTTTGGTTGGTGCTCTTTCGATCTTGGGCGATCGTGTAAAATGTATTACCATTTATCTCGTACCCTTTGTAAGTCAATACATTTGAAGATGGTCCCCTGGCCAATGAGTACAACTCATCAGAAACAGTGTTGTCACCCATGAGATGTGTTTGCAACCAACTGCCGAAACTCCTGATGTATTCACATGTAATCTAGTCGTCACACTGCTTCGGGTGTTTGGAGCGCAGAATATTCTTGTGTATATTGACATACGGGGTCCCCAAGGTAGAATTCTGTAGAACTGTGTAGTGTGCTTGAGACCAAGAATGCCCATCCCTACATATTATTGAGTCCGCTCCTAGCGTGCCTTTTCCAGTCAGTCTCCCCTCATACCGTGATTGAGGGAGACCAATCTTGTTAAGGTCAGGAATGAAGTCAACACAAAACCCAATGACCTCCTCTGTTTGATGGCCTGTGGAGATGCTTCCTTCTGGCCTAGCACGGTTACGAACATATTTCTTTAAGACTCCCATGAACCTCTCAAAGGGGAACATATTGTGTAGAAATACAGGGCCCAGAATGGCAATCTCGTCAACTATATGAACTAGGACGCCCGTCATGATATTGAAGAAGGATGGTGGGAACACCAGCTCGAAACTGACAAGACATTGCGCCAAATCACTCCTTAACCTTGGTAGGATTTCTAGATCGATTACTTTCTGAGAGAATGCATTGAGGAATGCACATAGCTTCACAATGGCTAATCGAACGTTTTTCGGTAGAAGCCCCCTCAATGCAACCGAAAGCAGTTGCGTCATAATCACGTGGCAGTCATGAGACTTTAGGTTCTGGAACTTTTTCTCTGCCATATTTATTATTCCCTTTATATTCGACGAGAAGCCAGACGGGACCTTCATACTGAGCAGGCATTCAAAGAAGATTTCCTTCTCTTCTTTGGTAACAGCATAGCTGGCAGGCCCTTCATACTGCTTTGGATGCATGCCGTCTTTTTCGTGCACACGTTGCTGGTCCTCTCGTGCCTCCGGTGTGTCTTTTGTCTTCCCATACACGCCCAAGAAGCCTAGCAGGTTCACGCAAAGATTCTTCATCACGTGCATCATGTCGATTGCAGAGCGGACCTCTAGTTCTTTCCAATAGGGTAGGTCCCAAAATATAGATTTCTTCTTCCACATGGGTGCGCGTCCCTCAGCTTCATTCGGAACAAATAGTCCGCTGGGACCCTTTCCAAAGATTACTTGTAAATCATTGACCATATCAAGTATGTGATCACCAGTACGGATGTCGGGCTTCTTCCGGTGATCTGCCTCGCCTTTGAAATGCTTGCCTTTCTTTCGACATTGATGGTTGGTCGGAAGAAATTGACGATGTCCCAGGTACACATTCTTTCTGCATTTGTCCAAATATATACTTTCGGTGTCATCTAAACAGTGCGTGCATGTGTGGTATCCCTTGTTTGTCTGTCCTGAAAGGGACTTAGGGCAGGCCAATCATTGATGGTTACAAACAGCAACGCATGTAGATCAAATTCCTGCTGGTCGTGCTCGTCCCACACACGTACACCTTTTCCATTCCACATCTGTAAAAGTTCTTCAACTAATGGCCTTAGGCACACATCAATGTTGTTGCCGGGTTGCTTAGGGCCTTGGATGAGCACTGGCATCATAATGAACTTCCGCTTCATGTACAACCAAGGAGGAAGGTTATAGATACATAGAGTCACGGGACAGGTGCTATGATTGCTGCTCTACTCCCCAAAAGGATTAATGCCATCCGCGCTTAAACCAAACCATACGTTCCTTGCGTCACCTGCAAAGTCCCCCCACGTTCTCAGCGGGTGCTCTCAACTTCCCGGCTTTCTTACGGTCCTCTTTGTGCCATTGCATCAACTTGGCATGCTCTTTGTTTCTGAACAGACGTTTCAACCGTAGTATTATAGGTGAAGGAAATATGCCCTAGAGGCAATAATAAAGTTGTTATTTTATATTTTCTTATGCATGATAAATATTTATTATTCATGCTAGAATTGTATTGATCGGAAACCTAAATACATGTGTGAATACATAGACAAACATCGTGTCCCTAGTGAGCCTCTATTTGACTAGCTTGTTGATCAAAGATGGTCAAGGTTTCCTGACCATGGATCTGAGTTGTCATTTGATAACAGGATCACATCATTAGGAGAATGATGTGATGGACAAGACCCATCCGTTAGCTTACCATAATGATCGTTCAGTTTTATTGCTACTGCTTTCTTCATGTCAAATACATATTCCTTCAACTATGAGATTATGCAACTCCCGGATACCGGAGGAATGCCTTGTGTGCTATCAAACATCACAATGTAAGTGGGTGATTATAAAGATGCTCTACAGGTATCTACGAAGGTTTCTGTTGGGTTGGCATAGATCGAGATTAGGATTTGTCACTCCGAGTATCGGGGAGGTATCTCTGGGCCCTCTCGGTAATGCACATCATAAGAAGCCTTGCAAGCAAAGTGACTAATGAGTTAGGCATAGGATGATGTATTACGGAATGAGTAAAGAGACTTGCCGGTAACGAGATTGAACTAGGTATAAAGATACCGACGATCGAATCTCGAGCAAGTAACATACCGATGCACAAAGGGAATAACGTATGTTGTCATAACGGTTCGACCGATAAAGATCTTCATAGAATATGTGGGAGCCAATATGAGCATCCAGGTTCCACTATTGGTTATTGACCGGAGAAGTGTCTCGGTCATGTCTACATAGTTCTAGAACCCGTAGGGTCCGCACACTTAACGTTCAATGACGATTTAGTATTATATGAGTTATGTGATTTGGTGACCGAATGTTGTTTGGAGTCCCGTATGATATCACAGACATTACGAGGATTCTCGAAATGGTCGAGAGGTAAAGATTGATATATAGGACGATGGTATTCGGACACCGGAAGTGTTCCGGAGGGTACCGGGTACATATCGGGTCACCGGAAGGGGTTCCGGGCACCCCCGGCAAAAGATATGGGCCTAATGGGCCAAGAGGGGAAACACAGCAGCCACCAGGGGCTGCTGTGCCCCCCATATGGGCCGCACCAGAGGAGAAGGAAAGAGGGGAAGAGAGAAGGAAGGGGACGGATTCGGTCTCCCACTTCCTTCCCTCCTCCCTCCTCTTTCCTTCCCCCTCCGGTAAATAAGGAAGGGAGGGGCGCACCACTTGGGAAACCCCAAGTAGGATTCGGATCCTACTTGGGGCGCCCCATGGCTGCCTCTCCTCCCCTCCCACCTATATATATGTGAGGAGGGAGGCGCCTAGAACATACAACATCAACTGTTAGCCTTGTGCGACGCCCCCCTCCACAGATTACACCCTCGGTCATATTCTCGCGGTGCTTAGGCGAAGCCCTGCGCGGATCACTTCACCATCACCATCACCACGCCGTTGTGCTGACGAAACTCATCTACTTCCTCGACACTTTGCTGGATCAAGAGTTCGAGGGACGTCATCGAGCTGAACGTGTGCAGAACTCGGAGGTGCCGCACGTTCGGTGCTTGACCGGTCGGAACGAGAAGAAGTTCGACTACATCAACCGTGTTGTCAGACGCTTCCACTTTCGGTCTACAAGGGTACGTAGACACAGTGTTCCCCTCTCATTGCTATGCATCTCCAAGATAGATCTTGCGTAAGCGTAGGATTTTTTTTGAAATTGAATGCTACGTTTCCCTACAGTGGCATCCGAGCCAGGTTTATGCGTAGATGATATGCACGAGTAGAACACAAAGAGTTGTGGGCAGTGATATTCATACTGCTTACCACCAACGTCTTATTTTGATTCGGCGGTATTGTTGGATGAAGCGGCCCAGACCAACCTTACATGACCACGTTCATGAGACCAGTTCCACCGACAGACATGCAACTAGTTTTGCATAAAGGTGGCTGACGGGTGTCTGTTTCTCCTACTTTAGTTGAATCGAATTTGACTGCGGCCGGTCCTTGTTGAAGGTTAAAACAGCAAACTTGATAAATCACCGTTGTGGTTTTGATGCGTAGGTAAGAACGGTTCTTGCTAGAAGCCCGTAGTAGCCACGTAAAACTTGCAACAACAAAGTAGAAGACGTCTAACTTGTTTTTGCAGGGCATGTTGTGATGTGATATGGTCAAGACATGATGTGATATACATTGTTGTATGAGATGATCATGTTTTGTAAGTTATCGGCAACTGGCAGGAGCCTTATGGTTGTCGCTTTATTGTATGAAATGCAAACGACATGTAATTTCTTTACTTTATCACTATGCGTTAGCGATAGTTGTAGAAGCAATAGTTGGCGAGACGACCACGACGCAACGATGGAGATCAAGGTGTCGAGCCGGTGACGATGGAGATCATGACGATGCTTTGGAGATGGAGATCAAAAGCACGAGATGATGATGGCCATATCATGTCACATATTTTGATTGCATGTGATGTTTATCTTTTATGCATGTTATTTAGCTTAGTACGGCGGTAGCATTATAAGATGGTCCCTTATCTAAATTTCAAGGTATAAGTGTTCTCCCTGAGTATGCACCGTTGCAACAGTTCGTCGTGTTGAGACACCACATGATGATCGGGTGTGATAGACTCTACGTTCAAATACAACGGGTGCAAGACAGTTTTGCACATGCGGAATACTCGGGTTAAACTTGACGAGCCTGGCATGTACAGACATGGCCTCGGAACACTGGAGACCGAAAGGTCGAACGTGAATCATATAGTAGACATGATCAACATAGAGATGTTCACCATTGATGACTACACCATCTCACGTGATGATCGGACATGGTTTAGTTGATTTGGATCACGTATCATTTAGATGACTTAAGGGATGTCTATCTAAGTGGGAGTTCTTAAGTAATTTGATTAATTGAACTTAATTTATCATGAACTTAGTCCTGATAGTATTTGCATATCTATATTGTAGATCAATAGCTCGCGTATAGCTCCCCTGTTTTATTTGATATGTTCCTAGAGAAAACTAAGTTGAAAGATGATAGTAGCAATGATGCGGACTAGGTCCATGATCTGAGGATTATCCTCATTGCTGCACAGAAGAATTATGTCCTTAATGCACCGCTAGATGACAGACCTATTGCAGGAGCAGATGCAAATGTTATGAACGTTTGGCAAGCTCGATATGATGACTACTTGATAGTTTAGTGCGCCATGCTTTACGGCTTAGAACCGGGACTTCAAAAATGTTTTGAATGCCACAGAGCATATGAGATGTTCCGAGAGCTGAAATTGGTATTTCAGACTCATGCCCGTGTCGAGAGGTATGAGACCTCTGACAAGTAATTTGCCTACAAGATAGAGGAGAATAGCTGAGCAAGTGAGTATGTGTTCAGAATGTCTGAGTACTACAATCACTTGAATCAAGTGGGAGTTAATCTTCCAGATAAGATAGTGATTGACAAAATTCTCTAGTCACTATCACTAAGCTACTAGAACTTCATGATGAACTATAATATGCAAGGGATGACGAAAACGATTCCCAAGATCTTCGCAATGCTAAAATCGGCGAAGGTAGAAATCAAGAAAGTGCATCAAGTGTTGATGGTTAAAAAGACCACTAGTTTCAAGAAAAGGGCAAGGGAAAGAAAGGGGAACTTCAAGAAGAATGGCAAGCAAGTTGTCACTCTAGTGAAGAAGCCCAAAGCTGGACCTAAGCCTGAAACTGAGTGCTTCTACTTCAAAGGAAATGGTCACTGGAAGCGGAACTGCCCCAAATACTTGGCGGATAAGAAGGATGGCAAAGTGAACAAAGGTATATTTGATATACATGTTATTGATGTGTATTTTACTAGTGTTCATAATAGCCCCTGGATATTTGATACCGGTTCAGTTGCTAAGATTAGTAACTCGAAACAGGAGTTGCAAAATGAACAGAGACTAGTTAATGACGAGGTGACGATGTGTGTTGGAAGTGATTCCAAGGTTGTAAGATCACCATCGCACACTCCTTCTACCTTCGGGATTAGTGTTGGACCTAAATAAATAAATGTTATTTGGTGTTTGCGTTGAGCATGAATATGATTGGATCATGTTTATTGCTATACGGTTATTCATTTAAGTCAGAGAATAATTGTTGTTATGTTTACATGAATAAAACCTTCTATGGTCATACACTCAATGTAAATGGTTTATTGAATCTCGATCGTAGTGATACACATATTCATAATATTGATGCCAAAAGATGCAAAGTTGATAATGATAGTGCAACATATTTGTGGCACTGCCATTTAGGTCATATTGGTGAAAGCGCATGAAGAAACTCCATGCAGATGAGCTTTTGGAATAACTTGATTATGAATCATCTCATACTTGCGAACCATGCCTCATGGGCAAGATGACTAAAACTCCGTTCTCCGGAACAATGGAGCGAGCTAATGACTTATTGGAAATAATACATACCGATGTATGCGGTCCGATGAGTGTTGAGGCACGCGGCAGGTATCATTATTTTCTAACCTTCACAGATGATTTGAGTAGATATGTGTATATCTAGTTAATGAAACACAAATCTAAAACATTTAAAAAGTTCAAAGAATTTCAGAGTGAAGTGGAGAATCATCGTAACAAGAAAATAAAAGTTTCTACGATCTGATCGCAGAAGCAAATATTTGAGTTACGAGTTTGGCCTTCATTTAAAACAATGTGGAATAGTTTCACAACTCACGCCACCTGGAACACCATAGCGTAATGGTGTGTCCGAAATGTCGTAACCATACTTTATTAGATATGGTGCGTTCTATGATGTCTCTTACCGATTTACCACTATCGTTTTGGGGTTATGCATTAGAGACAGCCGCATTCACGTTAAATAGGGCACCTTCTGAATCCGTTGAGACGACACCGTATGAACTGTGGTTTGGCGAGAAACCTAAGCTGTCGTTTCTTAAAAGTTTGGGGTTGTGACACTTATGTCAAAAGGCTTCAGCCTGATAAGGTCGAACCCAAATCGAAGAAGTGCGTCTTCATAGGATACCCTAAGGAAACAATTGGGTACACCTTCAACCACAGATCCGAAGGCAAGATCTTTGTTGCCAAGAGTGGGTCCTTTCTAGAGAAGGAGTTTCTCTCGAAAGAAATGAGTGGGAGGAAAGTAGAACTTGATGAGGTAATTGTGCCTTCTCCTGAATTGGAAAGTAGTACATCACAGAAAACTGTTTCCATGATGCCTACACTAACTAGAGAGGAAGCTAATGATCATGATCATGAAACTTCAGATCAAGTTACTACTGAACCTCGTAGGTCGACCAGAGCACGATCCGCACCAGAGTGATACGGTAATCCTGTCCTGCAAGTCATGTTATTAGACCATGGCGAACCTACGAACTATGAAGAAGATATGATGAGCCCAGATTCTGACAGATGGCTTGAGGCCATGAAATCTGAGATAGGATCCATGTATGAGAACAAAGTGTGGACTTTGGTGGACTTGCCCGATGATCGGCAAGCCATTGAGAATAAATGGATCTTCAAGAGGAAGACGGACGCTGATGGTAGTGTTACTATCTACAAAGCTCGACTTGTCGCAAAAGGTTTTCGACAAAGTTCAAGGTATTGACTACGATGAGATTTTCTCACTCGTAACGATGCTTAAGTCTGTCCAAATCATGTTAGCAATTGCCGCATTTTATGAAATCTGGCAAATGGATGTCAAAACTGCATTCCTTATTGGACTTCTTAAAGAAGAGTTGTATATGATGCAACCAAAAGGTTTTGTCAATCCTAAAGGTGCTAACAAAGTATGCAAGCTCCAGCGATCCATCTATGGACTGGTGCAAGCATCTCGGAGTTGGAATATACGCTTTGATATGGTGATTAAAGCATATGGTTTTATACAGACTTATGGTGAAGCCTGTATTTATAAGAAAGTGAGTGGGAGGTCTGTAGCATTTCTGATATTATATGTGGATGACATATTGCTGATTGGAAATGATATAGAATTTCTGGATAGCATAAAAGGATACTTGAATAAGAATTTTTCAATGAAAGACCTCGGTGAAGCTGCTTACATATTGGGCATCAAGATCTATAGAGATAAATCAAGACACTTGATAAGATTTTCAATGAGTACATACCTTGACAAGATTTTGAAGGAGTTCAAAATGGATCAGTCAAAGAAGGAATTCTAGCCTGTATTGTAAGGTGTGAAGTTGAGTAAGACTCAAAGCCCGACCACGACAGAAGATAGAGAGAGAATGAAAGTCATTCCCTATGCCTCAGCCATAGGTTCTATAAAGTATGCCATGCTTTGTACCAAACTTGTTGTGTACCTTGCCATGAGTTTGTCAAGGGGGTACAATAGTGATCCAGGAGTAGATCACTAGACAGCAGTCAAAATTATCCTTAGAGTACTAAGGATATGTTTCTTGGTTATGGAGGTGATAAAGAGTTCATCGTAAAGAGTTACGTCGATGCAAGCTTTGATACTGATCTAGATGACTCTAAGTCTCAATCTAGATACGTATTGAAAGTGGGAGCAATTAGCTAGAGTAGCACCATGCAGAGCTTTGTAGACATAGAAATTTGCAAATATACATACGGATCTGAATGTGACAGACCCGTTGACTAAACTTTTCTCACAAGCAAAACATGATCACACCTTAGTTAATCACATGGCGATGTGAACTAGATTATTGACTCTAGTAAACCCTTTGGGTGTTGGTCACATGGCGATGTGGACTATTGGTGTTAATCACATGGCGATGTGAACTAGATTATTGACTCTAGTAAACCCTTTTTGATGTTGATCACATGGTGATGTGAACTAGATTATTGACTCTAGTGCAAGTGGGAGACTGAAGGAAATATGCCCTAGAGGCAATAATAAAGTTGTTATTTTATATTTCCTTATTCATGATAAATGTTTATTATTCATGGTAGAATTGCATTGAACGTAAACCTAAATACAAGTGTGAATACATAGACAAACATCGTGTCCCTAGTGAGCCTCTATTTGACTAGCTCGTTGATCAAAGATGGTTAAGGTTTCCTGACCATGGACATGAGTTGTCATTTGATAATGGGATCACATCATTAGGAGAATGATGTGATGGACAAGACCCATCCGTTAGCTTAGCATAATGATTGTTCAGTTTTATTCCTACTGCTTTCTTCATGTCAAATACATATTCCTTCGACTATGAGATTATGCAACTCCCGGATACTGGAGGATTGCCTTGTGTGCTATCAAACGTCACAATGTAACTGGGTGATTATAAAGATGCTCTACAGGTATCTCCGAAAGTGTCTGTTGGGTTGGCATAGATCGAGATTAGGATTTGTCACTCCGAGTATCGGAGAGGTATCTGTGGGCCCTCTCGGTAATGCACATCATAATAAGCATTGCAAGCAAAGTAACTAATGAGTTAGTCACAGGATGATGTATTACGGACCGAGTAAAGAGACTTGCCGGTAATGAGATTGAACTAGGTATAAAGATACCGACGATCGAATCTCGGGCAAGTAACATACCGATGGACAAAGGGAATAATGTATGTTGTCATAACGGTTCGACCGATAAAGATCTTCGTAGAATATGTGCGAGCCAATATGAGCATCCAGGTTCCGCTATTGGTTATTGATCGGAGAAGTGTCTCGGTCATGTCTACATAGTTCTCGAACCCGTAGGGTCCGCAAGCTTAACGTTCAATGACGATTTAGTATTATATGAGTTACGTGATTTGGTGACCGAATGTTGTTCGGAGTCCCGGATGAGATCATGGACATGACGAGGAGTCTCGAAATGGTTGAGAGGTAAAGATTGATATATAGGACGATGGTATTCGTACACCTGAAGTGTTCCGGAGGGTACTGAGTACATATCGGGTCACCGGAAGGGGTTCCGAGCACCCCCGGCAAAAGATATGGGCCTAATGGGCCAAGAGGGGAAACACAGCAGCCACCAGGGGCTGCTGCACCCCCCATATGGGCCGCCCCAGAGGAGAAGGAAATAGGGGAAGAGAGAAGGAAGGGGAGGGATTCGGCCTCCCCCTTCCTTTCCTCCTCCCTCCTCTTTCCATCCCCCTCCGGTAAATAAGGAAGGGAGGGGCGCACCACTTGGGAAACCCCAAGTAGGATTCGGATCCTACTTGGGGCGCCTCATGTCTACCTCTCCTCCCCTCCCACCTATATATATGTGAGGAGGGGGGTGCCTAGAACATACAACATCAACTGTTAGCCGTGTGCGGCGCCCCCCTCCATAGATTACATCCTCGGTCATATTCTCGCGGTGCTTAGGTGAAGCCCTGCGCGGATCACTTCGCCATCAACGTCACCACGCCGTTGTGCTGACGGAACTCATCTACTTCCTCGACACTTTGCTAGATCAAGAGTTCGAGGGACGTCATCGAGCTGAACGTTTGCAGAACTCGGAGGTGCCGTACGTTCGGTGCTTGATCGGTCAGAACGAGAAGAACTTCGACAACATCAACCGCGTTGTCAAACGCTTCCGCTTTCGGTCTACAAGGGTACGTAGACACACTCTTCCCCTCTCATTGCTATGCATCTCCTAGATAGATCTTGCGTAAGCGTAGGAATTTTTTTGAAATTGCATGCTACGTTTCCCTACAATAGGATCATACCACATCACCTTGGCAGGAACCCTCTTCCTGGGGCGCTCGCCCTCAACATCACCAGGGTCACCTCGTCTGATCTTATATCGCAATGCACCGCATACCGGGCATGCATTCAAATTCTCGTACGCACCGCGGTAGATGATGCAGTCATTAGGGCATGCATGTATCTTCTGCACCTCCAATCCTTGAGGGCATAGAACCTTCTTTGCTCCGTACGTACTGTCGGGCAATTCGTTATCCTTTGGAAGCTTCTTCTTCAATATTTTCAGTAGCTTCTCAAATCCGTTGTCAGATACACCATTGTCTGCCTTCCATTGCAGCAATTCCAGTGTGGTACCGAGCTTTGTGTTGCCATCTTTGCAATTTGGGTACAACCCTTTTTTGTGATCCTCTAACATGCGATCGAACTTCAACTTCTCCCTTTCACTTTGGCATTATCTCTTAGCATCAACAATGACCCGGCGAAGATCATCATCAGGCACATCATCTGGTTCCTCTTGATCTTCAGCTTCCCCCGTTGCAGCATCATCGTATTCAGGGGGCAGATAGTTGTCATCATCCTCTTCTTCTTCGTTGTCTTCCATTATAACCCCTCTTTCTCCGTGCTTGGTCCAAACATTATAGTGTGGCATGAAATCCTTCTCAAGCAGGTGGATGTGAAGGATTTTCGAGTCAGAGTAAGACTTCGTATTCTCACATCTAGGGCATGGACAACACATAAAACCATTCTGCTTGTTTGCCTCAGCCACTTCGAGAAAATTATGCACGCCCTTAATGTACTCGGAGGTGCGTCTGTCACCGTACATCCATTGCCGGTTCATCTGCGTGCATTATATATAATTAAGTGTGTCAAAAACCATTACAGAACATCATGAATAGAGAAGTGACCAAATTAATAGAAGTTCATCATCACATCAAAACCAAAGTACAGTAGTGATCAAATGTTATTACTGAAAAAATAAATACATAAAGTTCATACATAGTTCTCATTGAACAACATATAGCTCTCTAGAGCATCTAATTAAAACATACATTGAAACTATGTAAACCATTTCAATGCAACAACAAATGCGATCATAATCGCAACTAAGGTAACAATTGAACCAACGGCATAATGATACCAAGCCTCAGTATGAATGGCATATTTTTTAATCTTTCTAATCTTCAAGCGCATTTTATCCATCTTGATCTTGTGATCATCGACGATATCCGCAACATGCAACTCCAATTCCATCTTCTCGTCCTCAATTCTTTTCAATTTTTTCTTCAAGTAATTGTTTTCTTTTTCAACTAAATTTAACCTATCGACAAGAGGGTCGGTTGGAATTTCTGGTTCACATACCTCCTAGATAAAAACATCTATGTCACGTTGGTCGGCATAATTGTCATAAACACTAAATGAAACAGATAGTTATAAAAGATAATATATACCACATCCGAATCATAGACAGGACGAGGGCCGACGGGGGCGGATACCAAAACCATCGCACTATATAATAACAAACAATAATAAAAGTAAGAAAATTATACAAGTATCTACCTAAATCATGCAAGTAAGATTTTTTTTTGTTTTTAGAAAGAAGATAAGAACAAGAGGCTCACCACAGTGGTGCCGGCGACGAGATCGGCGCGGGCGATGGACGGCGGAGAGGACGGGGACGGGACAGGACGGACCGCCAAACCTAGATAAATCTTGAGGAAAATGGAGCTTGGACAAGGAGCTTCGAGAGGAGAAAGCTTAATTGTGACTCGGGCATTTCATCGAACACCTCATGTGCATAGGAGGTGAGCTAGAGCACCACACACCTCTTCCCACGGCCGGCCAAAAAAACAGAGCAGTGGCTCTGTTCGCGGGCGGGTATATATAGGCTTCTCTTTAGTCCCGGTTTGTGGCTAAAACCGGGACTAAAGGACAACATTTGGTCCCGGTTCCAGCCACCAACCGGGACTAAAGGTGGTGGGCCAGGAGCGAGGACCATTGGTCCCGGTTCGTGTCTGGAACCGGGACCAAAAGTGTCAGACGAACCGGGACCAATGGCCCCCGAGGTCCGGCGGGCGCCCTGGCCTCACGAAACGGACTGATGCCACCTTTGGTCCCGGTTCATGAGTGAACCGGGATTAATGCCCTTACCCAGGCTTCAACCAAAGCCCTGTTTTCTACTAGTGCGATGAGCTGCTGGGCCAATGCCGATCCCGGACGATGGACGGGCATGTCTTTGCCGACGAACCGCCGACGAGTGAGATCCGGGCAGCTAGAGGAGGAGTCAATACCTGCATGCGGCGCAGAGGTGTTGCCAGGATGTGCAGTCCGGTACCTGGCCAATCCATGCCAAAGGCGCCTTCGTCGACGGCGGCGGCAACCGCAGATCTCCCGACTCTGCGCAGGAGACAGGCGAGAGAGGCTCAAATGTCCAAACGATCAGAAATTTGGTACGGATCTCACGTACTGAAACATCTACCATGCCATAGCGCGCTTTTTGGTAAATCTAAGCCAAGCCGATTCTACCCTTTCCGTTGAGATCCTCCTCTTCTTTTTCTCGAGTACGTTGAGATCCTCCTCGATAAGTCTGTCTTCATTCCCAAGACTTATACGTAATACGTATTTTGTTGTACTGTATAATATATAACACGCCCTCCTCCACGGATGCTTTGAACCATCTCATCTACGGCCGCACCAAATTCCATAGCCGACCTCGATCGCCCCCACAGGAAGCGATACAAGATTCCTATAGGGTAACTCGATCGATCGGCCGTCCATGGCGCTCCCTACGCTAAGGGCCCGTCTCGGCGTGGGCTGCACCGTCAGGATCGCCAAGGTCGTCGGCAGCAGCGCCACCTTCGGCAAGGGCGTGCCGACGGCCGCCCGTAGCGGCAGCGGCAAGACCCGGTGCATCTCTTCCACCGCCGACACGTCTTCCGAGTTCAGTAGTATCCGTCTTCAACATGCTCTCACTGCGGTACGTGCTTTCGATGTTGTAGTCGCCGCTTGGTGTCTCGTTCTTATGGACGATAGAGTCGACAAGATAGGGAAGAAAGTCAGCCAAATAGAGTGCAAAGTTGATAAAATATCGAGGATGGAAGACAAAGTCGACCAAATAGTGAGGATGCAAAACAAAGTCGATCAAACACTCGTGGCCATGGAGGATGAAGTTCATGACATATGGAAGAAAGTACACCAGATGGAGGGCAAGGTCAATAAAATCGTGAGGATGGAGATCACTAAAGTGGTGACTCAGATGGATGACAAAGTCATAGCCAACACAGTCACCCAGATGGAAGGCAAGGTCCATTCAATTGTGAGCATGGAGTATAAAGTCGACGAAATGAGGAAGAAAGTCGAGCACATGGAGGCCAAGGTCGTCGATAAAATTGTCGCGATGGAGGATAAAGTCGATCAAATAGGAAAGAAAGTCGACGGGGTGGAGGAAAATGTCGACCAAGTAAAAAATAAGTGTGATAAAATTTATATGTATGTACTTTGAAAATTATAATAATAGCATAAGACCAAACAAAGGTGTAGACGTTGGGATTTCTGTCCCGATATAATAACCCAAATGATAACGCCCACACGTATGGCATATTTGCACATCGCCCACACGCATTGATCCACCTTGATTCTGTTTTGCTCGGATCCTAAAGGAATCTGAGTGCCACGTAGGCATAGTGTGTTCTGTGGGCGTTAGAGCGCTCGCCCACACGACCCGCAGCGCGCGGTTGCCAGCTGCGCCGTGTGGGCGAGCCAGTTCCCGCCCACACAGTCACCAACCAGTCCAGACGCGTGTGGGCGAACTGCTCTTCGTCCACACGACGATCGTACGGTGATAGATGGCAACTGCAATTGCGCGTATGCGGCAACTAGGTAAACACACATGACAACTATGATTCGTTGGTAGATGGCAACTGCAGTTACCCGTATGTGGCAACCAGGTAAACACACATGGCAACTATGATTAACCATATATGGCAACTATGGCTGGACTACAGGTGGCAACTAGGTAAACACGCATGGCAACTATTTGTTTGACCACATGTGGCAAGTAGTTAATCACACACGGCAACTATGGTTTGATTGCACGTGGCAACTACCATAAATTAGACATGGCAACTATATTTAACCAAAACAGCTAGCGAGAGTTGCCATGCTTTTACAACTATATTTGCCATCCCGGATGGCAACTAAAGCGTCATCCCACGGGTAACTAACGTAGTTGCGCTAGGACATGTGGGCAGATTTTGCTTCGTGCCACACACGCAGGGTGGGATGAGTAGTACTTGTTGGGCGTGTGGCACGAAGTAGCTGCGCCCACACGTGTGGGCAGTTTTAATTTCGCTCACACATGACCTGTGGGCTGCCTCCTGCTCACGCCACACACGACATGTGGGCGGATGTCTAATATGTCACACATGTGGACATTATCAGCGTCCTATAATAAATAGATATATACTTGATAGTTGATATCTACTCCGTAGTCTCAAGAGTAGAATTTTCCAGTTTATGCTTTGGCTTCTTCAGTTTTGTTTAGAGAGCCCGTCGACATATGGGTGGCAGCCATGTCGTATGCTACTTTCTCAGTTAAATTAAAACCATGACAATAATTTTTGAATGGAGGGAGTATGTCAAACTTGATATATTTATATTGGTGGTATTTGTAGCCTCTTTATGAAAGAGAACATCTTATGATGATTCAAACTTGCTACATTATCTATTTTTTCGTGGCCTGTGTTGCCTCTTTATGAAAGAGAACATTTCATAATGCTTTGTGTAAGTAGTTGCTTTCTGGGTTGCTTATCCTAGTAGAGCTGCTCGCACATGTCTCGGCAGGGGGCCCTGGGCTGATCCTAGTAACGCTGGTTGGATGCTTTCATGGACCACAACAACATCTCTCGGGGAGAGTAACACCGCGTCTTAGTCGCGACGCAATGACAATCTCGCCGTGGCTACGCAGATGGACAGATGATAAATATCCACGATGTTGTTCGGCTAGTTACAATGACTCTTTATATGACAGACTAGAATATGTGATGCTGCCACATGGATGAAATACGGAATTTTATTCTTCAACTACCAGATACAATCAATCATCACTAATTGTGCAATACAGTTCTCTGTGCCATTTACACATCTTTTTATGTCACTCCGGTGAAGAACTATACTTGTGTGAGTGGAGTATATAAAGCAAGACCGGCATACATGTGGAGTATGCTAAATATGCTAGATAGTGTTAATGAAGTCGTTCCCCTAAGTATTCTAAACTCATTAGCTTTTAAATGGAGGAAATAGAATAAGACCCAGGAAAATCATCACAAAAGATCTTTGGAATACAGAAGTTGTAGAGGAAATTAGAGCTCACATCCTGGAGCAGGTCGTGTTTCCTGCTGGTCTCCTGCGGCCGACGTAGCTTTTGTGCTAAACCCCTACACGTCGCTATCAACCTCTCTCTTGAGATCGATCACCCATCATAGGAAACCACAGCGCTAGTTTTGTTCTTTGTTCCTATCTCGAGGTGGGGTCTACACGCTGCCAGCATTTGGAAGGCGTACGCATCCGTATTATTTTAGAATGTATTTTTATTCGTATAAGGATATGAATATCAATAGGAAAATTGTAGCGCAGCACTTTCAGATCAACATTGAACTTTGGTACACAAATGAAGTTGGAAAGTGATGTGAAAAAAGTTTGAAAGTGGGTTTGATGCATGCATGATGCACTACACCACAACACGGATGTAAGGGCAGGAAAACTGCCGGGACAAGTCACTTACAAGGGCAGTCAGACTGCCGGGAATGTTTTTTCTCCCGGCAGATAGAACTGCCACGAGAACGGCTGCCGGGGATTGTAATTCCCGGCAGATAGGGATGTGCCGGCAGTTTTTATGCCGTCATGTTCAAACTTCTCCCGGCAGTTCCTGTTCTCCCGACATATATTTTTTGCCAGCAATCAATAGCTTTCCCGGCAGATGATGGGCCAGTGGTGCCAAGTATCCCAATTAATATGGATATTACACTCTGGTATTACATTTATTTCACATTTACATACACACCCCAATTCAAAAGATGACACGTCCATTCAAATAAAGCAAAAAGATTATGCAGATGCACATCGCATATATATTATAAAGTCTGATCATCAAACATTTTACAATGTATGCAATTCATTGAATACACATGAAGACTTCCCTCATAATTTAGCATATGTAGTTTCTAGGCATTTGAGCAGTACAAGATGTAACAAACACAAAGAGTAAAGCCTGTAAATTCTGTGTGAACTCGGGGCATATGGTTCTGGCAAGGTGTCTTGGCGAATCTTACAGGAACATTTTCAACCTGGACAGGAAGAGACCAAATGACAAGTCATGTATTAGAAAACATTATATCCATTACATTTATTATGATACTCAGAATCTACAGAAGTGCACCGCCCCAACTTTTATAAGAAAAACGTCTACATCATCAAGAAAATTTCTCGACAAATTTCTCTTCAAGGTATCAAGTAAATATTCGATTTAATAAGAAGCTAAAAAATGTCCGCAGTTTCAAGCCTTGGCACATGAATTAAGCACAGCTAGTTGCCCTTCCTGGAAAGCATGACAACAGTTTCAGGTCTGGACAAATAATTAAACCCATAATGGCATGGTGTGATTGCCTCTGATATTAAGTTTAGTTTTCTGAAAGTGAAGACTCGTCGAACTCTGTTTGAAAAAACTGCACATAAGCCAAAATAAGAACAACGTTCGAGAAAAAGAAACTGTCATCCACAACCTGTATGATTTTTTGGCATCATAGGATCTAGTATTTTTGTATGAGCACACAAAGGCAACTAGTACAAAAAATAAAATTCAAACGTTTTTCCAGCATTAACTGACAGAAGTATAGAAACTAAAATGTTGGGTGTTAGGTTTAACTCAAAAGAACATACAGAGCTTTCTTACAGGCATATATCATGATATTCAGGTGTGAGCTTCTGAGAGGTCAGAGGAAATACAAGGACATTTTCAATGCTACTTTATATAGAGAGAAAAAGACAGGTTGGATACAAGAGAACCGTACAAAATACCTCTTTCACCAATCAGATCACAAAGTAGTATCATGATTCCTGAAGGACACACACCAACATGCAAATTAGATTGCGAGTAAAGATCAACCTGTAACCATTGCAGTGATAGATACAGAAAATTAATCAAGAAATTCCAAAGTTTACTAGATACAACTCTACTGCAGATTAAAAGTTTACTTCTCAAATAATGATATAGATCTGTACCGAAGTGTAGTATCTTGGACCTTCAATCTTACAACACTGTAAGAGCAGTATACTGTAAGTTTAAAAGCTAAATCATGTCCGGACTTTCATCTTACAACACCGTTATGTATGGCCTTGTTAGAGTGGAAGAACTAGACAAGACATTCAGGATGTTTTGTCAGATGGAAATGGTACGGCCTTGCTCCAGTTTACGCAGCAATACAATAGCCTTCCCAATTTTGTGGAAAATTGAATTAATGAGGAAAGCTCTGCAGAGCGTACAATCAAGTAAACTAAATAACCATCATAAATTCACATTGTTGGCTGCTACACACTGGCAGTTAAAGACAACAGACAAGAGCTCAAAATGTCACCGAAGGCCACTTATCTAGTTCACTATAATTAGAATCCACCATTATAAGCTGGTACAATTTATATTAAAACTTTGACATCTTTGTACTGGAGCTTGTTACTTGTAAAGCTCTTATCATTATTAAGCAAAGAACAGAGCTTGTTATTTGATTATACTTTGATATATTGTATACAAGCTTGCTGTTTATACTTTGATATCTAGTTAAGCAAAGAACAGCAAACACTTCGACATGTAGTTTATTCACGTGAGATCCAACGCCATGAAACCAAGTTGCTAAACAATCATATTATTTGCGCAAGTCAAAAGCTCATAAAAGAAGACCTTAATTAAGTCGGACATGAACCAGAATGATCAGAATATCTGCACATACGTTTTGACTAGTACAGAATTAGCAAATATCCCAATTTTCTT
The DNA here is from genome assembly GCA_011799875.1 of Thinopyrum elongatum. Taxonomy (NCBI): domain Eukaryota; kingdom Viridiplantae; phylum Streptophyta; class Magnoliopsida; order Poales; family Poaceae; genus Thinopyrum; species Thinopyrum elongatum. The sequence goes on along the minus strand of CM022298.1, from coordinate 692,396,653 downwards.
CCATGCACAAGACTTCGAGTTAGCTACTCAGTCTGTCTCGACGGTGTCCCCTTTTATTTCATCATTCTTTTCTGGAAAACCTTATAAGTGGTTAGCTACTCAGTCTGTCTCAATGGTGTTAATTTTGTATGCAGTTTCATTTCAATCAAAATGGAATCTGAGTGGCCCCTGTTTTTGTAAAATGAACCAAAACATTGGGGCTTTAGAACAACAGAAAATAACATACTTTACATATATTATTACCTTAATTTAGGTTCAGTTTAAATGTCCTGATGCTCCAATTTCTCGCTTGGATTGAAGATCTAACACAAGGTTACCTTTCTTGTATTGACATCTGAAACTGAAAACAATTTAACAGATCAATAAGCCTCGTTGAACATTTATCTTAGTTGCATTAAGCGTTGCACATTAAGAATGAATTTCTTTACTTTAGATGTGTGCGACTCTCCTGTTCCTGAAAAAACTCCCATGTCAGGATAATCTTCCTAGTACAACAGCTTGCTGCATTTCCTTGAAAGATTAAATGCCAACCATCGTTATGAATTTCAGAGATGAACACAAAATCCTTAATTTGGTTTGTTATAAACTATAACCGAAGGATATAAGCATAAACACAACAGTCAGTTAGCATATGCTAAATAATAACGGGAGAGGGATGATTAGGAAACAAAGAAATCATAACTTGTGATATTCAGATTCTTCCATGCTTGTCAAATTCGAAGGGATAAGTGAATGTACCAAAGACTGTAATTCGTACAGTAGGCATGTCAACTGAAAACAGAAATAGATGAGCATGGCAGGTAGGAAACATCAATTTTATCCTTCCCCAGATCACAGGAAGCAAATATTAGTTGCGCTCATATGACCAGCAACATGGAGAGACAACATAACCCTTACGACTGCTCAACCATGGGAGGCGGAACCTTGCTCAATTTTCCTTCGCATCTGCGAGTCGCTTGGGGATCCTGCAAGCCGAGGAGAATACAATGTTGGCAGCCATGTGCTACAGCGAGGGCGGATGGGGAAGAGGCCAAGACTGCTGTACGTGGAGGCAGTGGCGAATCTAAGGGGGTGCTTCAACAGGCTTGAGCCCCCCCTCCAAAACTTGCAATTTTTCTTTACTAGTATTCAGCCCAACCTCATAACAAAAATTTAACCTTATTTGAACTAAAAAACTGGGAGTTAGTGGCTTTTTTTCACACAGTTAACTTTGAGCCCCCCCCTTCATTTTCTTCCAAGATTCGCCACTACGCGGAGGTAAGACAGCCAAATCAAAACTAAACCTAACTGGATTACCTCGTGGTCATGCCAGATCTGGTGGAAGTTAGATGTCATCCTTGTGGACATCCTCACTCGAACAAATCCTTCCGCTGAAACACTTGAGCAACTCGAGCCTAGAGGAGCCTGGCGGAGGACGCGTGGAGGAGGCTTGGCTGCTTGGGCGTTGCTGGAGGTCCGGCGAATGGTAGTCGGGGCGGCGGAGGGTGCTCGGCGGCATGGTCCGGGAGGAGTGGCACTAGGTGTGGCGGACGGTGGTCGGCGCATGGTCGGGGAGGAAGCTGGCACTGGAGTGTGGCGGAGGGCGGTCGGCGGCCGCGCAGGGTGGGCGGCGGCGGCGGCAGCGGAGTGTGCTCTGGGAGGAGGCTAGGTCAGGGTGGTCGATTTGGGGATTTTGGTCTGAGTTGGACACTTGGAGTTTGGGAATTTTGCTCATTTGGAGCCAAAATTTTCGCATCTCGCGCGCTCTCCCGTGCTATCCCGCGCCTAGACTAGTATTATTTTGGTTTGGCCCCACAAGTAGTCCCCGGCAGATAATATGCCATAGTTTAGATGTGCCGGCAGATATTGTGTCCTGAGAAATGGGTATCTTTGCCGGCAATTTGGATGCCCTTATTGTTTGAGTTCTACCGGCAGTTTATCTGCCATTGGATACTTCTGCCGGCAGTAGAATAATCCCCGGCAGATGTTTTGCCTTTATAATGGTATTTCTCCCGACAGTTAATTGCCCCCAATCGACCTGAACTCAATCAATGTACTCCCTCCATTTTTATTTACTTCACATATTAGTTTTTAAGTAGAACTCTACAAACTTCGTATGGAAAAATACATACATTGAGCATACTGATTGCAAATCATTTGTTGTGTGTGTAAATATTTGACGCCCTACCCATGGCCTATATCCAACCAATGCGGCAAACCACGACCTCTTCCTTCTGCAAATCATATGTTCCATTTGTTTTCTCAACTGGAGTCAGTTCTTATCTTCACCGTTCCGAATTACACATCCAATCGAACCTAGTGAAGCACAATGCATTATTTATAACTGCCCTTAAAAAGAAATGCCCGAGCGAGTCTTGCATGGTCCGTAATGTTGGATTTTTTTTGGCCTTAGGTCAAACTCTACAAACTTTCTATAGAAATATATCACACTGAGTATGTCGAATGCAAATAATTAGATCAGATGTGGCATGCCTTTTTGTATCTTTTAGCATAACCACCATGAGTCACGACAAATACATTGCTTCGGCTCCTGAAACGGCTCGAGAAAAACCTAAAAAGATCTTGAGTATAGAGAAGATTAGCTCACGTGCTGGAGCAGGTTGTGTTTCGTGCTGCTCTCCGACCGTCTTTCCTTTTCTTCTTCCACACAGGACGATGAGGATGCTTTGCGCTAGACCCGATAAAAGATTCGGGCATTGGTCTGGTTGAGCTTCACCTGACCAGACTGCCAGGACGATTTGCGCAAAACCAAAGGGGTGGATGCCATGGCAGTACTAGTAGTAATCATGTTGTTTGTTATTTTCTGAAGCATATGGAGGTTGGTTAATTTCGGATCCCCATTTTTTTAGGCCAACACTTTCGGATCAACAATGCACTTTTGGAAATCTTATCCTACTTTTCCTATATTCTAATCACCAACATTGGTTTATTTATTTATTTTTGTGTGTACATTCTAGGGCCCTTGTCATGACCTATATTCTACCGATGCGGTAAATTGTGATCTCTTCCTTATGAAAATAATACATTTAGGTTTTTCTCAACCGGAGTTATATTTCTAATATTCGCCCTTTCGGATTTGACATACAATCAAACTTAGCGAAAACAATGTGTCACTTATTTATAACCGGACTAAAAAAACGTGTGTAACCAAGAGGGGAGGGCCCCAACTAAAACTTATACTTGTAAACACTATACGAGTATACATTTGGGCCTGGGGCAATTGAATTTTTTTTTCATACTAAACTTTTATACTTATTTGAAACTAAGTGTAGCATATTATAATTGTAACTAATATAAATTTATATTACTTAGCCACAAAACAATGTTTCCAAATAATAGTTGTATTATTAATTGATATACAGTTGTAATGTATATCATTGAAAAATTTGATTTTACAAAATTAAAATTGTATAATGTACCAATTTTTTCCTTATTATTAAAATATCTTTCATTTTTATTTCCCAATATTGCATAAACGATATAGTATATACACATTTGCATATCTATGCGTGTGTACATATATCTTTTAATATTATTGAATATCATGGTATAGATTTCTAAATTATATACACAAACAATATTTTCATAGTGGTTTCTAGTGTATATTAGACACTCATATTCATAAAAACTTCTAGGGCATAAAAATGTGACTTGCAAGTTGGGACAGTAATAGAATCATCGAAGAACCAAAAATGTTGTTGATTGTACTTCTATGTATGATTCGATTACCTAACATGCTCATTCCAGATTCACTTGGTTTGATTTGGTTCAAATGAGATGTCCTACCCATTTCTCATTTTAAAAATTGTAAATTGGTTTAAACATTGAAATCGAGTTATCATAATTTTCATTATGATACTAAGACATGCATAATTTTCATAACTCAACTTCACCAGTTGGATTGCTTTGCCTCTGTGTGGTATACCTTATTAGTATGTGGTGTGAACTTATGCTTCTACAAATTGAGGCTCTATTTTATGCATTTAATAATCTTTCAGATGAAAATACTTTGGACCGGCTCTGTCGGCCGGGCGGGACAAGCGCGGGTGGGTGGGTTGCTAGCCATCGGCGCTAACTCGTGTGTGGGGCGGGGTGGAAGGAGAGTGAGAGGGCGCCGCTTGGGTGGGGAAGGAGGGGGTGGCTTCGATCTACGCTGCGTCAACTCGCCTGGTTGGTTGAGTGGGAGAGATGGGGAAAGAAGACGCCGAGCTCTTGTAGAGAGGGAGAGCGGACACAAGTGTGTCGCCGTTGCTTGCGGGTTGGGCTCCGCTTCTGGAAGCATCTCACCTGCACAAGTAGTTTTTTTAAAGGACTTCACTTACAACTTGTTTAATTAATTACTCCTACTAATAAAGTTATGGGGCTACTACTAATTAATGCAGGCCCACTCTTTAGATGTTGTTTAGTTTAATTACTAGCAAAGTTTAATTAAGTTTCAATAAGCCACCTTCCTATTTAAATTTTACTAGCAAAATATTCGTCTCCAAATGAACTTTTCAGCGATATTATTTCTTTTACTTAGATATAACTCATATTTCATTGTATGAGGCTGCCCCTCACCCTCCTCCTCCTTGGTGGACGCGAGGAGGGAAAACCGTCGTGCTTGTCTATTTTAATCGACCACGCGCCACGTCCTTTTTATTTTTAATCTGGTGTGGCTTTTAGGATCATTCTCCTTATACCCTTTTGTATTCTCCAACTTGGTGAAGGTCATATCATCAGATGCAGCATGTCCTTTTTCTATTCTTAAGCACAATCGTCACGAGACATGACATCTACATTCTTCCGGCTCATGAAACGGTCAAGCATCGATAACAATTTGTGTGCTCACAACAACATAAGGAACCATGTGTGAGACGATAACAGATAGTGATTTAGAATGGACAGTCCTGGTCAAACAACACTATGTGCAATACTCCATCCGTTCCAAAAATATAGCGCGCCCACGCTTTTCGAGGTTCAAGTTTGACCATAAATTTAACCAACGAGACCGACTGCGGCGGGAGCAAAAATTATATAATTGAAAACTTCTTTTGAATACGAATTCATTGATATAATTTTTGCTCCCGCCATAGTCGGTCTCGTTGGTTAAATTTATGGTCAAAGTTGAAGCACGGAAACCGAGGACGCACTACATTTTGGAACGGAGGGAGTATCATAGATGGAAATTGTCGAGGGACGTTTCATCAATCCTAACAGTTGTACAATGGGGGTACGTGGAATTTTTAGTCGAGGGGACATCACGCCAGGAGATCAAGGGTTCTTAGACACAGATCACACAAACACACGATATACCTAGGTTCAGACCCCGATGTGGGTAAAAGCCCTATTTTGTATCTTGCACTTTTCTCTTATACATATGTGGAGAGTACAGAAGATTAAAATATTGGGATTGGTTCTTGACGAGACAGGGTGCTTCGACAAGATGAGATGGAGGGGATTTGGGTGATAAGCACCAAAATCCTTTCTACGTGTTCTAGAGTAAGATGGTGTGGGAGAAGGGGCCCCGATACGATGCCCACTAAATTTTATATAGCAAAACTTATTTCATTATTTGTATCAACTTTTTAGTGCTATTATTTCTTTTATCATATTTCACTTTATGAGGCCGCCTGCCCTTCTACGGCCCTACCCTCCTCCTCAGTGGCGGCAAGGAGCGCGAGCTGTCTTTTTAAATTTGATGAGTCATGTCACGTCTTTTTATATTTTGAACATGGTTTAAGTTTTAAGATCAATCGCCACACACCCTTTTGTATTTCCAACTTGGTGCGGGCCATTGGATCAGATGCGGCATGTCTTTTGTATATATCTTTTAGCATAACCACCATGAGTCACGATAGCTAAATTGCTTTGAGTCATGAAACGGTCGAGCATTGATAACAATTTGTTGTTTTTACAACAACACGAGGAATCATGTGTGACAAGATAATGTCACGTAGATAGTGATTAAGAACGGTCAATCCTGGTCAAACAACACTATGGGCAATATCAACTTGCATATGAATTATTTGAATAAATATGGTAGACTTTCAATATGCTCGTATTAAAATGTTAAAGATGTATGGGTGGCACGATCAGTAATTTTGCATAAACAACTTCTATCATGCAACATATATGACCCGTTACGACAACATCGAGCTGGATCTCCGCCACAGTGACCTCTGGCGTGTGATCGGCCATCGCGCTACTCTATACGGGGCTCGGGGAGAAACCCTAAATTCGGGGCAATGGTGGCATTTTCATGCCAGACTAGTGCAGGAATCTATTATAGGATTTTTGGTACTAGCAGCGTGGACAAGGCACACGCGGCAACACTTTTGCGAAAACACTAGCAGCGCGTACGTGAAACGTACACGCTGCTGACTAGCATCTACTTGTAGCGCGTGCAGAACATACATGCTGCCATAAAGGTGAACACAGCTTGTCCACCATCCCGAAGCAACTAGCAGTGCTCGATACTTCAGAACGCGGCTAGTTCTTTAGAATCTAAGAGCATCTCCAACTGACACGCCAGTTAAGCCGCACGCTGGAAAAAACAGCTATATAGCGCGCGCGATCAAAACTAGCGCTCTAGTAGCGGCGCTAAAATCCCGCGCGCGGTAAATAAGGTTCAGCGGGCTGAGAAAAACGGCATCGCGCGCTGCGTGTTTGGTGCGTCCGCTCGCGCGCGCTGCAAAATCTGGGCTGCTGCATGTAGAGCCGCTGGATTGGGCGTCATGTTTTTGTCCATCTAACAAACCTCTTCGTCGCTCCCGCGCGCAAAAGGACTATTTTGGCGCTGCAAAAAGAAATTAGCGCGCCGTGCAACCGCGTGTCTGTTGGAGATGCTCTAACAGCGTGCAACCAAATATAAGGCACCACTAATTGCAAGTGTGGACCCCATGAATAGACATGCCTCAGGACCTGCAGTGTGCCGTGCACACTGGACGCTGCTAAAGTTGCACGCGATGGTCGTGTGTCCTTCTTTGTCCACGCGCCGCTAGTTCTTGCATGTATATATTACTCTTTTAAAATTCAGAAACAATTTACAAAGAGTTGTTGTGTTCGAATTTTCCAATTACTTTCATTAAAACACATGTACGCTAAATTTTTTGGAACATAAAACCCCCTTTTAAATACTAATATTAAAATGTAACTCTAAATAAATAATAATTGGTGCGTATATAGTACATGTATAGAACCTTTTGTAGTCAATTAATAAATGATGACACTGCTATACTATATCTCTCTCAAACCAGATCGCACGTCATCCCTTCGAAACTTTGAATCTACCATCATTGCCCCCTTCGGATTTCTACAGAATGTGTATATTAAAACTTCTGTGTAAACTTTGAAATTATAAACACAGCTTCAAGTGTTCATATAATAACAACATGCCAAGTATCTTTTTTTCAGACCACGTTTACATTTTCTGCAAACATAATTTTTTTTTACGGAAAAGTCTTGTGGAGCTTGTGGACTAAGTTGAGGAGTAAGCACCTGTCTTTTTTTCACTTGAAAACGTCTATGCTCTTGGCTGAGTAAGGTATGCTTGTGGACTAAGTTGAGGAGTAAGCACATGCCTTTTTTAAACGCAGCTTCAAATGGATGTAATGCATCTATAACTTACCTACAATTTTTATGCACCTACACCGATCTGATTAGTACTACATCATGTGCCTAGTGGCTCAAATTTAGTGAGTGTGCATATGAGAAGTTAGCTCACAATTTGATATTTATGAGTATATTAAAAAATTAGTCAATCTGATTCCTTGGAGCGGGGCATTTTGGTGACTGGACTCCATGGAACCCGAAATTTTACGAGAATTCAAAATTCAAACTTTTTTGGTTTCAAATTTTGGTTACGGGAGGCAGAAACCCTAGCCGCCTTTTCTTGCCCATTGGTACTATAGCACAAGAGCAAACCAAAAAAATTGAAAAACACAAACAAATAAAACAGTACAGTCCTTGCAGGAAAACAACTCTCACAGTTCATTTTCTTTTCCACCTCGGACCGGATATATACCTCTGATCTGAAGAGAGAGAGATAAAGTATCTCCGGGGGCCTAATATAAGGTGGCAGGGTTTACCTAAGCACGTACGTACGACCCAATAAAGTTCAGGCCGCGAGCGGTAGGTCCTTCGAATCGATTCCAAACACGCGCACGTGCCGTGCCGACCAACACCACCTCGATCCATCGATCCATGGCGCTCCCCGCGTTGAGGGCTCTTCTCGGCTGCGGCACCGCCACCAGGGCCGCCACGGTCTTGGGCGGCGGCTTCGGCAGGACCACCACGGCGGCCGTCGGCCACAGCAGCGCCGGCGGGGCCCTCGGCAACACCGGCCGGCGTTGCCTCTCCTCCAGCGCCCCGACCAGGATGTCCAAATCCAGTCTTGCTGCGCCTGTGCTCCTTCTTGTCGCTGGCCTCCTCACCCATACCACCGCATGTTACGTCGCGCTGACTTCTTCCATCAGGATTGAGGGTAAATTCGACAAGCTTCAAGCGGCTCTGGATCAATTCGAGCCGGACCAGACCAAAGCCTAGATCAGGAGTCAGGGTATATGTATCTTTGGTGTCTTGTCAGCTTCTCTATGAACCAAAACTTCTTTGTAATGCTTTGTGTAAGCAACTGCTGCAATCTCGCTATCCCCGCTCTAGTCCACTGCTTCATGTAAAAATCCCGTCACACAGTTTGCCAACACCACGTACTGCAGGGTGAATGAATAATTAAGCTCTCACCTCGATAGACAATCACGTCACAATTCTAATGGAATCTATTCCTCTCCTAAATTAGCACTTCAGTCAATCTTTATAATATACTTGCGCTCGTTTGAGCATAATAATGTATCCTTTGCGGCCTTAACACGACAACTTTTCGACCGTGTCTACTACAACATGCTTTACCCGGCTCCGGTGAGGGAGGGGCGATGACGGCGGCGTGCCTTCGGCTCGCTTCAGTGCTTGTACTCGTCGCTAGATGATCTATAGACCTGGTTGTAATTTTTATTACCTCTTGTGTTCTCTGCACTGCCATGATTGACGAATAGATTGGAATTTCTCACAAAAACAAAAACCTATTTTATAGACACCACATGTTGCTTCCCTCCTTCCAGGCGTTGTCGTAGAGTGCCATCCGTTTTGCCTCTATGTCCGTGAGCTTTCGGGGTGAAAAATCAAGCTCCAGCCATGTCTAAGTGGGGAACGATAGATCTTTGCCTCTCCCCTACTTTGGGAAATCGCCTTGGTGACCTGAGGCCGGCGATGTTGTGTTTTGTGGAGCTTCTTCCATACTCCTTTCGTAATGGCAGAGTTTTTGTTCAATGCCATTCGTTCGACGTGTCCGGTTATGTGCTTGTTTGTAATTTATGTTGCTTTGATGTCGTGTGGAGGCCTTTTTTGTTTTGACTTTTGGAAACCCAACTTGATTAACCACAACTAGCCATATCACTAGCAACCAACCTCAGTACAGGGTTGGGTGTAAATCAGTCGGCACACAAGCCATCCGGTCCGCTTCCACATAGTCGTTTTGACCACCAACCGCACCCCCCCAACCACCCCCCCCCCCACCAACCCAACCCACCCCCCCCCCCCCCCCCCCCCCCCCCCACGTTGTTCATGATAGCTCACTCGCTCCCTCTAAAAAATGGGATTGCTCACTCATGCACCCTGTACAATACTAAAAAAAGACACACTTTATGCCAGTTGCTGCTGAAAAAAAGTTGACTAGTTGACCGGTTCATTATCGACAAGCTGGTCGTTGATCGTTGACTTTACATAAAAATTTCATGCAAATTGTAAAATGTTCACGGATTTGAAAAAAATCACAAATTGAAAAAATACATGGATTTAAAAGAAAATTTCAAGAATTTGAAAAAATATACATGAATTTGAAATTGTATCTTTTGAAAATCATTAGTTGAAAAATGTCATGAAATCTAAAAATAATTCAAAGATTTCTACAAGGTTCGTGCTATGAAAAAAGGTACAAAAATTTTGAACAAGATTCGCTGGTTTAAACAAGTGAACAAAAATGGAAAATTCACAAATTTGAAAAATGTTGCAAACTAGAAAAGGTTATCGCATTTGATTTTTTTTGTTATTTCATAAATGTTGATGAATTTAAAAAAAAAAGGTTCACGGCTTTAGAAAAGTTGACGAATTTGAAAACAGTTCATAAATTTTAAGAAAAGTTCATGGAAATTATATTTTAAAATATAAATACAAAACATAGTGAAGAAAAAACGACCGATAAATGGGCAGAAAAAGAAAAAACACAAAGAATACGAGCCCAGAAAATACCGCACTGCCTGTACTACTGTCCTTGCGACCGTGGTGGAGGTCAGATCGATGGGGCGGGCACGAAGACGGTTCTTGCGACCGGTTCTTGAGCAAATCATCGATGGAGCCGAGCTATGGCGCTCCCGGCGGTTGGTCGGTTTGCAGCGCCGCCGTGCCATCGAACCCTCTGGCCGAAGGGCGGCTAATTCTCTTCCTCCCAGCCTTGAAGCTATATGGGAGGCAGTGCTGCTCCTGCTCGGTGTCCACGGCTTGCTGCGGTGGAGAGCTCGACGGACCAAGTGGCTTTGTCCCCGGCGCCGGCGAGTTTGTCCCCGGCGCCGGCGAGTTTCCAGCTGATCGGGAGTGGTTTGGACCTGATTGCATTCCTCTTCAAGCTTTAGGGGTCCTTTCTACATATTTCAGGGATTGTCTTGTAATTTCCACTTTGTTGAGTGTCCTGGTGCTGGTGTTTGTTCCTTGTTGCAATATCTAATAAAGTTTAGGGTCCTAAAGGACCCTGTCTTTGTTCAAAAAAAATGACCGCTTTCTGGAGGGGCGCCATTATAACTCTTTAAGCTATTCGGTGGTGTATCACGAAGAAAACCGAAGCGTTATCCTTAGCATACTGGGCCTTGGGGCCTTTTTCTTTCTTTAGCATGTACTCCCTCCGTCCCAAAATAAGTGTCTTGAGCTTAGTACAAATTTGTACTAGAGTTAGTACAAAGTTGACACACATATTTTGGGACGGAGGGAGTATTTATTTATGATGGCAGGCCTCTTCAAAGAGAGGAAAAAACAGTGGCGGGTCAGACCAGGCTAGGGCAGCAAGGTTCGGCAGAATTAGCGTTCAGTTGATCCTAAGTATTGTGTCAAAAAAAGAAGTTGATCCTAAAAAAAATTGATGCTCCAGAATAGGGAAGAGGACGTACTCGCCTTCCGTATTTTTATCCGTACTAATTCATAGTATATTTTTAGGTGATCATAGAACACACCAAACTGTGAGTTATGCTAAAATATCATATATTTTTACAAGTTGTATTTATTTTATAAATTGATGCCAATTGTTGTATTAGCTTTATTTAGTGATGTACGTTTAATACATCCAACTTTGACCTTAATATGTTCATATAAAACCATTGTAGTTTTTATCAAAATGATTATATATTTGATGTCAAGCAAATTTCTTCGCTATTGGTTTTACCATACAAAATTTTAGTCCTTCCTACAACATCGTGATTGTAGTTTTACTCATAAGATGATAACCATAATTTGGCTTGATCTCATATATCCATTGACCAATTCTTGATTTCATGTGCGTCTTGGCTGAAGGCGCACAATCATCCACCCCCCCCCCCCCCCCCCCCCCCCGTGGACATGTCGAGAGGCTGAGGTGTCGAGACGAGATCACACCACGCTTACAGGTCAATACGACCGCTAGAATTTTGATAAAATATGTCTCTTCTTTCTTATTCTCTTTCCGTAGATAACAACATCATTATTGAGTTTGCATCTACGATTGTTTGATTTTTTTCATATATAATATTTATAAAACATGGTATTACTTTTTGTGTGTTTAAGTTTAATATAGATTTATATCGATCATTTTGAATCTTATATTAAAGGGCCCATGTTCTACTTCTGCCCCGGGCCTCTGAAATCTCAGGACCGGGGTTGAGTAACACGTACCCTGACGAAGCGCCCTACTTCAATTGGGCTGACTCATTCCCAGTTTTCCACCTCACTGGTTTTGGGAAGGTTCTAGAACATTTCATGGACCGGTATTTTTTTTTGAATTTTACCTTTTTTTATTTTTAAATTTTAATTTTGTTAACAATTCTTGAAGTACGGTAAGCTTTTCATTCAAAATTTGAAAATAAATTTCAAATTCATGAATATTATTTCATATTCGGAACATTTTTTTAAATATGGGAACAATTTTAAAATATGTAAACATATTTTTAAATCATTGATTATTTAAAAAAATTATTAAGCATTTCTTGAAATTTTTATGTTTTTTCAAATTCTTTAACTTTTTTGAAATTCAGAACAATTTCTGAAATTTGGAATATTTTCAAATTGGTGAAAAAAATCTATGGACATTTTAAAATTTTGTGAACAATTTTTTAAAGTTGAAACATTTTTCAAATTTTATGAAAAGTTATTGAAATCCAGGAACATTTTTCTAATTCTTGAACATTTTTTAATTTTCGGGAACTTCCCCCGAAACATTTATCAAATTCATGAACATTTTTGGAAATTTGGGATTTATCAAATCCACAAACATTTTTCAATTCATGAATATTTCTTGAAATTCAGGAACATTGTGGGAGGTGGGAGGCGTTGGTTAGCGAGGGCATCGTCGCCCATTAGGCCTCACCCCTTCTCCACCATACTTTGTTTTCTTTGGATAAGAAGCCTGGAAGCAACACCAGCATCACTGACAAGGTCCACGTTATCCACTTCTTCGGAGCACACATGTGGGTAGTGTATATCTGATAGGTACATATTGTGAAGATTGTTTGAATTTTTCTTTTATTGGTTCAGGTTTAGATTTCTCATATTTTCACTATTTGATCAATCAATGTAGATGTTGATAAGGGTGATGATAGCATTGATATGGCTTATGTACCTTTCTACATTTACCCTGTCTATTTAAACAAGAGGAAGATGAGGATCAATAAGACGATGCAGAAACATAACAGGCAGCCTATTTCTAATTTCTGCAGCCACCTTTAATAAATGTGAGATCAAAACCAAATCTTGTTGTGACAGAGATCAACATAAGAGTATCACAACAGTTATCATCACCATCACCAAATTCAACACAAAATATTGACAATGAAGGGTTTTTTAGCCTCAATTACATGGATACAGGCCATAGACCAGTACAAGCGCACAAGACACACATCACACGCACGCACGCACAACACTACACACACCCGCTATGTGTCTACCAAGATTTACGGTCTATACACACACAACACGTCTTGAGAAACTTTCGAAGCCATCCGACTCCGTGAATAATGGGTACGTCATCATCCCTGTGGCTTGTAGACGTGTGAGGTATATGTAAGGAAAAAAAATACCCGGGTGAGACACCCACGTCCATCCCAGAGATTGATCTTGGGCGGGCTGGGTGGCCACTGCCACAACCAACCATCGAGCAACAGGCTCATCCTCTAAAGTGCTAGATGTTTGCCACCCTATGGCCCAAAACATAAGTTCTAAAATATGTCATAACATGAGCATGTGCCGTGTGCATTTCTTCATATTTAAACTAATGAGTAGGTAAATTGATATTAGAAGAGAGGGAATTAAATATGCAGAAACATCTCAAAATCCAATACGCTACAAAAATGGAAGATGAACAGTAGAATGATGTCTTCACCTAGACATAGCAAACTGATTTTTTTTTGTCCCGCCGTTCTTTATATACATGAATATTCACCGGCTGCTAGAGTTATCTGGTCAAAGTCATTGGACCTCATGAGTCATAACAACAATTCCGCAGGGCCCAGGCCAACCCTGCAAATCATCAGTCAGAAACTCTCTAACCATAGAAACATAAGAGGAAACAATGGGAGTGGCACTGCAATTTATTAAAATCAAGTTAACCTTCTCATTCTCGTTATTGTTATGGGCATACAATTGCGGGCAGCTCTAGGTGGAACTGCATGTAGTTCCTCCTCTTGTTGAGACAAGCTATTCTATTTGTCGCAAGTTAATTTAGTGCCACCAATCACGTCGTGGTGGTTTCACATCGATAAGTGCTTGGAACAGGTAAAAGTCTCAGACAATATTATTGAGAGAGAGAGTAATTCATTCACAACGGTTATGCACTTCACTCTAATCTCTAAATATGCATTTAAGAGTGGGAAACACTTCTTATCATACGTCTGATAGGAAGCTTTTCATCAGACCACGTGTGCAACGTCGATGCATCTTTAATCCCACGGTTGATATTTCCAATCCTATTATTAATTGCCAGGTTTTCATGCCTCGGCCACATTAATCCCTCATCCGAGTTAATCTCGCATGCCAACCAACCACCTCACCAGCTCACCCCATCTCATGCGAGTTAATCTCACCTCCACGGCCCACCCACCTAATGCCATCTCGCATGCACCGGGGCGAGCTCCTCCCCGAGCTCGCAAGGTCGCTCGCCGCCCTAGTCTGCCACCATCCTGCTCCGCCCCGGCACCGCGTCCGCTGCACCTCGCCGGTGCGGCGTCCCGTCTGTGTCTACTCTGGCCCAATCCAAACATCTGTGCATCGACGGGCTGATCACAGGAGAGGACGATGGCAGCATGCCCTACTGCACCCATCGGCATCAACGGCTGAATATTCCCTAAGGTTGTGAATCAATGAATTATTTGCATTTTCATGTCTCAAATTTGATTTGAAGCACAAATCTGGAAAGAAAATCAATTGGTCCCCCAATCGTGATGTACAGATCTTGGAAGTTTTTTTTGCTGCCTCTCAAATATCTTAAAACAATCTGTTGTTGGAAATTCTTTGTTCCCTCTCAACTATCTTGAAACAATCTGCTATTGTAAATTTATTCATTTAACCTACATGTGCGGTCTCATATTTTTGTTATTGTGGGCTACATAATCTTCAATATGGTATAATGCATTCGATTAGAAAATTATATGTTTCATTTGCATGCTAGTTTCCGAAATCAAAATTCTACGCTTCCACTGTGTGTCATGTATGTCACCACAACATGAAATTCTTGCTTCGTGTCAATCATGGTTCTACTTTTATGTCTCTCTTATGCTTCTGTAGCACTAAATTCGTGGTTTGAACGTTGTAACTATTTTCTTTTACAAGCAAGTTGCTTCAATCACTAATAGTGTGTGCTTCAACAACTAACACTGTTGCTTCCTTGAATTGGTAATGAAATCGGTTGAAAAATGATATGCTCCTATGCCCGTGAGTTTGCAAAACCATTTTTTTGTACTTTCATTGTATGTCATATATGTTATGACAACATGAAATTGGTCCTTAGTGTCGACCATGCTTCCTAATTTTATGGTTTGCATATGTTTCTATAACACTGAATTTGTGGATAATATATTGTAGTTGTGTGATTCTATTGTCTTACAAGCATGTCACTTCAATTACTATCGGTGTGTGCTTCAACCAGTAGCTATGTGCTTCAACTACTCTCGATGACGCTTCTTTAAGTGAACTGTGTCTCTTGTATATACATTTGGTTGCATATGATTCAAGACATGCTTCTTTGTATCCAGCATAATCCGAAAGATGTTGCAATGATGCCGAGTGCACTAAGGACAGGACAGTGCTACCTTGCTGACATTGAGGAGATCACAACACATGTGAGGTTGTCGATGATCGGTCCATTCAGCATGAGATGCAAAAACGGTGGATAGCTAAAGTAAAATAATTTTATAGTGTGTCTAAAAAATTTGTAATGTTCTGTGCTTTTGTTGTTCATCCAGACAATTTGTTTTGTGAAGCAAATATTTCCATATAACAACAAATTATATTCCGTTACACTGAAATGTTATTATAGTACAATTGTTACTTTCAGCCACAAGACAATGTTTTCACCATATCGCAAGCATAATGCTTCCATCGTAAAAAAAATTGTAACACAGAGACATACATGCCGTTGCAAAAAAATGCATATTGCATAAAAGAAAACACATTTTATTTTTCTATATCTTTTTTTGGTGCTATATGATTCAGACTTCAACCTTCATAAAATTTCGCTTCCAAATCTGACCATGAGTGCTTCGTAGTGGAACGAACTTCACCTCCAAACCAAACCATACATGCTTCATAGCAGAAAATGGAGCATTGAGGATGCAGCGGGAATGAAGCAGCGGAGGAAGCAGCAGGATGAATGATGAAGAAAGCAGCGGGAATGAAGCATGAAGGAAGGAAGCAGCGTTTTCACACACACACACAAAAGGAAGGAAGCAGCGGGAATGAAGCATGAAGGATGGAAGCAGAGTTTTCACACACACAAACACACACACACACACACACACACACACAAAAGGAAGGAAGCAGCGGAATGAAGCATGAAGGAAGGGAGCAGCGTTTCACACACACACAAAAAAGAAGGAAGCAGCGGAATGAAGCATGCAGGGATGAAGAGCGCTGGGAATAAAGGAGGAAGGGCCTCGTACTGATGGCATGTACAATGGTGCTATCTTAGGAGTGCCACGTAGGATAAATGATGAGGTGGAGGAGAGAGAACTCATAAGAAAAGGCTTGTCTTCTCTTATTTAAGAGAAGACAAGAGATGATCTCTTAGCATAATATGTCTCACCATGTTTTTAGGAATTGCTAGTTACTGAAGATAAGACTAAGAGATGACCCATTGTAGACTCTTTTTTTTGTCATCTCTAAATTACATACAAGACTTAAGATAAGACTATCTTATCAACCATTGTACATGCCTGATAAGATTTGCCATGATTAACAGGTGCTGATTGTTACTAAATAAATCATAATTAGTGCAAATCCTAACAAACTAACTACTACCAGATTCTGGCCATCCCACGCTCCATAGCATTGAATTGCTAGACGTATGTTTCGTAGCAGTTACAGGAAGCACGCAATAAAAGCGGAGCGTCACATACAGAATCTACCAAATAAGCAGCGCTCCTCTTTTACAGGATCTACCGTCCATTAGCAACTAATCCTATGGCCATGCACTGGTCTGATGGAACGCTAGGGATCAGTAGTCTGATCCCTAGTGGTTCCCAATAGAAGGGACAATGAAGACATAGAGGAAATATTAATCGAACTAGTGAGAGCAATTATGAAAGTTGCATATCTTTTAAAGTGTCTAAATGTGGTTCTTGTTTTCTTTAGTTTCGTTTTCGTAGCGAATAATTGGTGAATTATCTACTTTAATGTATTAAAATATCATTCAATGAAATAAAGACATAATAAAATATGTTTTGATGGCCGAAAAAGAAATGCAAATGAAAAAATATATTCCGTTATATATAGAAAATCGGTTAGGTTCGACCAAAACTTTTAGTGGAGTAAAAATACTTCACTAAGGATTTAGTCCGTCAGATCCTCCGTTATATATAGACGATTGGGGGCCTGGTTAGAGTTACCTAAGGGCGCCAGCCTACACATAGCGTCTGGATGGCCGGGAACACGGGACAGCGACCGGCAGGCTGATTATTTTGCTAGGGATGGATGGCCGGCATTGGGGACTGAGGCCTAAGGCGGTGGTCGGCTGCGATCAGTCTAATTAATTAGACAAAACATAATTACCAATATGTTCATAAGTCAAAATCTGACGGTTTCATACTGATCATTAGATTAACTTAATATTACCTGTTATGTTGAGTAGTATGATGTACTATTAATTTTTTTTATATATTTAACACTGAAACGTGACGACCATTTGGCATGAGTGGTAAGCTATATTAAAAAAAAAGAATAAACAGTAAAACTCACTAGATACGTACATCTGTATCTATACAAATCTAAGCCAAGAATTTTAGAAGTATTATATAATCGAAGCATTGCTGGTTATAGGAGTCTAACGCAAACTCGTAGATATATACCATAATGATTTATGTACTCAAACTTAAAGGGCCATTACCAGAAAAGGAACAACGGCAGTTCATGGTAGTCGTACCTAGTAGAGAGGAATCCGTCCGTCACCCCGAAGTTATTTACCATATATCGTAGTCCGGTTATGCACAGGAGAGGACCGAGTAATATAGGAATTCTAATCCTACTCAGACTGCTGCCGGCCGGTGCCTATTATTAGCCTATATATATGCACCCCCTAGCTAGCTTGCAACACCACCTCGCAATCAATCGAACAAGCAATCTCTGCGTGCTCTCGCCGGAAAGTCAGCTAAGATGGCCGCCGCCGCATCCCACGACGTTGACTTGGGAGACCTCGTGAGCTTCGGCCGCACGCTCCTCCACCATGGCCTAGTCATCACCGACGCCGACCACGACTCTGCGCCTCTGCGGACGTCGACACCTTCAAGCTACTCCTCGCCGACAACACCATCGTGTACAAGAACGCCGGCGACCTCAGGGTGGTTGACAGGAGCCACCTGCGCCCCGGCAAGGTGGTCGGCTCAGCGTCCGACGATGATGGCCAGCTCGGCGTCGTCACCGGTGTCACCACCGTGCTCGACCTTGCCAAGCACGACGGTCGTGCCGCGGAGACACATATCATCACGGGCGTGTCCCCGTCTACCCTCCGCCGTGTAAGGAGCTTCAACCTTGGCGACTTCGTCGTGTCGGGGCCGTGGCTCGGCCAGATCATCGAGGTGTCCATCGACGTGGATGTGCTGTTCGATGACGGGGCGGTCTGCAGGGTCACCAACGCAGAGTCCAGGAAGCTACAACTACTGCATGACACCTCCGCTAGCGGCAGCAAAACACACAAGAAGTGTATCGCCATCAAATGAACACTCTCTTCAACCCTGGGGAGCACGTCACCGCACCAGACCCTTGTTCCCTCTTCAAGGCGGCACGCTGGCTTAACGGCTCCTGGAATCCTGACCATCAGATAGGCACCGTCAGCAATGTGGAGACGTCCGGCGTCCTTGTCTACTGGATTGCATCTATGCATCATGGCACGGACAAGAAGCTCGTCAAGGCATCCGCCCGTTCCGCCTACCAGAACCCGGACTATCTTACTTTCTTCTGCGCCGCGTCCAATTGTAGCTGGCGGTAGCTGACCGCTGCTTTTTCCGCAAAGACAATGTGATTGATGATGAATGTGAAGCACCAACTGCTCAGGCGGAGGTGGAGTTTCCCATGGTCGTCGCCAACACCCATTCCTCCGTCGACGTGTTGTGGCAAGACGGCACACGACAACATGGCATAAGTTCAACGACCGTCAACCCCTTTCAGGTAGTGGATGAAGACTTATTCCCAGGGGATCACGTCGTCGGTGTTCTTCCTATTGATGCTAGTGTGAACAATTACGTTTTTGCTGATGGAACTGAATTCGAAAGGCCTGTGGGCTCATCAGGAGCCTGCACTACGAAGACCGGACGGCTTGCGTGTCATGGTTCAACGAGGCTAGGGAGGTCGAGTGTGACGATACTGTGACTGTGTATGCCCTGAAAAAAGACTCTTCTTACCTATCTGCTGACTATGGATCAACGAGCGGTGAAATCGCATCATTACTACAGGGCAACAAGAAAAAGAGTGCCGTTGCAGCCGATCTTTCATGGGTGGGGCATGTTGTTGACCTTCTTAATGGACACGTCGAAGTCAAGTGGGGTGATGGTAGCATGTCAATGGTATGTTGACACTTTCTGTTACTTCTAGTAGTCACTTCTTGTTGGATTCTACTCAACACATTAGTCGTTTTCGATCTGATTTTGTGTGTGCTGCAGGTATTGCCCCGTGAGATTGTTCTCGTCGAGGAGGAGCACTATTAGGATATGTGGGATGAAATGCACAACTGGGTAATGGTCGACGGCGTCAATGATGCACCTGAAGAACAAGCTATGGCTAACACGGTAAATATCTATCCTTCTAACATTGTCCACTTCTATACAAACAAAAATAAAAATGAACTTAAACCAGGACCTACTTCAGGTTGTCCCGACCAGTCGGCACCAAAGAAAAATAAACTGATGCACACATAATTTATACTGAATTATTATCTGTATGGATTCATCTCAATTGATGTGGCAATATGTTTTATCTTATTTTAGGACCATGATCTACGGAATTCAACCGATGATAATGGTGTTGAAGATGATAACCCGACAGCAACGAAGAGTACAAGCCTTTTGGGTCTTGCAACCCAGTCTTTGCTCCAAATGACCGACGGCATGGTGGCTCTGTGTAAAGGATACATGCCGTTGTCGTCATTACCAAGCTCAAAGTTACCTACGCCCATGAACGATGAAAGCACTAGTGGTGATACAGCGGATGCTGCCATGACAAGGAACGTTGAGGATGTGAACGGACACGATTTGGCCGAGGAGGGGACGAAGGCTGACGAGTAGCCCTCCGGATCACGATTAGCTTGACACCACAGACTAAGTAATTATAGTTTTATTAGAAAATGATGAAGAATCAAATTTTGTGATTTTAGGCAAATATAAAGTGGTGGAGATTGAAACTAGCCCCTCAAGTTATAAAGGTTGATTTAATCTGTTTATGTTTTGGATATATTCACCTCCCTGGTTTCACAGCATGGTCTTTTAAATTTCCATGTGCATTTCTAAATATGCGAGGGTCATTGCCTTGCATGACAAGTATATACACACTGGAATATATGAAAAGGAAAGGGAAGGATCCCCGGGTTCACATTCTTTGTTGAAAAAGAAACGAAAATGTCCATCTTGTGCGGTTTGTGGAGTTTTTCAATTTTTCTGGGCAATTAATCAATCAGCTGTCGTATTGGGCAGCTATTTCATTTGTCAGGCAATTTCAGTTTTAGGGGCATGGATGTTTCGTTCATAACCATCTTTGCCCCAACTAACTTAACCTTAGGCGAGTGTGGGTTGGAAAAAGTTTGGCTCATTGATACAACGGTAACCAGTGCGTACACTAGACTTCACAGATGGCCCAAACCCTCTGCCGACAGTACAATGGAACCAGATTAGATACACAACTGTAGTGTATAGTGTGTACAAAACAGTGCAAACAAACAATTACCGATCGATTGTCCTTCGAAAGGCTCATTTGCTCTAGTGTGTACAAAACAGTGCAAACAAACAATTACCGATCGATTGTCCTTCGAAAGGCTCATTTGCTCTACATGCTACTGATTTCCTGCAACATCTGTGGTCAGAGTTACATTTTGAAGCACATCTATTACAATAACAATTTTTACTCATATGTACGTACCTTTGGTGTGGCACAGCACTGAATCACATCAGAATGGACGGAATCACAGGGCCGGTCCTCTGTCAGCATCATCTTGTTAGTTCTGCAGCTGCTAAGTGCAAACGCCAGCAGCTTAAACATGTCACATTTGATTGAGCTTGTGCAATGCCATGCCTATTTATGGCACTTTCTGCCGGTGCCGTGTGGCTGGAATCGATGGTTCAAGACCCAGAACTACTGCAGCAGCCAATCACCAATGATAGATCTCGCATTAAAGCGCAGACCATTACTTCTTCCTAATGATAGTAGGCAAGCCATAACAATCAGGAGATGCGCCATTCATAAACGCAATCCTGCAAGCACGCCGCTTCACTTATATGCCAAGCTATCCGCCTGTGCCCACAATTACAACAATTACTACTGCCATCTATCTCTGCTGTCTGTTGCTGCTTCTGACCTCGATGTGTACCTTTTCGTCTGATCTAGCGTTGATTTCCTTTCTTTATTCAGTTGTTTCATGCATTAATGATGTATGTGTACATCAAGTTCATATGAGAAGAAGCAATACAAGCGAGGTTAGTTCTTAGGAATGGTGTGGGTTCAATCAACTGTTTTTCTGCGGATTCGCCTGCGGTTTATGTTTAGATTGGGCTTAATTGGGTTTAAAAGGAAAACGACTCCTGCTGTTGTTGTTTGCCTTTACACTGAATAGATATAGTTGTTGTTGTAACTATAATCAGCCATGCATGGAGGCGCATGTGCAGGCAGGCAGGTTGGGGCTGGCTCAACCTTGCACGGGTTTGTTGGGATTGATTTGGAGCGGGTTGGGTGGTAGTTTCCCATGGTTTGGAGCGGGTTGGGTGGTACAAAATAAATTGTTTTAGAGGACTGGATATATGGTATGGGTTTGATGTCGATGACTTGTTGCATACGTGTGGATTGGCCTGGATTCGGTGTGGTTCTCAAACCATTCCAAAGTTGAAGTGCCGTTGTGCGCATTCTTTTCCGCGACGCGTTATGCTGCCAAAATACATGAGACATGAAGCAACAAGAAATATATCATGCGAGTTCACTACTTTGGAATGCCGGCCCTGAGGGAGAGGTGGGGGCGGCCGCCTCGGGCCCCCGCCCAGGCATGTGTGAGCAGCTCTACTAGGATCAGCAACCGCTTCCTGAAGCCTGGAGGAGCCATTAGGCCTTGTACAATGCAAGGTACTTAGGGGAGCACATAGAGAAGTAAACCGGGCTTTTTTTAATCATCGGTGCTTATTTGTACAGGGTCGATGCTTAATTAGGCGTCTCTCCCGTAGAAATAGACATTAGTGTTTCAGAAAACCCTAGTTTATTTTTCTAAGCACCTAGCATTGTACAAGGCCTTAACACTCTTAGAAGCTGTTCGCTGGTCTCACGAAGGAGGTTGAAATGTTATTTTCCTTTAGTAGACTGGGCCATGGGCCTTTATCTTTCCTTAGCATGTATCCACGGCAGGCTGGGCAGCACCAGATAGTGTGATCCCTTTTTTTTCCTTAGCATGTATCCATGGCAAGGTTTTGGTTACCGCTCGAGATTACGAGTTACTGCATGGTTATCGAGTGTTTCGACCCCCCTCCCCGTCGGTAAATGGGCGTTTCAAGCAAAAAAATCGGTTCGTGGGCCACGGTCTATTCCCACAGCGTTATGTGTTCGAATCCTGCCCCTGCCATCTTTTTTTGCCCAATTCTATGATATAAACGGAATTAAAAAAAGTTTGGCCGCCGAGGTTCAAACTCGAGACCAGAAAGACAATGAGGACGTAAGGGTACGAGTAGAAACCACTACACTACAAGAACGTTCTTGGAAAATGACAGTGCCTTAATAATTTGTCTTCCTCCAAATATTTGAATTCAAATTACATTTGAAAATTTTGAATGGTATTTGGTCGGTATTTTGTGGTAACCATGGTAGCCGCATTTTTCGTCCCCCTCGGTAATTGTTTGGTATTCGATAACCAAAACCTTGATCCATGGTATGCCGGGAACCAATGCATCTGGTGTCAGAGAAACCGTAGCAGTTAGGTGTTGGTATATGTGGTGGCTCAGACAAATAATTACTCATCAAGGTAAAATCCATCAGTTGGGCCATGGTGCGATTTCTATCCCGGCAATTACAGGTAATGCGACTAATAGGATCACCATAATTGATTCTGATGTCAAATGGGTGAAGCCTAAACTCATATCGGTCAAGTTAAATGTAGATGCTTCATATTTTGAAGACACCGGAGATGGCGCAACGGCAGCCAATACCAGTGACCAGAACAGTGTGTTTTTAGCAGCACAATGTCGCTTTACCCCATGCAGCTGAACTCCAACTTCTGAAGCTGAGACTATGAGCGATGGCTTACTAATCTCAAATGTATCCATAATTTTTTATTATTAAATGGTATTATTTATCACTTTTGTATGCTTTTTATACCATTTTAAATTATTTTTCTGGATTAACCTATTTATTTTGGGCCAATGCCAGTTTCTTTTTTTGCATGTTTCTGGTTTCGTAGAAAATCCATAAGGCTAAAAATATATAATAGTGCTGGACAGTTCATTCAGAGGTGAATATTTTTCTAGGTCAAATTTAAATAAGGTGGCTTATTGAAACATAATTAGTTAATTTGCTGGTTAATGAACCAAACATCACATGAAGTCTAGGCCCGCATTAAATGGTAGTAGTACGTTAAAAAAAACTGTGTACGGTGCAACCGAAAAAAAAAGAAATTGCAAGAAAAAAAATAAAAACATGTTGGGGAACGTGCAATTTCAAAAAATTTCCTACGCTCACGCAAGATCTATCTAGGAGATGCATAGCAACGAAGGGGGAGAGTATGTCCACGTATCCTCGTAGACCGAAAGCCGAAGCGTTAGCTTAACGCGGTTGATGTAGTCGAACGTCTTCGCGATCCAACCGATCAAGCACCGAACGTACGGCACCTCCGAGTTCTGCACACGTTCAGCTCGATGACGTCCCTCGAGCTCTTGATCCAGTTGAGGACGAGGGAGAGTTCCGTCAGCACGACAGCGTGGTGACGGTGATGATGAAGTTACCGACGCAGGGCTTCACCTAAGCACTACGATGATATGACCGAGGTGTTAAACTGTGGAGGGGGGCACCGGACACGGCTAAGACAATTGATCTTGTTGTGTTCTAGGGTGCCCCCTGCCTCCGTATATAAAGGAGGAGAGGGGGAGGCCGGCCGGCCCCTATAGGGCACGCCAAGAGAGAGGAGTCCTACTAGGACTCCAAGTCCTAGTAGGATTCCACTTGGTGGAAGGGGGAAGAAGGAAGGGAGAGGGAGAGGGAAAGGGGGGCCGCGCCCCCTCCCCTAGTCCTATTCGGACTCCCCAAGGGGGGGCGCGCGCCACCTCCTCGTGGCCTGCCCTCTCTCTCCCCTAAGGCCCATGTTGGCCCATTACTTCCCCGGGGGGTTCCGGTAACCCTTCCGGCACTCCGATAATTAGTCGGTACCTCTCGGAACTCATCCGGTGTCCGAATAATATCGTCCAATATATCATTCTTTATGTATTGACCATTTCGAGACTCCTCGTCATGTCCGTGATCTCATCCGGGACTCCGAACAAACTTCGGTCATCAAATCACATTACTCATAATACAAATCGTCATCGAACGTTAAGCGTGCGGACCCTACGGGTTCGAGAACTATGTAGACATGACCGAGACACATCTCCGGTCAATAACCAATAGCGGAACCTGGATGCTCATATTGGCTCCTACATATTCTACGAAGATCTTTATCGGTCAAACCGCATAACAACATACGTTACTCCCTTTGTCATCGGTATGTTACTTGCCCGAGATTCGATCGTCGATATCATCATACCTAGTTCAATCTCGTTACCGGCAAGTCTCTTTACTCGTTCCGTAGTGCATCATTCCGTAACTAACTCATTAGTCACATTGCTTGCAAGGCTTCATATGATGTGCATTACTGAGAGGGCCCAGAGATACCTCTCCGATACTCGGAGTGACAAATCCTAATCTCGATCTATGCCAACCCAACAAACACCTTTAGAGCCACCTGTAGAGCATCTTTATAATCACCCAGTTACGGTGTGACGTTTGATACCACACAAGGTGTTCCTCCGGTATTCGGGAGTTGCATAATCTCATAGTCAGAGGAATATGTATAAGTCATGAAGAAAGCTATAGCAATAAAACTTAACGATCATTATGCTAAGCTAACGGATGGGTCTCGTCCATCACATCATTCTCTGATGATGTGATCCTGTTCATCAAATGACAACACATGTCTATGGTCAGGAAACATAACCATCTTTGATAAACAAGCTAGTCAAGTAGAGACATACTAGGGACACTCTGTTTGTCTATGTATTCACACATGTACTAAGTTTCCGGTTAATACAATTCTAGCATGAATAATAAACATTTATCATGATATAAGAAAATATAAATAACAACTTTATTATTGCCTCTAGGGCATATTTCCTTCAGTCTCCCACTTGCACTACAGTCAATAATCTAGATTACATAGTAATGATTCTAACACCCATGGAGTCTTGGTGCTGCTCATGTTTTGCTCGTGGAAGAGGCTTAGTCAACGGGTCAGCAACATTCAGATCCGTATGTATTTTGCAAATCTCTATGTCTCCCTCCTTGACTTGATCGCGGATGGAATTGAAGCGTCTCTTGATGTGTTTGGTTCTTTTGTCAAATCTGGATTCCTTCGCCAAGGCAATTGCTCCAGTATTGTCACAAAAGATTTTCATTGGACCCAATGCACTAGGTATTACACCTAGATCGGATATGCACTCCTTCATCCAGACTCCTTCATTTGCTGCTTCCGAAGCAGCTATGTACTCCGCTTCACACGTAGATCCCGCCATGACGCTCTGCTTGGAACTGCACCAACTGACAGCTCCACCATTCAATATAAATACGTATCCAGTTTGTGACTTAGAGTCATCCGGATCAGTGTCAAAACTTGCATCGACGTAACAATTTACGACAAGCTCTTTGTCACCTCCATAAACGAGAAACATATCCTTAGTCCTTTTTAGGTATTTCAGGATGTTCTTGACCGTTGTCCAGTGATCCACTCCTGGATTACTTTGGTAACTCCCTGCTAAACTTATAGCAAGGCACACATCAGGTTTGGTACACAACATTGCATACATGATAGAACCTATGGCTGAGGCATAGGGAATGACTTTCATTTTCTCTCTATCTTCTGCAGTGGTCGGGCATTGAGTCTTACTCAACTTCACACCTTGCAACACAGGCAAGAACCCTTTCTTTGACTGATCCATTTTGAACTTCTTCAAAACTTTATCAAGGTATGTGCTTTGTGAAAGTCCTATTAAGCGTCTTGATCTATCCCTATAGATCTTGATGCCCAATATATAAGCAGCTTCACCGAGGTCTTTCATTGAAAAATTCTTGTTCAAGTATCCTTTTATGCTATCCAGAAATTCTATATCATTTCCAATCAACAATATGTCATCCACATATAATATGAGAAATGCTACAGAGCTCCCACTCACTTTCTTGTAAATACAGGCTTCTCCAAAAGTCTGTATAAAACCATATGCTTTGATCACTTCATCAAAGCGTATATTCCAACTCCGAGATGCTTGCACCAGTCCATAAATGGATCGCTGGAGCTTACACACTTTGTTAGCACCTTTAGGATCGACAAAACCTTCTGGTTGCATCATATACAACTCTTCTTTAAGAAATCCATTAAGGAATACAGTTTTGACATCCATTTGCCAAATTTCATAATCATAAAATGCGGCAATTGCTAACATGATTCAGACAAACTTAAGCATCGCTACGGGTGAGAAGGTCTCATCGTAGTCAACTCCTTAAACTTGTCGAAAACCTTTCACAACAAGTCGAGCTTTGTAGTGAGTAACATTACCGTCAGCGCCAGTCTTCTTCTTGAAGATCCATTTATTCTCTTTGGCTTGCCGATCAGCGGGCAAGTCAACCAAAGTCCACACTTTGTTCTCATACATGGATCCCATCTCAGATTTCATGGCCTCAAGCCATTTCGTGGAATCTGGGCTCATCATCGCTTCCTCATAGTTCGTAGGTTCGTCATGGTCTAGTAACATGACTTCCAGAACAGGATTACCGTACCACTCTGGTGCGGAACATACTCTGGTTGACCTACGAGGTTCGGTAGCAACTTGATCCGAAGTTTCATGATCATCATCATTAACTTCCTCACTAATTGGTGTAGGCATCACTGAAACTGATTTCTGTGATGAACTACTCTCCAATTCCGGAGAAGGTACAATTACCTCATCAAGTTCTACTTTCCTCCCACTCACTTCTTTTGAGAGAAACTCCTTCTCTAGAAAGGATCCATTCTTAGCAACGAATATCTTGCCTTCGGATCTGTGATAGAAGGTGTACCCAACAGTCTTCTTTGGGTATCCTATGAAGACGCATTTCTCCGATTTGGGTTCGAGCTTATCAGGTTGAAGCTTTTTCACATTAGCATCGCAGCCCCAAACTTTAAGAAACGACAGCTTAGGTTTCTTGTCAAACCACAGTTCATATGGTGTCGTCTCAACGGATTTAGATGGTGCCCTATTTAACGTGAATGCAGCCGTCTCTAAAGTATAACCCCAAAATGATAGTGGTAAATCGGTAAGAGACATCATAGATCACTCCATATCTAATAAAGTACGGTTACGACGTTCGGACACACCATTATGCTGTGGTGTTCCAGGTGGCGTGAGTTGCGAAACTATTCCACATTGTTTCAAATGAAGACCAAACTCATAACTCAAATATTCACCTCCACGATCAGATCGTAGAAACTTTATTTTCTTGTTACGATGATTTTCCACTTCACTCTGAAATTCTTTGAACTTTTCAAATGTTTCAGACTTATGTTTCATTAAGTAGATATACCCATATCTGCTAAAATCATCTGTGAAGGTCAGAAAATAACGATACCCGCCACGAGCCTCAACACTCATCGGACCGCATACATCAGTATGTATTATTTCCAATAAGTCAGTTGCTCGCTCCATTGTTCCGGAGAACGGAGTCTTAGTCATCTTGCCCATGAGGCATGATTCGCAAGTATCAAGTGATTCATAATCAAGTGATTCTAAAAGACCATCAGCATGGAGTTTGTTCATGCACTTTACACCAATATGACCTAAACAGCAGTGCCACAAATAAGTTGCACTATCATTATTAACTGCGCATCTTTTGGCTTCAATATTATGAATATGTGTATCACTACAGTCGAGATTCAACAAAAATAGACCACTCCTCAAGGGTGCATGACCATAAAAGATATTACTCATATAAATAGAACAACCATTATTCTCTGATTTAAATGAATAACCGTCTCGCATCAAACAAGATCCAGATATAATGTTCATGCTCAACGCTGGCACCAAATAAGAATTATTCAGGTCTAAAACTAATCCCGAAGGTAGATGTAGAGGTAGCGTGCCGACGGC
Source organism: Thinopyrum elongatum (assembly GCA_011799875.1). Lineage (NCBI taxonomy): Eukaryota > Viridiplantae > Streptophyta > Magnoliopsida > Poales > Poaceae > Thinopyrum > Thinopyrum elongatum. Next base: position 692,368,079 of record CM022298.1, on the reverse strand, counting down.
GATCACATCGACTTTGGAACCATTTCCCACGCGCATCGTCACCTCGTCCTTAGCCAATCTTCGTTTAATCCGTAGCTCCTGTTTCGAGTTGCAAATATGAGCAACAGAACCAGTATCAAATACCCAGGTGCTACTATGAGCATTAGTAAGTTACACATCAATAAAATGTATATCAAATATACCTTTCACTTTGCCATCCTTCTTTTCCGCCAAATACTTGGGGCAGTTCCGCTTCCAGTGACTAGTCCCTTTGCAGTTGAAGCACTCAGTTTCAGGCTTAGGTCCAGATTTGGGCTTCTTCCCGGGAGTAGCAACTTGCTTGCTATTCTTCTTGAAGTTCCCCTTCTTCCCTTTACCCTTTTTCTTGAAACTAGTGGTCTTGTTAACCATCAACACTTGATGCTCCTTCTTGATTTCTACCTCCGCAGCCTTTAGCATTGCGAAGAGCTCGAGAATTGTCTTTTCCATCCCTTGCATATTATAGTTCATCACAAAGCCTTTATAGCTTGGTGGCAGTGATTGAAGAACTCTGTCAATGACACTATCATCAGGAAGATTAACTCCCAGCAAAGTCAAGTGGTTATGGTACCCAGACATTTTGAGTATATGTTCACTGACAGAACTATTCTCCTCCATCTTGCAGCTATAGAACTTGTTGGAGACTTCATATCTCTCAACTCGGGCATTTGCTTGAAATATTAACTTCAACTCTTGGAACATCTCATATGCTCCATGACGTTCAAAACGTCTTTGAAGTCCCGATTCTAAGATGTAAAGTATGGCACACTGAACTATCGAGTAGTCATCAGCTTTGCTTTGCCAGACGTTCATAACGTCCGGAGTTGCTCCTGCAGTGGGTCTTGCACCTAGCGGTGCTTCCAGTATGTAATTCTTCTATGCAGCAATGAGGATAATCCTCAAGTTACGGACCTAGTCCGTGTAGTTGCTATCATCATCTTTCAACTTAGCTTTCTCTAGGAACGCATTAAAATTCAAGGGAACGGTAGCACGGGCCATTGATCTACAACAACATAGATATGCAAAAAACTATCAGGTACTAAGTTCATGATAAATTAAAGTTCAATTAATCATATTACTTAAGAACTCCCACTTAGATAGACATCCCTCTAGTCATATAAATGATCACGTGATCCATATCAACTAAACCATGTCCGATCATCACGTGAGATGGAGTAGTTTTCAATGGTGAACATCTCTATGTTGATCATATCTACTATATGATTCACGTTTGACCTTTCGGTCTCAGTGTTCCGAGGCCATATCTGCATATGCTAGGCTCGTCAAGTTTAACTCGAGTGTTCTGCTCGTGCAAAACTGGCTTGCACTCGTTGTATGTGAATGTAGAGCTTATCACACCCGATCATCACGTGGTGTCTTGGCACGACGAACTGTCGCAACGGTGCATACTAAGGGAGAACACTTATACCTTGAAATTTAGTGAGGGATCATCTTATAATGCTACCGCCGTACTAAGCAAAATAAGATGCATAAAAGATAAACATCACATGCAATCAAAATATGTGACATGATATGGCCATCATCATCTTGTGCCTTTGATCTCCATCTCCAAAGCATCGTCATGATCTCCATCGTCACCGGCTTGACACCTTGATCTCCATCGTAGCGTCGTTGTTGTCTCGCCAACTATTGCTTCTACGACTATCGCTACCGCATAGTGATAAATTAAAGCAATTACATGGCGATTGCATTTCATACAATAAAGCGACAACCATAAGGCTCCTGCCAGTTGCCGATAACTTTTAAAAAACATGATCATCTCATACAATAACGTATATCACATCATGTCTTGACCATATCACATCACAGCATGCCTTGCAAAAACAAGTTAGACGTCCTCTACTTTGTTGTTGCAAGTTTTACGTGGCTGCTACGGGCTTCTAGCAAGAACCGTTCTTACCTACGCATCAAAACCACAACGATTTTTCGTCAAGTGTGCTGTTTTAACCTTCAACAAGGACTGGCCGTAGTCAAACTCGATTCAACTAAAGTTGGAGAAACAGACACCCGTCAGCCACCTGTGTGCAAAGCACGACGGTAGAACCAGTCTCATGAACGCGGTCATGTAATGTCGGTCCGGGCCGCTTCATCCAACAATACCGCCGAATCAAAGTAAGACATTGGTGGTAAGCAGTATGACTATTATCGCCCACAACTCTTTGTGTTCTACTCGTGCATATCATCTACGCATAGACCTGGCTCAGATGCCACTGTTGGGGAACGTGCAATTTCAAAAAAAATCCTACGCTCACGCAAGATCTATCTAGGAGATGCATAGCAACGAAGGGGGAGAGTATGTCCACGTACCCTCGTAGACCGAAAGCGGAAGCGTTAGCTTAAGGCGGTTGATGTAGTTGAACGTCTTCGCGATCCAACCGATCAAGCACCGAACGTACGACACCTTCGAGTTCTGCACACGTTCAGCTCGATGACGTCCCTCGAGCTCTTGATCCAGTTGAGGACGAGGGAGAGTTCCGTCAGCACGACGGCGTGGTGACGGTGATGATGAAGTTACCGACGCAGGGCTTCACCTAAGGACTACGCCGATATGACCAAGGTGTTAAACTGTGGAGGGGGGCACCGCACACGGCTAAGACAATTGATCTTGTTGTGTTCTAGGGTGCCCCCTGCCTCCGTATATAAAGGAGGAGAGGGGGAGGCTAGCCGGGCACAGTAGGGCGCGCCAAGAGAGAGGAGTCCTACTAGGACTCCAAGTCCTAGTAGGATTCCACTTGGTGGAAGGGGGAAGAAGGAAGGTAGAGGGAGAGGGAGAGGGAAAGGGAGGCCGCGCCCCCTCCCCTAGTCCTATTCGGACTCCCAAGGGGGGGCGCGCGCCACCTCCTCGTGACCTGCCCTCTCTCTCCCCTAAGGCCCATGTTGGCCCATTACTTCCCCGGGGGGTTCCGGTAACCCTTCCGGCACTCCGATAATTAGTCGGTACCTCTCGGAACTCATCCGGTGTCCGAATAATATCGTCCAATATATCATTCTTTATGTCTTGACCATTTCGAGACTCCTCGTCATTTCCGTGATCTCATCCGGGACTCCGAACAAACTTCGGTCATCAAATCACATAACTCATAATACAAATCGTCATCGAACGTTAAGCGTGCGGACCCTACGGGTTCGAGAACTATGTAGACATGACCGAGACACATCTCCGGTCAATAACCAATAGCGGAACCTGGATGCTCATATTGGCTCCTACATATTCTACGAAGATCTTTATCGGTCAAACCGCATAACAACATACGTTATTCCCTTTGTCATAGGTATGTTACTTGCCCGAGATTCGATCGTCGGTATCATCATACCTAGTTCAATCTTGTTACCGGCAAGTCTCTTTACTCGTTCAGTAGTGCATCATTCCGTAACTAACTCATTAGTCACATTGCTTGCAAGGCTTCATATGATGTGCATTACCGAGAGGGCCCAGAGATACCTCTCTGATACTCGGAGTGACAAATCCTAATCTCGATCTATGCCAACCCAACAAACACCTTCGGAGCCACCTGTAGAGCATCTTTATAATCACCCAGTTACCTTGTGACGTTTGATAGCACACAAGGTGTTCCTCCGGTATTCGGGAGTTGCATAATCTCATAGTCAGAGGAATATGTATAAGTCATGAAGAAAGCTAAAGCAATAAAACTTAACGATCATTATGCTAAGCTAACGGATGGGTCTCGTCCATCACATCATTCTCTAATGATGTGATCCTGTTCATCAAATGACAACACATGTCTATGGTCAGGAAACATAACCATCTTTGATAAATAAGCTAGTCAAGTAGAGGCATACTAGGGACACTCTGTTTGTCTATGTATTCACACATGTACTAAGTTTCCGGTTAATACAATTCTAGCATGAATAATAAACATTTATCATGATATAAGGAAATATAAATAACAACTTTATTATTGCCTCTAGGGCATATTTCCTTCAAAACAACCAACATGTGTGGATACTTTCGGAACCAGAGCGGAACCCATAACCCGCGACCCGTAAGCGCCGGAGGTGCACTTGTGTCCGCTCTCTATAGATATAGAAGCTTATCTTTTTTCTTCCAAATCTATCACCCAACCAGCCGAGCCGAGTTGACGCAGCGTAGATCGAAGCCCAATACTCTCCTCCCCCCCCCCCCCCCAAGCGCTCGGGGCGATGGAAACAATTTTTTTTCATACTAAACTTTTATACTTATTTGAAACTAAGTGTATAATATTATAATTGTAACTAATATAAGTTTATATTACTTAGCCACGTAACAATATTTGCAAATAATAGTTTGATTATTCATTGGTATACAATTGTAATCTATATCATTGACAATTTTGATTTTACAAAATTAGAATTGTATGATGTATCAATATTTTCTTATTGTTAAAACAATATTTCAAATTTATTTCCTAATATTGCATAAACGATAAAGTGTATACACATTTGCATATCTATGTGTGTGTACATATATCTTTTAATACTACTGAATATCTTGGTAGAAATTTTTAAATCATATACACACTAACTAATATTTTAATAGTGGTTTCTAGTCTATATTAGACAGTCATATTAATAGAAACTTTTAGGGCATAAAAATTGTGACTTGTAAGTTAGGTACAGTAATAGAATCATCGAAGAAGAAAAAATGGTGTTGATTGTACTTTTGCGTATGATTCGATTACCTAACATGCTCGTCCAGATTCCCTTTATTTGATTTGGAGTAAATGAGATGTCCAACACGTTTCTCAAATTAAAAATTGTGCATTGGTTTAAACATTGAAATTTGGTTATCATAATTTTCATTATGATACTAAGGCATCCATCGTAAAGAGAAATTAGTGTATTTGAACACATGTTAGCTAGTCGGATTGGATTGCCTCTGCGTGGTCTAACTTATTATTATGTGGTGTGAACTAACGCTTCTACAAATTGAGACTTTATTTTATGCATTTAATAATCTTTTAGACGTAGTGCGTACTTGTATAGTGTTACTAGTATAAGTTTTTAGTTGGGCCTGGGGAGGTCGCCACTTTTGCCCGGTCTATGGGTCGGCCCTACCCGCCGAGGGGGGCATCTGGGTCCAAGGACCTGGTGGCCGCCGCGGTGAGGATGCGTGACCAGCGCCCCTTCATGTCCGTCGTCCTGCCGATTGGCGAGCGCGAGGCACTAACGGTGTCGATTGAGTCCACTGGCATCTCAGGCGCGTACAACATGTACGTCGTCCTAATGCCGCCCGACGAGGAGTGGGAGGAGGCGGACGTGGACGCGGCAGCGGGAGGAGAATCCCAGGGAGGCACGTCCCTCTCCTCCTTGCATATAAATGTCTCGATGCTGCATTTTACTTGGTTCGAATTCTAGGGGCACATAACGTGCCTCTCCTCCATGCAGTCCACAACCTCCATGCAGTCCACAACGGCGAAATCTTTAAATGGGTCTTTTACAAGGTACTACCTTCATCCTGGTTTATTGGTTCCCTTTGCATTCTGTGCCAAATTTTGATCTTAAATTTAATTAATAAAATGTTAATGCATGTCATAAAAAATAATATAATCAGAAACTATGTTCAAATACGAATCCAACGATATAATTTTTGGTGTCATGCATTAATATTTTGTTAGTTAAATCTCTAGTCAAAATTTGACACAAAATACGAAGGGGACCAATAAACCAGGACGGAGGTAGTATCTCTCACTTTTGTTGGCATGTGAAGCCATTAATTTCCGGTAATTCACAGGAGCGTACGCTCACGGAATCGAGAAGTGCACGTTCGCGTGGAGATGGGGATGTGTCAGGTATTATTGGGTGTATAGCACAAAAAGCAAATTAAGTATTCCCTGCCATTAAACGGATGCATTGGATGGCATGGTGGATGCACTGGATGGCATGGTGGAGAATGTGTATCCCGAAGAGGGATGGAGGTATGAGTTTCCGTGATCTACATTCTTTTAACTTAGCTATGCTTGCAAAGCAGTCCTGGAGGCTACTCTCAAATCTGGATTCTCTTTGTGCGCAAGTTCTAAAAGCAAAGTATTTTCCGAACTATTCTTTGATTAGAGCAGGTCCGAAGAAAGGATCTTCCTTTATGTGGCGAAGTATTGTGGCAGGCTTAAGCACTTTCCGAAGAGGTCATATTTGGTTTGTCGGCATAGGTGAAATGATTAACTTCTGGGAAGACCATTGGGTTCCTGGTAGTCCATCTCGTATGATATCCAAACACCAAGAGGGAACACCTTGCTGCAAATTGTTAATGAATTAATATATCCTACTACAGGAACTTGGGATGAGGTTCTTTTGAGAGAGATTCTCTCTCCAATTGATGCGCACAGAATTCTTAGTATCCCTCTGAGTGCACACCTTGATGACGACTTCATAGCATGGCACTTCACAAAATCATATATATTTTCAGTGCGTTCGGCGTACTATACATAGAATGGGATCATTCACATAGACACAGACTCATTCGGGCAGATGGCCAAGGACCGTTTGAGCGTAACCCAGTGTGGGAAATCCTTTGGAAATTGCAAGTGCCGAGTAAAGTGAAGATTTTTGGCTGGAAAGCCTTACATGGTATGGTCCCAGGATTGGCAATTCTTGCGAACAGACATATCCCAACGACTTCTCAGTGTCCTGTTTGTGAGAGTGGTGCAGAAGGTATCAAACATGTGGCTAAACCCTAAACTCTAAACCCTAAACCCTATGTTTACGTGTAGTTGAGCAAGGGAAGTATGGCATACTTTGGGACTGCTAGACTACATTGATGAGTTTACACCTATAGATAGGTCAGGTTCTATTGTTCTGGAACAGATGCTTCGACAGCCCAGAACCAGATCGCCGGTAATTGGTAATGTTGGTCTGAAGGAATTAATTCTTGTGGGAGCATGGTATATATGGTGGCAGAGGAGGGAATTCGTCAAGGGAGAACGTGTGGCTGATCCTACACGCACAACCTTCTCTATCCATGCTCTGACATGCAATTTTGTTGCAGCGCAATGTTAGTCTGAACCTCGCCAAGTTATCTTGACAAAGTCATCCAGGAACACATATAAACTCAATGTTGATGCTTCGTTCTCAGAAAATGGTACTGGTGGTGCAAGTGATGTGTTAAGGAATGATAGAGGGGAGGCAATTGCTGGTGCTTGTTGGCCTCTCCATAATATTTTTGATGCAGCAACGGCAGAAGCAACAGCTCTCCAAAAAGGTGTATCTCTCATCGAAGGTCTTCAATGTGTTCCTGTTACTGTCGAAACAGATTCTTTGGAACTCGTCGAAGCGTTTAATGGAACAATTCAAATATGGTCTCCATATGCAGCAGTACTTGCGGATTGCTTTCAGATCGCCTCCAGGATTGGATCAATATCGGTGCATCATTGTAATCGGGAGGCAAACTATGTGGCGCACAACTTAGCTAAATATGCTTTTGTTTCAAATTCTACTGTTTTTTGGGATGATGTTCCCCCCTAGATTTATTGTTTCAGATGTAATGAACGATGCATCGCTGTTTATTTTGCAATAAAGTGAGCCATGAAGGCTTTTCCTAAAAAAAAAAGTATTCCCTGCCATATATGTAAGGCCAGCACTACCCATCAGCCGGATGATAATCATGCTTTTAAACCGCCTTGCAAGCCGTGCGATTGGGCCCAGCCAGCCGTCCGATTTTCGCGTCACGTGGGTGCCTGAAGCCAGTTGAATCGCCTAGGGCGTTTGACCGCACAAAACCGCATTCACACACATGTACGCATACAGGGGTTTTTGACTACGGTGTTGCAGCGTGGCTGCCCTTGCATTGTGGCGTACTGGTGTGAAGACTTTCAGCCATGCACGTCCACGGCTTGTGGTGGCATGGCATCAAAAAGTGAGGTATTCTAGCAAGGGGCATGGTAGCAGTGTGCAACAATGGAAGCCACACGACATTCTCCATTGCAGCAACAAGAGCTACAGCAAAGAAAAGCCCCGGCATGGCTGCTATGAAGGAGGGCTGGCACACTACAAGCCGTGACGACAATGTTGCTGCAGCGGTCGTCAGTGTGAGGCGGCAAGCAGTGCAACTCTAGATGTCGGATTCTGCGATGGTGACCCGACTCCTTCCACAGCCGCGGTGATGCTATGAGGCGCGCTGGGATGGCATGCTTTTGACGGGTATGGTGATGGTGCGACAACATGCTTCGAACGGCCATTGTGTGCTTCGATGGCCATGGAGATTCTGCGACGGCGTGCGCCGACGACCATGGTGATGTTGCGATGGCCGCCCGACTGCTTTGATAATGTTGCGACGACGTGCTTTGACTGTCGAGGCAATGTTGTGATGGCAGCTTGGCTGCTTCAATGATGCAACGATGGCATGCTTCAACGGGCGCGACGATGTCACGACGGTGTTCTTCAAATGGCCACGACAATGCTGCGATGGCAGCTTGGCTACTTCGATGTTGTTGCCACGACATGCTTCAACGGGCGCGACGATGTCACGGCGGTGTTCTTCAAACGGCCACGGTGTGCTTCAATGACATGCGTCAACGGCCGCGGCGATGCTATAACGCCTGGCTGCTTCGATGATGTTGCGACGGCGGCAGCGGATGCTTCGGTAGCCGCTGCGGTGGCATGCTTCGAACGATCATGACGATGTTGTGACGACGTGCTTCGACGACCGCGACGATGCTGTGATGGAGGCCCGGCTACTTCGACGATGCTGCAAAACGTGCTTCTCGGCCATGCAGAGCTACGATGATGGCACGCCTGCTTCGACGATGCTACAACAATGATTTGGCCGCTTCGATGATGCTACAATGGCATGCTTAGATGGCCACGACGACATGCTTCGAATGATCATGACGATGTTGTGACGATGTGCTTCGACGACCGCGACGATGTTGTGATGGAGGCTCGGCTATTTCGACAATGCTGCAAAGGCGTGCTTCCCGGCCATGGTAGTGCTACGATGACGGCACGACTGTTCGACGATGCTACAACAATGATTTGGCTGCTCTGATGATGCTACAATGGCATGCTTAGATGGCCACGGCGGCATGCTTCGAGCGATCACGACGATGTTGTGATGACGTGCTTCGACGACCACGACGATACTGCGATGGAGGCCCGGCCACTTCGGCGATGCTGCAAAGGCGTGCTTCCCGGCCATGACAGTGTTGCGATGATGGCACGACTGCTTCGACAATGCTACAACAACGGTGTGGCTGCTCCGATGATGTTGCAATGGCATGCTTAGACGGCCGCGACGCGACGGACATGCATTGCTAGTGAGAGTGTTTTGCATGCAGCGGCACACCCAAATGGTCAATGCCAATCCGTGTACTAGAGCTAGCTTGCTCAGAATGGTTGATGCATGCAGCATGCAGAGCCATGTGGTCAACTCGGTTAAGAGAAAAAGGCTGAGCTGAAGGGTAGATTTTTTTTTTGAGACAAAGCTGAAGGGTAGATGAGAGAGAGTGAGTAGCACCAGTACTGGTGTAGGCGCGAGATAGTTACATAGCCCATGCGTGTGCACGAGGTGAACAACAACAGAAGCAAGGCGAGGTGAACGTTGTGTATCACGGAAGGAACTTCGTGGAATCAGCCAGGACCAGAGACACGTGGCGGCTGGGGGAGGCGGCTTATGCCCGGGCTGAAATCAGCCGGATGATTAGAAACGTTTTCCAAGGGCGGACCCACATGCAGAGCTTTCCGTCAGGTGCGTGATAGCCGGCCTGTCCTGTACCATCGCGTGCTTGTTCGGTCAAAATGGTCTCCAAGTGACGCCCGGCAGGTCGTTCATCGGTGGTGTCCCATCGACAATCATATTTTAAGGAGTCCACAGTTTTTTGGGTTTGCAGAAAAATCTTGCAACTTTCAGCGAAGCGACTACGGTAGAGATTTTTTCTGCTGCGCGACGAGAGCATGGCCAATTTGTTGCGGACCATATACTACATGCTGCGATCGAGGATTCCGATAACTAGAGCTCCCTGCGCTGGTTTATATGCCATACTACAGCCGGAAACTGGAGCACTTATGTTAAAACAAACAGTAGCTGCTCCTGATCCAGTCCACAGTCCAGTGTCACGTACCACTATGTAGTTGCTGTGTGCCGATGAATAATTAGGCTTCCAAGCACTGTCCATCAAAATGAATACACTAAATGTCTGCAGACACGTTGGGATGTGTCCTGGGATAGCGTTAGAAGGGCCAGCCATTGAACCATATATATACATCAAATGCCCGGGCTCATCTGTATCGGGTGACCAGTTAAATAAAAAAAGTAGCACAAAAAATAAATAAAAAACTGAAAAAAAATGGGATGCAAGATGATACAGTGCACGAGGTGCGTGCAAAATTTCGTGGCTAAATGACATTCGACGAGCTCGTGGGAAAGAAGATAAAAATAGCTCCGGTCAATGTTGTTTTCAAAAGTTTCTCATAGGCCCGAAATTTGTCTTTTTTGTCGAGAGCTACTGAAATGTCTAAACTCCATGAAATTTGGCATGGACTTCACGCACATGAGCATTTCACATCACAAAAGATATCGACTTTTTTTTAAACTGTTTTACTATTCACCCACATGTGTTTATGCACCCGAGAGCCAATATGCCGCTTCCAAATGTCCTCCTCTTTTTTTTTAAAAAAGAACAAAACTAATCAAATGTCCGTCATCCAGTCATTGGTTAATTTAATAATACATTTACTTTATAAAGAAAAGCATCGGATGTTCTACAAGTTTTTTAAATTCATCGATCCCAAATTCAAACATACTCCTCGTAAGTGGCCTATATCTCAAACTTTCTCTCCTTGAGTTTGACTTCTTCATCACCACATGTTCTCTTAGACGGGCTGCCCTTTGAGCTTTATTCAATAGTGAATCAATGTGAAGGGTTTGACCTCCATCCGATAGTACATCGCGGCTAGTGATCACCTTCTTCCACTTGTGAAATCATGCCGGAAAACTTCATGACGGAGTTAAATATAGTGTACCACCGATGTAGTAGCGACTTCGCATATTGTAGGATGCATACTGTTTGTACTCATGAACCAAGAATGCAGGTGTTGCCAAAATATTGTGCCATGTTTTTCATGCCTACAAAACCCGCACCTGTGGCCGACCACGCGTCGCACATGAATGCATACTCCCTCACCGTTGCAAGGCTATCAGTCTATGCCAACATATTTTTCAAGATAAATAAACCCGCCCAGAATAACTTGCATGTTTTGATTGTGACTATATTTGCCACATATTACCATATTATTTTTGACGCATTTGTCTTACTCGAGTTGCTCAAATTCTTAGCCACATTTTGATTAGCCTTAATAAATCTTGCCACACCTTTTATGTCTATGAAATGTGGGAGGTACTAGTCATACACAAAATCTCGCCTTAGGTATGGCTAGAATCCAAAACCCACCTAATTTGATCAAACTTGCCTAAGGTGGGGTGTTCAAAGTGTGGCAAGGAACCACACAACCCTTACATATTTTTACGTAGTTATTTTCACCTGATGTTCAACAAGGAGTTAATTACACTTTGATACGTAAACTTGCACTAGATGTACACATACATAAACATGAAAAATGACATAAATCGATCCTACAACTTGTGTTTCGGGTACGTTTGAGTACATTTCTGTCGTTGCCGTTTGACGATGACATGTACCTGGGGTAGGGTAATAGGCCTGACCTAGACACCCTTCCCAAGGACATTACCTTAAAGTCAGGGATATTCAAAGGACAATACCATTCACTTGACCAGAAGCATTCCACTCGGAAAACCCAATTCCATTCGACCGGAGTGTACTCACTCGACCACATCAAAAATCACTCGGAAGACAGAAGATCTAAAGTCACTCAGAACGGCAACGGTCAGGCGTTCACTCCGTAGTCTTAATGATCATTTATATGCCTTTATTGCTGGCGTTACCAGTAACGTCCTATCTTTATGTACATTGAATCCTGTGTAACTGAGGGCTGGAGGGGTCTGGCGAACTCTATATAAGCCACCCCCCTCCTCAGGCATAAGGGTTCGCACCCCCTGTAACTTCACGCATAATCCAATCTACCGAGCCCCCGGGCACCGAGACATAGGGCTGTTACTTCCTCCGAGAAGGGCCTGAACTCGTAAAACTTGCGTGCACAACCTCACCGTAGCTAGGATCTTGCCTCCTCATACATACCCCATATTCTACTGTCAGACTTAGAACAACGACAGTTGGCGCCCACCATGGGGCCGGTGTCTTAGCGACTTTCCGGTGAGGTTGTGATTTTTTCCGATTCCCATCATCATGGTTTCTGGTGGAGGTTCGGCTGAGGGCCGCAAAATCCGTCTCGGCGCGCTCGTCTTCATCGCCGACGACTCCGCCTGGCTCCAGGAGGCCCCCCTCGACGTCGAGACACTCCCCGTCCGCGGGGCGACGCACTTTCGCGCGTGTATCCGCGGTGTCCTTCTGCGGCAGCCGTCGACCCAGTATCGGTCGGCTCCCGCAATGTCTTCGTTCCCCGCTGTTCACCGTCGCAAGCGATCCGGTCGATCGCGGCTTCAGCGGTGGGTGAAGCATGCGGTGGCACGTCAGTCGGCCACCCCTCAAGTCGCGGCAATCGAGCCCGATGAATCTCTCTACGGCCTGTTCGATCTGTCGACTGGCTCCGTCGAGACCCTGTCCGAGTGCGACAGCAGCGACCCTGCAGCAGAGGTCCTGATGGTCGACACACCGCGCAGCCCACCTGGCATGCGTCGCAACGGTGGCGGCGACGGCGGTGGCAATCCGTCGCATGTTCATGAGGAATACCACCCCGAAACCCTCTCTTCGCAGCGGAGGGAGGAACTCCACCGCCGCAACGAGGAGGCACTCCACACGCCCATTGTCGGAGAGACCTCTGAGGCTCGAGCCTTGGAGGCAGCGCGCTTGGCCACTTTGGCTGAACGCACTCGACTGGAGAACCTTCAGCATGCACTCGACGAACATGCTCGGCAGCAGATTCCTGAGTCTAGTCGACGGCGGCAATTGTTCCCGCCTCAACCTCAGGTATACCGCACTCCTATTCAGAATCTTACGGCTGCAGCTCGTATAGCAGACTCCATCCAGCCATCCCAGTCGAAGGCTGGACGAGGTTTGATGCAGATCCGGGCTCTGCTCCGGGCAGCAGGAGAGCAAAACACTGCAGTATCTCAGTCGCGTAACAGAATCCATAGCAGATCTGTGGTGGCTGACATAGTCCAATCGGCTCACAGCCCAAGATCGCCTCCGCGGCGTGAGGGACGTGGGCATCGTGAGGAGCAGTACTTGGGTCGGAACCACGAGCAGTACGATCATCGGCTCGGCCGTGATGACCGCCGTCGAGTGCCTACGCCCCCTCCGAGAGGCGGATCATATGTGCCCCGGCATTATGATGACAGGCGCCCGTACAGCGAAGAGCGGAGGGTTCCAGTCGACCCAAGAGAGCCAGGGTTTGATGCGAGGTCAATTTTGGTGCAAGGTTTGGTCGACAGGAACCGAGCACACAGAGAAGGGCAAGACAGAGATCGCCCGAGTGGAAGCAGAGTACATGTTTCAGGTCCCGAGTGTTTTAGCAGACCCATCAGAGCTGCTGAGATCCCTCCCAACTTCAGGTTGGTGACTGGGGTTAGTAAGTTCACCGGTGAGTCGAAGCCTGAGACTTGGCTGGAAGATTACCGAGTAGCTGTTCAGATCGGTGGAGGAAATGATGAGGTAGCTATGAAACATCTTCCTCTCATGTTGGAAGGATCGGCCAGAGCATGGCTGAATCAGTTGGCTCCAGGCAGTATATTCAGCTGGGAAGAGTTAACCCGAGTGTTTGTCAGGACATTCGTGGGCACATGCAAACGACCTGCAGGGTTGACAGAATTGCAACATTGTGTACAAAAGCCAAATGAAACTCTGAGGGATTACATCCAAAGATGGACCACTTTACATCACACAGTAGAAAATGTATCCCAACACCAAGCAGTTTGCGCCTTCAAGGAGGGCGTTCGGTATCGAGAGCTTAACCTGAAATTCGGTCGGACATGAGATATGTCTCTGACCCGAATGATGGAAATAGCCACTCGGTACGCTAATGGTGAAGAAGAGGATCGACTCCGCAGTGGAAAGGGCAAGCCAGTCGCCCAAGACACCGGAGGAGGTCAGAAGCAGAAACGCAAAGCCGAGCCAACAGGTCCTGGTGAAGCTGCAGTTGTAACACAAGGAAAATTCAAGGGGAAGCCCCAAGGGCCCTGGATCCCCAAGAAGGTGAAAGATCAAGCAGGGAATGATGTGTTGGATTTGCCATGTCACATTCACACCAAGAAGGATGAAGAGGGTAATCTGATTTATCCCAAACATACCACTCGACAATGTCGGCTCCTAATCCAGCAGTTCCGAGAGAAACAGCCCAATGAGAAGGAAAAAGAGTCTGACAAGGATGAGGACAAGGAAGAAGATGATGACGGTTTTCCTAACATCAATTCCACTTTGGTGATTTTTGCTGACATTGAAAGAAAAAGTCGACTAAAAGTCATCAACAGAGAAGTAAACATGGTTGCTCCGGCAACGACGACATATTTGAAATGGTCAAAGACTCCCATTACATTCGACCAATCTGACCACCCACCGCACGTTGCCACCCCCGGGAGGCAAGCGTTGGTGGTCGACCCAGTCGTTGGGGGCACCCGACTGACCAAAGTCCTGATGGATGGTGGCAGCGGCTTGAACATTTTGTATGCTGAGACCCTCCGTGGGATGGGCATTCCGATGTCCAAGCTCGGTGAGAGCAACATTTGATTCCACGGTGTCATTCCAGGAAAGAAAGCTGATTCACTCGGCCAGATCACTCTTGACGTGGTTTTCGGCGATTCAAAGAATTACCGTAAGGAGAAGTTGACATTTGAAGTTGTGGATTTTCACAGTGCCTATCATGCTATTCCGGGCAGAACTGCATATGCCCGTTTCATGGCTCGACCGTGTTACGTGTACCTCAAGCTGAAGATGCCTGGCCCCAGGGGCGTGATCACAGTCACTGGTAATCGGCAACGAGCAGAAGAGTGCCTCCAGAAGGGCTCTAAGATAGCCGATGAACAGATGGCAGCAGTAGAAATGGAAGAATATAAGAAGACTGCAGATCCGAGTGATTTGTTGCGTGCTAAGAAGCCTACTTCAGAGTCTGCATTTCAGTCGTCCGGTGAAACAAAGCCTATTCACATTCACCCGACCGGTCCCAATGCTGCTCCGACTCATATCTCAACAAAACTCGACCAGCAAATAGGAAGAAGCGCTCATTCAGTTCCTCCGTGAGAACTGGGACATCTTCGCATGGAAGCCGTCTAACATGCCGGGTGTACCCAGGGGACTGGCTTAGCACCGTTTGCGAGTCGATCCAAAGACAAAACCCATTAAAGAGCATCTCCGTCGGTCCGCTGTGGAGAAGAGAAAGGCAATCGGCGAAGAGGTGGCTCGGCTTCTGGCGGCTGAGTTCATCCGCGAAATTTACCACTCCGAGTGGCTCGCCAATGTTGTCATGGTTCCCAAGAAAGACGATTCACTTCGTATGTGCATTGATTTCAAGCATATCAATCGGGCCTGCCCAAAAGATCATTTTCCTCTCCCCCGCATCGATTAGATAGTCGACTCGACTGCGGGATGTGAGCGATTGTCCTTCCTGGATGCATATTCCGGGTACCATCAGATCCGACTGTATGGACCTGATGAAATAAAAACAACTTTTATCACCCCATTCGGGTGCTTTTGCTATGTCACCATGCCCTTTGGTCTCAAGAATGCTAGTGCCACATTCATGCGCATGATACAGAAGTGCCTGCTAACTCAAATCAGTCGGAATGTGGAAGCATACATGGATGACATCGTGGTTAAGTCGCGTAAAGGTTCCGACCTGCTGACTGACCTTGCTGAAACCTTTGCCAATTTGAGAAGATATGATATCAAGCTTAATCCATTGAACTGTACATTTGGAGTTCCAGGTGGAAAGTTACTCGGTTTCCTCGTTTCCGAACGTGGGATCGATGCAAACCCAGAGAAAGTTGGTGCAATCCTCCGAATGACATGCCCTGTGCGTGTACACGACGTTCAGAAGCTTACTGGTTGTTTGGCCGCTTTGAGTCGATTCATCTCTCGTCTCGGTGAAAAGGCATTGCCTCTTTACCGACTGATGAAGAAATCTGATAAGTTCGAGTGGACTCCTGAAGCTGACGCAGCGTTTGCAGAGCTCAAAGCCCTGCTTTCCACCCAGCCGGTGCTTGCTGCTCCAATCAGCAAAGAGCCTTTACTGCTTTATATAGCAGCCACTGGACAGGTTGTCAGTACAGTACTCACGGTCGAGCGGGAAGAAGAAGGTAAAACCTACAAGGTTCAATGCCCAGTGTACTATATTTCTGAAGTCTTAACCCCATCCAAGCAGAGATATCCACATTATCAGAAGCTTGTCTATGGAATTTACTTGACCACAAAGAAGGTTGCACATTACTTCTCAGATCATTCGATTACAGTTGTCAGTGACGCTCCGTTGTCAGAAATTTTGAACAACAGAGATGCAACCGGTCGAGTGGCAAAGTGGGCGATTGAACTCCTTCCGCTGGATATCAAGTTTGAGGCAAAGAAAGCGATCAAATCTCAGGCAATAGCAGATTTCCTCGTCGAGTGGGTTGAATAGCAGCTACCGACCTAGATACAGTCGGAACATTGGACTATGTTCTTCGACGGGTCCAAGATGTTGAATGGTTCAGGCGCTGGGGTAGTCCTGGTATCTCCACGAGGCGACAACCTCGGATATGTTCTCCAGATTCACTTTGATTCCTCCAACAATGAAGCTGAATATGAGGCACTTCTGTACGGGTTGCGTATGGCCATTTCACTCGGCGTCCGTCGCCTAATGGTTTACGGCGACTCAGATTTAGTGGTTAATCAAGTGATGAAGGAGTGGGACATCAGGAGCCCAGCTATGACTGGCTATTGCAATGCAGTGAGAAAGTTAGAAAAGAAGTTTGAAGGGCTAGAGCTCCACCATATCCCCCGACTGAAGAATCAAGCAGCTGATGACTTGGCGAAAATAGGTTCCAAGCGGGAGCCTATTCCGAGCAATGTGTTTTTGGAGCATATTCACGCACCATCAATTCAAGAAGATCCCTTCACTGAAGAGCCCCCACAGCCTAAGAGCTCCACTGATCCGACTGAAGTTGAAATCCCAGCTGTGGTCGACTTGATCATGGAGGTTTTGGTCGTCATTCCCGATTGGACAGTGCCATATATTGCATATATTCTCAGGAAAGAGCTTCCAGAGGATGAAGAAGAGGCTCTTCAGATTGTCCATCGATCCAAAGCCTTCACGGTAATGGGTGGACAGCTCTACAGAGAGAGTGTTACTGGGGTCGTTCAGAAATGCATCACTCCAGAAGAAGGCCGAATGATCCTCAATGATATCCACTCAGGGACCTATGGTCACCATGCGTCCTCTCGGACCATCGTGGCCAAAGTATACCGAGCAGGGTTTTACTGGCCACGGGCAAATGAGATGGCAAAGGAAATAGTTGACAAGTGCGAGGGCTGTCAGTTCTACTCCAACATGTCCCACAAACCTGCTTCAGCCTTGAAGACTATTCCACTCGCCTGGCCATTTGCTGTTTGGGGATTAGATATGGTCGGACCTCTGAGGACTGGCAGGAGTGGCTTCACCCATGTGCTTGTAGCAGTCGACAAGTTCACTAAATGGATTGAAGCTAAACCTATCAAAAACCTGGAAGCAAGTACTGCTATCAGCTTCATCAGAGGGTTAACATTTAGATATGGAGTTCCGCACAGCATCATCACGGATAATGGGTCAAACTTTGATTCAGATGAGTTCCGAGCTTTCTGCGCTTCCCAAGGTACTCGGGTCGATTATGCTTCAGTCGCCCACCCTCAGTCGAATGGACAAGCAGAAAGAGCGAACGGTTTGATTCTCAAAGGGCTGAAACCTCGATTGATGCGCGACCTCAAGCATGCAGCCGGCGCTTGGGTAGGTGAGCTACCGTCAGTCCTTTGGGGATTAAGAACAACATCAAATCGGTCGACCAGTCGAACCCCCTTCTTCATGGTCTATGGGGCTGAGGCTGTGCTGCCGAGTGACTTGCTTCACAACGCACCCCGAGTAGAACTTTTTTCAGAAGCCGAAGCAGAACGGGCTCGAGAAGACGCTGTTGATCTTCTAGAAGAAGAAAGAGAGATGGCCTTGATCCGATCGACCATTTATCAGCAGGACCTTCGTTGATTATATGCCAGAAATGTGAAGGGTCGAGCATTTCAGGAAGGGGACCTTGTGCTCCGAGTGGACCAACAACGGCCTCAGAAACTTGCCCCCGCTTGGGAAGGTCCCTTCATCGTCACCAAGGTGCTCCACAACGGAGCGTATCACCTCTACAATGTGGAGCAGAATAAAGACGAGCCACACGCCTGGAATGCGGAGCTACTCCGCCGTTTTTATACTTAAGTGTTCAGACTGATGAGATGTAATAAGGAGTACCTTTCAGTTCGTTTATCAAAGACATGGTTTTACAGTCTCCTAAATGATTGTTGTTACTAATACATGTGTCCAAAATCCCCCAGTGGGTGGCTTAGCCGCGAATCTGATTCGCCTAAGTTCAAAAAATCCTACCGAGTGATGAGCAACCCTCTCACTCGGGGGCTTAGCAGCGGTCCTGTACTCGCCTAAGTTTAAAAAATCCTATCGAGTGATGAGCAACCCTCTCACTCGGGGGCTTAGCTGCAGTCCTGTACTTGCCTAAGTTCAAAAAATCCTACCGAGTGATGAGCAACCCTCTCACTCGGGGGCTTAGCTGCGGTCCTATACTCCCCTAAGTTTAAAAAATCCTATAGATTGATGAGCAACCCTCTCACTCGGGGGCTTAGCTGCAGTCCTGTACTCGCCTAAGTTTGTAAAATCCTACCGAGTGATGAGCAACCCTCTCACTCGGAGGCTTAGCTGCAGTCCTGTACTTGCCTAAGTTTGTAAAATCCTGCCGAGTGAAGAGCAACCCTCTCACTAGGGGGCTTAGCTGCAGTTCCGTACTCGCCTAAGTTTGAAAAATCCCACCGAGTGAAGAGTAACCCTCTCACTCGGGGGCTTAGCTGCAGTTCTGTACTCGCCTAAGTTAAAACACACTCCATCCTGATCCGTTAGGACAATGAAGTGCAAGTCGTCTGCGACCTTCTCTTCAGAGCTACGCCACAAATACAACGTGCGCTCCATCCTTATCCGCAAGGACGACGAGGTGCAGGTCGACTGCGACCTTCTCTTCAGAACTACGCCACAAGTACAATGTGTGCTCCATCCTGATCTGCCAGGATGACGAGGTGCAGGTCGTCCGTGATCCTCTCCTCAGAATTGCATCACAAGAACAAAAGTCTGTTCCGAGTGAAGATACAAGTTCCACTCGGAAATAAAAACAAGCATATTTAAGGAAAAACTAAGTTCGGACAAATCCCATGAGGTTCCGGACCGCAGATTAATGTACTCGGGCATCAGGCCCGAAGGAGTTTAACAGTTACAAAACCACTCGGCATACCAAAGCAAATTTGATGCATCATAATAATTTTGTTCACTCCGCAGGAGGGCTGGCAAACTCGACGAACTCATCCAGGTCGATTCCATCTGCAATTCGAGTAGCAGCAGCAATAAAAGTCTCCATGAAGGACTGGAAGTCAAGTTTCTTGGTATTGGCAACCTTGATTGCTGCTAGCTTCTCTTCTTTGGCTTCCTTGCAATGAACACGAACCAGGGACAGAGCTACGTTGGCACCGCATCGAGGAGAGGACTTCTTCCATTCCTGCACTCGACCAGGAATCTCATTGAGTCGAGTCATCAAAGACTCAAGGTCATTTTGGAGCGTTTCTCTTGGCCAGAGCGCCGTGTCGATCCGCGACACCGCAACCTTCAGTCGAGCAAGGTAATTCATGGCACTGGCAAGGCGAGACTCCAGTCGGAGCACGTTCATGGCAGCTTCATCTTTAACAGGGGAGTTGATGGGGTCCAAGCTTGTCTCGACTCGTCCAGTCTCTTCCTCGAAGTTTTGACAGAATTCTGCACTCACAGAGAAATAATGAGTCGACATTTATATGATGAGTCAGCGAAAGCAAACCAATCGGACAGGGAAAAGTACCTTCAAGCATGAGGAATAACTTCTTGGCGAGTCCTCCCAGATAATTCTCTAGCTCGTCCCTCTTGCGGGTGATGTCTTCCACTTTGTCAGTCAGGGTCCCTTTATCCTTCTTTAGTCGAGTTACCTCTTTGTTGGCTTCATCGAGAGCAGCCTTCAGCTTGGTATTCTCTTCCTCCAACTTTCCGACTGAGGCCAGCTTTTGGTCAGCGAGTGCCATTTTTTCTTCTGTAGTTTTCTTCACAGCCGCAAGGTCAAGGTCCTTCTTCTCCAAAGCCCGTCTCATTGTTTCTAGAAAGAATAACATTTGAATCAGAAAAAGGAGGAGAAAAGATGGCAAGAGAACCAGTCGACAAGCTTTCCTTACCAGCAGCGTCATCCTTAGCCTTCTGCAAGTTATTCTGAGCCAACTCCAGATCAAGATTGAGCTGGATCTGCTTCTGCTCTAAGTCAGCGAACCGGGCTCCAAGTTCACAAGATTTCTGTGTTCAGAAGATAGTCAGTCGGCAGACACAAAGATTGGTTGCTTCCGAGCAATAAAGTAACAAGTTCAAAGAGTTCGAAGACTACTGCCGAATCAAACATTCAACAATAGTCTCGGGGACTACACCCAGTGGGTGCACTCAGCGTGCCCCCACTGGTTTGACTTTTCAATTGACTTGGTCCGTCCAGTCAGAAAAAAAAAACTCAGACCATAGCCGACTGCCCGCAGTCGACTACGGTCTCGGGGACTACACCCAGTGGGTGCACTCAGCGTGGCCCCACTGGTCCAGGTTCCACTCGACATGATCTACTCAGACCGAGTGGAAAAGTTCTGTTTAAAGACCCCCGTCGAATCAAACATTTGACGGCGGTCTCGGGGACTACACCCAGTGGGTGCACTCAGCGTGCCCCCACTGGTTCAGAGATTGAATCTACACAACCTAGTCGACTCAAGTGGAAGAACTACTCAACAGAAATTAAAACACCCAGTCGGTGTACAGACTGACAATGGGTGTGCAATTAAGGTTCCAAAATGCTCATCCACGGACGTCTTGCAGATAATAAAGCTGCAGTTTCTAAATATCATATCCTAACAGAACAAGCATCAAGATGGAGTTCAGTCGGAAGTAAGCTAACCTGGACATTGGCCTGGAGTGCTGAGCTGGCATCATAGGCAGCTTGACTGGCCTCGCGCACCACTTTCATCTGCTCCATCATAATGCCTGCCTGGTGTATGGCTTCCTTGGCAGCACTCACTTGGTCCTCTGGGACGTGATGGGTGGTGAAAAGTGGAGACGGTGGATCAGCAGCAGCAGCTTGAGAGCTTGAGGCATGAAGTTGCACAAATGAAGCAGGGGCCTGTGCAGTCGACGCTGAAGGACGACCACTCGACAAGGGAATCGCAAAAGTAACAGAAGCACGGTTGAGGTCCCCGGGCTGCTGGATAGCTGGTTCTGCCGCCGGCGTCGACTGAGGCGTCTTGCTAGCTGGTGCCTTTTTGCCCGAGGTCCTGCTCCTCCTTCCCACGAGATTTTGTGGCACATCTTCATCGTCATCTGGAAGTTCAGTAACATTTTGCGGAGCTGCAAAAGAATCGACCACAAGAGTTCAGTCGACTGTAGAAGTGGTTAGCAAAGAAAAGACAAGATAACAGGAGTCATACCCACTTTGGATGTAACCGCGTCCTCCATCTCCTCGTCATCATCATCTTTGTAAGCAGAAGTCCCAGAGGTAGCAGCACTACAAATTTCAAGGTTCACTCGGTCAAGCAAGAGAATGGGTCAACAACTGATATAAGATTCTTGGAGCAAAGGGTGAAAATGAAACACTTACGCAGAGGCGATGGGAACATCAACCTTGATCTTGGGCAAGGCCTTCCGTGGCTTTGACGGCGCAGTCTTGAGCTGCTTCGAAGCCTTCTCAGTCGGAACCGGAGAAGATGTCCGAGTGCGCTTCGAAGTTTGTCCAGTCGGTGCTGCCACTTTACCCCGGATACTTGCTGGGTCGTGCTTCTTCTTGGAAAGCTTTTCCACGCGAGGTGGAGAATCGACCTCCTCACCACTGCTCGAGTCTTCGCGCTCTTCATCACTCTCGTCATCAGAGTTCCAATCGCCGCTGTCGCCTCCGCTCTCCTCTCCTTCCTGGATCTGCTCCCCGTTGGGCATCGAGTACATCTCAGTATATATCTGCAGAGCAAAGAATCATACAAATATCAATCGGATTGAAGCCTAAATAGGAAATCAGAGCAAAGGACATTCGGCACTGAAGATTGTACCTTATCCGGTTCGTTGGTCTTGTCGAATGGTGGGACCCTCTTGGACACCCTGGGGTTATCTTTGTTACCAGTGATGCCTTGCAGCCACTGCTCCACTACCTCCCCGGTGACCTCCTCCGGGTGGATCCGAGTGGTGTCATCAATACCCGAGTACATCCACATAGGATGATCACGAGCCTGGAATGGCTGGATGCGTCGACTGAGAAATATTTCAAGCAAGTCCATACCAGTCACCCCATCGCGGACTAACTGGACTACTTGGTCAACTAGCATATTCACTTCTGCTTTCTCCTCTGGGTTCACTTTCAAAGTAGAGGGCGGCTGGACTCGATCCATGGAAAAGGAAGGAAGCCCAGTCGACTGTCCAGGAGTCGGCTGGTCTTTGTAATAGAACCAGGTCGACTGCCACCCTCTAACTGAATTG
The DNA here is from genome assembly GCA_011799875.1 of Thinopyrum elongatum. Taxonomy (NCBI): domain Eukaryota; kingdom Viridiplantae; phylum Streptophyta; class Magnoliopsida; order Poales; family Poaceae; genus Thinopyrum; species Thinopyrum elongatum. The sequence continues at coordinate 692,345,249 of CM022298.1, read as the reverse complement.
GGGAGCGTCGTAGCCGGAAAAGTGCTCCTACCCCTCATCTGAATTCCCAGACCCCCGCACATCTGGATCACATGTGTTCTCTCATCACTCGGATTGGACTTTTTTACGGCTTGAGAGCGACATGTGAATATATGTTTGAAAAGACCCCAGTGCGGTCGACAGCCCAAGAAATTCTCACACAGGGAAACATATGCAGCAAGATAGGTGATGGTGTTGGGGGAAAAGTGATGAAGTTGAGCTCCAAAGAAATTCAAGAAAGCCCGGAAAAAGGGATGTGGAGGCAAGGAGAAACCGCGGTCGACATGAGTCGCGAGGAGGATGCACTCACCCTCTTGCGGCTGCGGCTCGGTCTCGTTCCCCGGCAATCGCCAGGACTGGTGGGCAATCAAGCCCCCTTCGACCAGATCCTCCATGTCTTCCTTCTGGATCGTGGATCTAATCCAGTTGCCCTGGATCCAGCTAGGCGGCAGGCCGGACCTAGATGACGACCCGCCCCAACTCGTCTTCTTGCCCTTCGCTGCCTCCGTCGCCTTCTTCGCACGCTCCAGGGCTGCCGTTTTCTCCTTTCCCATCACAGCAGGCTGCGCTTGGACGGGGCGGCGGCATCGAAGGCGATGGCGAATGCGGTGGAGAAACAGGGGAAGAAGAAGGGGATGAAGAGCACAGTGCCAAACGCACCAGCCCGGACGCCTTATATGGACTTGTTACCGAGTGACTGACTTGTGGGCCCAAGCAATCCCATCGAATCCCGCAACAGTCGCACGCTCGGTACATGGCGAGAAAGGTGGCGCGAGGATCGAGGCGTCCCTGCCAAATCTGTTCCGTTTACTGCGGGCCTCTCCGTCCCGCGCGCTTCTCCAAATTTCGAATCCCGTGAGATCCGGGAACGACAGTGCAGTCAATCGCGCCAAAGATCTCATACCATGTCCACAATTGAAGCTTATCAACAAAATTCACTCGACAATTTAGGAATGGATCAAGGCGACTGAAAATGAAGTTGAAGTCGTTACGTGGTTCATTAATCTAAGCAAAACGCTCCCGAAGCATGAAAACTGGGTCGGAACCATCTTCAACTCCTTTTTCCACTCGAACCTTGAACCATTTGGGGGCTAATGACGATGACATGTACCTGGGGTAGGGTAATAGGCCTGACCTAGACACCCTTCCCAAGGACATTACCTTAAAGTCAGGGATATTCAAAGGACAATACCATTCACTCGACCAGAAGCATTCCACTCGGAAAACCCAATTCCATTCGACCGGAGTGTACTCACTCGACCACATCAGAAATCACTCGGAAGACAGAAGATCTAAAGTCACTCAGAACGGCAATGGTCAGGCGTTCACTCCGTAGTCTTAATGATCATTTATATGCCTTTATTGCCGGTGTTACCAGTAACGTCCTATCTTATGTACATTGAATCCTGTGTAACTGAGGGCTGGAGGGGTCTGGCGAACTCTATATAAGCCACCCCCCTCCTCAGGCACAAGGGTTTGCACCCCCTGTAACATCACGCATAATCCAATCGACCGAGCCCCCGGGCACCGAGACGTAGGGCTGTTACTTCCTCCGAGAAGGGCCTGAACTCGTAAATCTTGCGTGCACAACCTCACCGTAGCTAGGATCTTGCCTCCTCATACCTACCCCCTGTTCTACTGTCAGACTTAGAACAACGACACCGTTAACTTTCTGTCAATACTGCACGCCAGCCGACCCATGCTCCATACCTATGTGTGGGTCCCACCTTCAGTAGCAAAAAAATACATAGACACATAATAAAAATAAACAAGCCCATCTTTTTCAAACTCAGGACGTCACCTCACACATCAAGTTCTAGCCACTGCAACACCGAGCCATTTGATTAATTGTTAGATAACTACACAATTTATACTGAAGCCAAAATACAAGTTGCGCGGGGGTTTGAAAAAGTTTTTTTTTTCAATTTATTTTTTTCCTGGATGGACCAAAGAAAATCTTGAAATTTTGGTATTTTTTTCATTTGAAATTTTTGAATGAATTTCAAATTCAATATTTTTAGTGTAAAAATATACTTATTTTAATCCCCTCTCTAACAAAATGTGTCGCATGATCTAGCGATCAACTCGCCATGTAGGGTTGGGGTTTGAGATGTCGCTAACGCACCTCATCCATTTTTTAAGAGTTATTCAACGTAAAAATGTCTACTTTTGGCATATGAGTTGTTATGGTTCACACCTTATCATTTGGACAAATGTTGTTATGTGAAAACATGCGCATATGAGAACCTGTCAAAAATATTCGGGGCTCACGGAAATTTTCATAATCAGTCCAGCGATAAAAATGGTGATGAGAGACACACTCGCACAGTAAACCCCATGCAACGCACATTTTAGACTCAAATCAATTTTTGTAGTAAAATATATAAATAATAGTATATCTCTAACGTTCACATGAAATAGCATGTGGTACAGTGGCTACTGCCTGATGCGTGCGACACTCTTGAGTTCGAATCCTAAATAAAATATCACTTACATTTTTTTAGTCGAATGAAAAGTACTAAAATCAAGAAGAAAAAACCTTGTTCAAATCTTGATGCAACATGTATTTTAGTTTCAAATCAATTATTCTTCTAAAAAGTATAAATAACTTCTTTCTCCACTATTAACAGAAACTACCAGGTGTTGCAGCGGCTATCACTTTATTTTTATATAATATCTCTCTTTCTTTCCTTTCTACTGGCAGGTGAGATCCACACGTAGGTATTGAGCGTGTGCCAACTGAATAAATAGAGAGTTAACGCAAACGACAAAAAATATAGTCAAACGCATCCGAAATACAGGAAAACGTAGGAAATTTGTATATCAATCTTGTGTAAAAAATTCAGAAACTTTTGTCGCTTCTGTGATTTTATAAAATTCCGCTACTGGACGCAAAAGTTTCTGTTTTCCAACAAGATCAAATCAAACTATCACCCAACATGATCCTAAAGGCTTTACTTGCCACAAACATTAATTAAAATATAAAAACACAATCATAACAGTAGTATAATTGTGCAAACACATAAGAACAGAAATGAAAAGAGAAAAAATATATTTTATTCATTGGGTTGCCTCCCAACAAGTGCTATCGTTTTATGCCCCTAGCTAGGTATAATGCAAAAATTCAGTGTTGTCATCTTTCTTGTTATTTTCCATAGATGTGTTCTTGATGGGAGGTTTCTCAAATATAAATTGAAACACATTATCCATAAATTTTTTAGCATTATCAAGTTGTCCATTTGCATATTCCCTTTGATTACCAGCTACAATCCAAGAATATTGTTGATTAACATCATTGAAAACTTGCTGGATCATGTCCAAAATAGGAACTTCCTTTTTAAGGTTTTCATCAAAAATACGATCATTGCCAAGCAAATGTCTTAACAAATAATCACTATTGTAAAGGATCTCATCTATTACCGGTATAGTTGCCCGCCAAACATTACTGGCAATGTAATCTTTCCCTTGGGCTGGCTCCTTCCTTGGTTAATTCCTTGGAAAGTGCCAGTCTTTTTCAGATCCTCATCGGGAATTTGAAGTTTCTTAAGCACGTTAGGGGAAATCAAATTTAACCCTACCCCACCGTCAACCAACATCTTTGTGACCTTGCCATCGGCTCTGCCGCATTGACTTCACGCGCCCACGACTTGAGTTGGCGGTGAGAGGAGTGCAAAGATGCGCCCCCGTCAATACACATGGCCTCAGTAGCTTTCTGAAATTCCTGTTCACTGGATTCATCATCCTCCTCTTCACTGTCATCTTCACATTCCTTTTTCTCACAACCCCTAGTGGGCTTTTCCTTCTGCCGATCGAATTTGCCGCGACGACCACTGCAGCCACCTCGGCCTTTCCCGCCAGCGCCATCCTGGCCTCTCTCCTTATCACGCCTTTCATACTCGGCCTTCTACTTTTCAACTAGTTCTTCGAGTGTTTGCAATCTTGGAGATCATGGCCCTTGGTCCTGTGGATCTTGCAGTATGGCCCGTCCGATTTGCCGGTTTTCTCAGTTGTTTCTGCCGCCCGGCAATCAGCGCATGTAGCAGCTTCCTTGCCGGGTGTCTCGGTCTTTGCTTTGTTGCCGGTGCTAAGGTCACCGGAGCTCTCAATTGCCATCACTACTTTCCCTTTACGCTTCTTTTTGTTCTTTCTGTTCCTCTTCCTGGGGTGGCGGTGTCGCCGTCGTCTTCTGAATCGACTTCAACGCCAACCTCCTCTCCTGGAAGTCTTCTCCCTTCTTCAGCACGAGCACACTTATCCGCCAACGTATAAAGTTCATTGACGGTCTTTGGTAGCCGAACATTTGTCTTGGCAAGCATCCTCCGATTGCGCACATTTGTGTGGAACGCGGTAATCACAGCTGCTGGATGTATCTTGGGAATGTTGCGGTGCACTCGACTGAATCTCTGTAGATACTTGTGCAAGCTCTCCCCTTCTTTTTGTAGAAGGGCTTGCAAGTCACTGGGCTGTTGGGGTTCTTGATGTCCGCCCGTGAAAGCGCCAATGAACTCGTTACATAGGTCTGCCAATGAAGAAATGGAATCCTCCGGCCGGTGCATCAGCTAAGACCTCACGTTGGGCTTGAGAGCCAATGGGAAGTAGTTGGCGAGCACTTTCTCATCTCTTCCCCCAGCAGCTTGAACTGCGATCGTATAGATGCCCAAGAACTCTGCCGGGTTCAATTTTCCGTCGTATTTCTCCGGCAAGTCAGGCTTGAAGGTGCGAGACGATGGCCAACGGACTTGCCGCAGCTCGCGAGTGAAGGAGGGGCACCCTACCTCATAAGGCAAGTACCCGCCAGCGCTGGGCGCTGGTTCATTACCATCTGGGCCATTATGCCTGTCTGACTGACGGCGTGTCTCATGACACCATTCAATGGTGACACGGGCATCTTCCTTCTTCCTCTCCCTCAACACGCGGTGTTGATCTTGCTAGACTTGCAGATTAGACGAGGCCATTGAGACCTCGTTAGGCTCTTCAACTTGCTGGGTTTGCATAGCTCGCCATGGCCGTTGCTGGGAGGGTGATACGTCTCCAACGTATCTATAATTTTTGATTGTTCCATGCTATTATATTATCTGTTTTGGATGTTTTATATGCATTAATATGCTATTTTATATTATTTTTGGGACTAACCTATTAACCTAGAGCCCAGTGTCAGTTTCTGTTTTTTCTTTGTTTTTTAGCTTCGTGGAGAAGGAATACCAAACGGAGTACAAACGGAATAAAATCTTCGCGATGATTTTTCTTGGACCAGAAGACACCCAGGAGACTTGGAGATGAAGTCGGAGGAGCATCCCCCTGCCTTGTGGGCCCCCCGTGACCATCCTGGCCTAATTCTTTCGCCTATATATTCACATATATTCCCAAACCACCAGAAGCATCCACAAAAACACTTTTCCACCGCCGCAACCTTCTGTACCCGTGAGATCCCATCTAGGGACCTTTTTCGGCACCCTGCCGGAGGGGGATTCGATCACGGAGGGCTTCTACATCAACCCTATTGCCCTTCCGATGAAGCGTGAGTAGTTTATCTCAGACCTACGGGTCCATAGCTAGTAGCTAGATGGCTTCTTGTCTCTCTTTGATTCTTAATACCATGTTCTCCTCGATGTTCTTGGAGATCTATTTGATGTAATACTTTTTTGCGGTGTGTTTGCCGAGATCCGATGAATTGTGGATTTATGATCAGATTATCTACGAATATTATTTGAATCTTCTCTGAATTATTTTATGCATGATTTGATATCTTTATAATTCTCTTCGAACTATCGGTTTGGTTTGGCCAACTAGATTGGTTTTTCTCGCAATGGGAGAAGTGCTTAGCTTTGGGTTCAATCTTGCGGTGTCCTTTCCTAGTGACAGTAGGGGCAGCAAGGCACGTATTGTATTGTTGCCATCGAGGATAAAAATATGGGGTTTACATCATATTGCTTGAGTTTATTCCTCTACATCATGTCATCTTACTTAATGCGTTACTCTGTTCTTCATGAACTTAATACTCTAGATGCAGGGAGGAGTCGGTCAATGTGTGGAGTAATAGTAGTAGATGCAAAATCGTTTCGGTCTACTTGACACGGACGTGATGCCTATATTCATGATCATTACCTTAGATATCGTCATAACTTTGCGCTTTTCTATCAATTGGTCGGCAGTAATTTTTCACCCACCGTATTATTTCCACCGTATTATTTGCTATCTTGAGAGAAGCCTCTAGTGAAACCTATGGCCCCTGGGTCTATTTTCCATCATATATGTTACCAATCTACTATATTAGTTTCTGATCTACTATTTTGCAATCTTTAACTTTCCGATCTATAAACCAAAAATACCAAAAATATTTACTTTATATTTTATTTAGTTTCATCTATATCTATCAGATCTCACTTTTGCAAGTAACCGTGAAGGGATTGACAACCCCTTTATCGCGTTGGGTGCAACTTGTTTGATTGTTTGTGCAGGTATTCGGTGATTTGTGCGTTGTCTCCTATTGGATTGATACATTTGTTCTCAAACTGAGGGAAATACTTATCTCTGCTTTGCTGCGTCACCCTTTCCTCTTCAAGGGAAAAACCAACGCAAGCTCAAGAAGTAGCAGGAAGAATTTCTGGCGCCGTTGCCGGGGAGATCTACACCAAGTCAAGACATACCAAGTACCCATTATAAACTCTCATCTCTTGCATTACATTATTCGCCATTTGCCTCTCGTTTTCCTCTCCCCCACTTCTAAAATGATTTTCGAAAAGATTTACCTTTTTATTCGCCCTTCTTCCGTTTGTCTTCTTCATTTGCTTTTTGTCGCTCGTTTGCTATAGTTGTTTGCTGCCACATGTTTGAAATTGGGGAGGTTATCACTGAAAAGGATAGTAGTAACGATGAAGAAAATTTTGATGCTTTTGCTAATACTAATCCTCATGAAGAATCTACTATTCTACACACTAAAAAGTTTCGCATAGGTAGCGGCAATATTATTGGAAAAGGGGTTACTCAAGATTTCTTTACTTGTGCCGGTGCGATTCCCACTTTGGGTGGATCTAGTCTCCATAAAACTAGTTGTCTTGCGGATTCTATATCTTTGCTCGTAGTTGAACTTGAAAGACAATTCGTTCATATGCATCCATCCATACAAAGGATTTTTCTAGAGTTTTCTAATATTGAGCATTCTTCTGTTAAGCGCGCTGCCACTATATTTCTAGCCCATGAGTTTAGATTTATTATGAAAGAAGCTAGTGAAATTTTCGCGCATTATAAAGTAGATGGTGGTCGTCCTCCCATAGAGGGAATTCTCTTTAACCAAGAGGACATAATGCGTTTATGTTCTTTAGATCATGTTGCTTATAACGAAAATTTAAGAAAGAGGGTCCCTACCGATGTTTTAGTTGATAAGATTTCCGAGCTTAACGATAATTTTTCCTTACAAAACAATGGATTGGGTTTTTCTCTTGGACACAAGCTCATGACTTTTTGCCAAAAGAATGCTTATAATGATGAGTTAGTCATACAATACGAGGGGCCGAAGGAGGAACCAATTCCTCCCGAACTTGATTTTGAGGATTCTTATCCTATTAAATTTAACCCTTTTTATTACTTTTGCTTACCACAAAGAAAACTTGCTGCTGAACGAAGGGAGTATGAGATGAGTTTTCGAGATTTACCTTATCATTATTATGATTATACCTAGATCTATTCATGTTTTTATGCCTAGCTAAGGGCGTTAAACAATAGTGCTTGTTGGGAGGCAACCCTTTTTCTTGTTGCTTTTTTTGTTCCTGTTTTGCTTTGAATAATTCATCTAGCCTCTGGCTAGATGTTTGTGTTTTAATTAGTGTTTGTGCCAAGTAAGACATTTGGGATGGCTTACGGTGATAGTTGATTTGATCTTGCTGAAAAACAGAAACTTTTGCGTCCAGTCACAGAATTTTAATAATTCACTAGGGCGTTGAAAAACCCTTATTTTTTATAAGAGATTGACATACAAATTTCCTCTGTTTTCCTAATTTTTCAGAATTTTGTGAATTACAGAAGTATTAGAACAATTCGGATCTTCAAAGACTGTTCTGTTTTTGACAGATTCTGTTTTCTTTGTGTTGTTTGCTTATTTTGATGAATCTATGGGTAGTATCGGGGGGTATGAACCATGGAAAAGTTGGAATATAGTAGATATTACACCAATATAAATAAAGAATGAGTTCACAACAGTACCAAAAGTGGTGATCTATTTTCTTATACTAACGGAGCTTATGAGATTTTCTGTTGAGTTTTGTGTTGTGAAGTTTTCAAGTTTTGGGTAAGGATTTGATGGACTATGGAATAAGGAGTGGCAAGAGTCTAAGCTTGGGGATGCCCAACACACCCCAAGGTAATATTCAAGGACAACCAAGAGCCTAAGCTTGGGGATGCCCCGGAAGGCATCCCCTCTTTCGTCTTCGTCTATCGGTAACTTTACTTGAGGCTATATTTTTATTCACCACATGATATATGTTTTGCTTGGAGCGTCTTGTATGATTTGATTCTTTACTTTTTAGTTTTCTGCAATCATCCTTGCTGTACACACCTTTTGAGAGGGACACGCATGAATCATGATTTATTAGAATACTCTATGTGCTTCACTTATATCTTTTGAGCTAGGCAATTTTGCTCTAGTGCTTCACTTATATCTTTTTAGAGCACGGTGGTGGTTTTATTTTATAGAAATTGTTGAACTCTCATGCTTCACTTATATTATTTTGAGAGTCTTTAAACAGCATGGTAATTTGCTTTGGTTATAAATTTAGTCCTAATATGATAGGCATCGAAGAGGGAAATAATAAAAACTTTCATATAAAGTGCATTGAATACTATGAGAAGTTTGATTCCTTATGATTGTTTTGAGAAACAGAGATGGTAATATTAGAGTCATGCTAGTGAGTAATTGTGAATTTGAGAAATACTTTTGTTAAAGTTTGTGATTCCCGTAGCATGCATGTATGGTGAACCGTTATGTGATGAAGTCCGAGCATGATTTATTTATTGATTGTCTTCCTTATGAGTGGCGGTCGGGGACGAGCGACGGTCTTTTCCTACCAATCTATCCCCCTAGGAGCATGCGCGTAGTACTTCGTTTCGATAAATAATAGATTTTTGCAATAAGTATGTGAGTTCTTTATGACTAATGTTGAGCCCATGGATTATACGCACTCTCACCCTTCCACCATTGCTAGCCTCTCTAGTGCCGCGCAACTTTCGCCGGTACCATACACCACCATATACCTTCCTCAAAACAGCCACCATACCTACCTATTATGGCATTCCCATAGCCATTCCGAGATATATTGCCATGCAACTTTCCACCGTTCCGTTTATTATGACACGCTTCATCATTGTCATATTGCTTTGCATGATCATGTAGTTGACATCGTATTTGTGGCAAAGCCACCGTTCATAATTCTTTCATACATGTCACTCTTGATTCATTGCACATCCCGGTACACCGCCGGAGGCATTCATATAGAGTCATATTTTGTTCTAAGTATCGAGTTGTAATTTTTGAGTTGTAAGTAAATAAAAGTGTGATGATCTTCATTATTAGAGCATTGTCCCATGTGAGGAAAGGATGATGGAGACTATGATTCCCCCACAAGTCAGGATGAGACTCCGGACGAAAAAAAATTAAAGAGGCCAAAAAAAATGAGAAGGCCCAAAAAAAAGAGAGAAAAGAGAGAAGGGACAATGTTACTATCCTTTTAGTACACTTGTGCTTCAAAGTAGCACCATAATCTTCATGTTAGAGAGTCTCATATGTTGTCACTTTCATATACTAGTGGGAATTTTTCATTATAGAACTTGGCTTGTATATTCCAATGATGGGCTTCCTCAAATTACCCTAGGTCTTCGTGAGCAAGCGAGTTGGATGCACACCCACTTAGTTTTCTTTTGAGCTTTCATAAACTTATAGCGATAGTGCATCCGTTGCATGGCAATCCCTACTCACTCACATTGATATCTATTGATGGGCATCTCCATATCCCGTTGATACGCCTAGTTGATGTGAGACTATCTCCTTCTTTTTGTCTTCTCCATAACCACCATTTCTATTCCACCTATAGTGCTATGTCCACGGCTCACGCTCATGTATTGCGTGAAAGTTGAAAAAGTTTGAGAACATCCAAAGTATGAAACAATTGCTTGGCTTGTCATCGGGTTGTGCATGATTTGAATATTTTGTGTGATGAAGATGGAGCATAGCCAGACTATATGATTTTGTAGGGATAAGCTTTCTTTGGCCATGTTATTTTGAGAAGACATAATTGCCTTGTTAGTATGCTTGAAGTATTATTGTTTTTATGTCAAAATTAAACTTTTGTTTTGAATCTTATGGATCTGAACATTCATGCCACAATAAAGAAAATTACATGGATAAGTATGTTAGGTAGCATTCCACATCAAAAAATTCTATTTTTATCATTTACCTACTTAAGGACGAGCAGTAATTAAGCTTGGGGATGCGTGATACGTCTCCAACATATCTATAATTTTTTATTGTTCCATGCTATTATATTATCTGTTTTGGATGTTTTATATGCATTAATATGCTATTTTATATTATTTTTGGGACTAACCTATTAACCTAGAGCCCAGTGCCAGTTTCTGTTTTTTTCTTGTTTTTTGGCTTCGTGGAGAAGGAATACCAAATGGAGTCCAAACAGAATAAAATCTTCGCGATGATTTTTCTTGGACCAGAAGACACCCAGGAGACTTGGAGATGAAGTCGGAGGAGCCACGAGGCGGCCACAAGGGTGGAGAGCGCGCCCACCTGCCTTGTGGGCCCCCGTGATCCTCCTGACCTAATTCTTTCGCCTATATATTCACATATATTCCCAAATCACTAGAAGCATCCACAAAAACACTTTTCCACCGCCGCAACCTTCTGTACCCGTGAGATCCCATCTAGGGACCTTTTCCGGCACCCTGCCGGAGGGGGATTCGATCACGGAGGGCTTCTACATCAACCCTATTGCCCTTTCGATGAAGCGCGAGTAGTTTATCTCAGACCTACGGGTCCATAGCTAGTAGCTAGATGGCTTCTTGTCTCTCTTTGATTCTCAATACCATGTTCTCCTCGATGTTCTTGGAGATCTATTCGATGTAATACTTTTTTGCGGTGTGTTTGCCGAGATCCGATGAATTGTGGATTTATGATCAGATTATCTATGAATATTATTTGAATCTTCTCTGAATTCTTTTATGCATGATTTGATATCTTTGTAATTCTCTTCGAACTATCGGTTTGGTTTGGCCAACTATATTGGTTTTTCTTGCAATGGGAGAAGTGCTTAGCTGTGGGTTCAATCTTACGGTGTCCTTTCCCAGTGACAGTAGGGGTAGCAAGGTACGTATTGTATTGTTGCCATCGAGGATAAAAAGATGGGGTTTACATCATATTGCTTGAGTTTATTCCTCTACATCATGTCATCTTACTTAATGCGTTATTCTATTCTTCATGATCTTAATACTCTAGATGCTGGCAGGAGTCGGTCGATGTGTGGAGTAATAGTAGTAGATGCAGAATCGTTTCGGTCTACTTGACATGGACGTGAGGCCTATATTCATGATCAATGCCTTAGATATTGTCATAACTTTGCGCTTTTTCTATCAATTGCTCGGCAGTAATTTGTTCACCCACCGTATTATTTGCTATCTTGAGAGATGCCTCTAGTGAAACCTATAGCCCCCGGGTCTATTTTCCATCATATAAGTTTCCAATCTACTATATTAGTTTCCGATCTACTATTTTGCAATCTTTAACTTTCCGATCTATAAACCAAAAATACCAAAAATATTTACTTTATCTTTTATTTAGTTTCATCTATATCTATCAGATCTCACTTTTGCAAGTAACCGTGAAGGGATTGACAACCCCTTTATCGCGTTGGGTGCAAGTTGTTTGATTGTTTGTGCAGGTATTTGGTGATTTGTGCATTGTCTCCTATTGGATTGATACCTTGGTTCTCAAACTGAGGGAAATACTTATCTCTACTTTGCTGCATCACCCTTTCCTCTTCAAGGGAAAAACCAACGCAAGCTCAAGAAGTAGCAGAGGGCTGCCACGGAGGGGACTGCACTGTGGGCGTAGTCCTCTTCGCGCGACCACCAGTACGGGTTGCTGGCGTCACTTGCGGGTGCCACGAAGGTTCCACAGGCTGCGACTTGTTAGCTTCAGCAAACCCCATGAGGCTTAGAATGGTGGCTCTCCATTCATCCATCTTATGCGATGCTGGAGGGAAGTTAAGTAGCAACTGAGCCCTCGCCATCGCTTCGGCTACTGTCCCCGGCATGGCATGAGAGGTAGAGTGCGACGCCGCTCGACTCCTGGTCGACCTAGAAGGAGGGTCGTTGCGCTCCTGCCACCTTGGACCAATCACCAGGGCGGTCTGGCGCGGCTGAGGTCAATCTTTATGGGCCAAACTCCTGGTCAGCTGGGCCTTTGCCGTGCGGACGCCATCGTGGCGGGTCGATGATGCCGCTCAGGGTTTTGTCACGCTCGCTCTGCGTGGGACGGAGCGCATGTGTTGTCGTTATCCCCCTGGCCGGCGCGGCCAGAGGATCTTGGCTCGCGTCGAAGCGGGCACCGCCATTGTGTCAATCGCGCCCTTTGGTGTGTCGAGGAGGCGGAAGCTGAGTGCCCCCTTGGCCTGCGGCGGTGTGAGCATGCTCGCCAGAAGGATGGGGGAGTTGGGTACTCCCAGTGGCCCCAGCTCCTGCTCCAACGGTGGTGGGAGCGACGGCCGCATCATCGACAACCATTGTATCTCCCATGATGCCCACTCCACCCGCCGTGGCCGAGGCGCCTGTGGCGCCCGCAGCTGCGGGTGATGGAGCCTTCGAAGTGGAAGGATGCGCAGTCGTATCGCTCTTCTTCTTTGAAGCCATTAATGATGTAGAAGGTGGTGAAGATCAGCGCGCTGGCTGTTGCCTCAGATTCGCACAAGCGAGGCGCCCCCTACCTGGCGCGCCAAAGATGCCATTGGGGTGCACGATCACCTATTGGGCAGGGCTGCCCTTTTGTGGTTCAGCAAGGGGACGATCACGTTGCACAAAGAGCAGAAACAACAGGGCAGCGCGACGATGGACAACTCTCTTTTACCCAGGTTTGGGCTGCTTTGCAACGTAAAACCCTACTCCTGCTATGGTGGATTGATTTGTGGGAACACGAAGACATGGAGCGCTCAAGCCCGACAAGTGCACCTCGGGGAGAGCAGCTACGTGCGTACAAGTGTTGAGGGATCAAAGACTCGAACCATTTGCTAGGTTGCCTCGGGCCTCCTTTTATAGCTTAAGGGGTGACCACAATGGCAAAACAGTCATTTCAGCATGATTAGATAGCTATGAGTGTCATCACACCTAACTCTGGTAGTTAGGACAAAGTGCAATAAATGTACTGCTAGGTGTAGTGCTGAGCTTGAAGCCCGGCAAGCTTGCCGCGCCGCTTATACATCTGCCTCTTATTAGCGTGACACGCCATCTAGACAGGTATCAATAAAGTTAATCTCCTCTCTAGCAAGTTGCCACGTGCTCGATAGGATCCACCTAGCCACTTGAGAGCTCGACACCGCACCGATTAGTGACTGGCGTACAATGAGGTGGAGCGGTGGCACCTTGATGGAGGAGCCTGCCGGGCTCTGGACTTGGCAATCTTGACGGCCCCGGGGACCTTGTCGGGGCAGTGTGTACTTGTTTCCAGGCGTGGCCTCGACCTTGCCCGGCAAGGGAGGCCTTCCTGGTGGAATTTCTGGTTACTTTGGTCTTCTTAATGCGTTCCTTGATCTCAGAAAGAGCGATTTCTCTGGCTCATCTTCAGTCAAGCCTTGATACAGATGTCCGTTGCACCGACAGCCATGCTTGTAAATTTGTCTCATTTATTGACTATGTTAACAATCTCGTGGGCGCCACACATCAGTGTCGGTGGTCAAACCGGCAGACCTCAGGGTAGGTGATACGTCTCCAACGTATCTATAATTTTTTATTATTCCATGCTGTTATATTATCATTCTTGGATGTTTTACAATCATTTTATAGCAACTTTATATCATTTTTTGTGACTAACCTATTGACATAGTGCCCAGTGCCAGTTGCTGTTTTTTGCTTGTTTTTTACTTTGCAGAATATCAGTACCAAAGGGAGTCCAAACGCAGCAAAGACACCTGTTGGGCCAAAGAAGTACCAGAGGGGGGCTCCGAGGGGAGCACAACCCACCTGGGCGCGCCTGGGGGCCCAGGCGCGCCCTGGTGGGTTGTGCCCACCTCGGCTACCTCCCACACCGCCTCTTTCCTCTATAAATACCCCGAAAATCCAAAAACCCTAGGGGAGTCGACGAAACACAATTCCAGTAGCCGCAAGTTCCAGAACCACCAGATCCAATCTAGACACCATCACGGATGGGTTCATCATCCTCATTGGTGCCTCTTCGATGATACATGAGTAGTTCATTGTAGACCTACGGGTCCATAGTTAGTAGGTAGATGGCTTCCTCTCTCTCTTTTGATTCTCAATACAATGGTCTCTTGGAGATCCATTTGATGTAACTCTTTTTGCGGTGTGTTTGTTGGGATCCGATGAACTTTGAGTTTATGATCAGATCTATTTATCGATGAAAGTTATTTGAGTTTCTTTGATCTCTTATATGCATGATTACTTATAGCCTCGTATTTCTTCTTCGAATCTTTGGTTTAGTTAGGCCAACTAGATCGATTTTCTTGCCATGGGAAGAGGTGCTTTGTGATGGGTTCGGTCGTGCGGTGTTCTTTCCCAGTGACAGAAGGGGCAGCAAGACATGTATTGATCGTTGCTATTAAGGATAACAAGATGGGGTCTATTCCTACATGAATAGATATTGTCTACATCATTTCATCATTCTTATTGCATTACTCCGTTTCTCCATGAAATTAATACACTAGATGCATGCTGGATAGCGGTCGATGTGTGGAGTAATAGTAGTAGATGTAGGCAGGAGTCAGTCTACTAATCTCCGATGTAATGACTATATAATGATCATTTCCTAGATATTGCCATCATTATTTGAAGTTCTATCAATTGCCCAACAGTAATTTGTTTACCCGCCGTATGCTATTTTTCTCGAGAGAAGCCACCAGTGAAATCTACGGCCCCTAGGTCTATTCTTTATCATATTTGCTTTGAGATCTATTTTTATTTTCTTTTGTTTTCAGATCTATTATTCTAAAAACCCAAAAATACCTTGCTGCACTTTTCTTTATTTATTTTATTTTGTGTTACCGCGAGATCAATTTATGCAAAATCATGCAAACCAATCTATCTTTTACCCGAGAGGGATTGACAACCCCTCTTACGCGTCGGGTTGCAAGTATTTGTTCTTTGTGTGCAGGTACCGTTTACATATTGTTGCTTGGTTCTCCTACTGATTTGATAACCTTGGTTTCATAACTGAGGGAAATACCTACCGAGGCTGTACTGCATCATCCCTTCCTCATTGGGGAAATACTGACGCGGATACAAGCCATCAAGAAAGGATTTCTAGCGTCGTTCCCAGGGAGACATCATCAACATCGATCAGGTTCCTAATCACAAATCTCATCTCCTTGTAATTTACATTATTTGCCATTTACCTCTCGTTTCCATCTCCCCCACTTCACAAAAAATTGTTGTTTTATTCGCCCTCTTTTTCCGTTCGCCGTTTTTTTTCGTCAGGTCTGTTTTTGTGTGCAATCTTGTTTGCGTAGTCACGATGACTCAAGAAAACACCAAGTTGTGTGATTTTTTCAATACCAATAATAATGATTTTATTAGCACATCGATTGCTCCTCCCGCCACTAGTGCGGAATCTTGTGATATTAATGCCGCTTTATTGAATCTTGTTATGAAAGATCAATTTTCCGGTACTCCTAATGAGGATGCCGCATCCCATCTAAACACATTCATAGAATTGTGTGATATGCAAAATAAAAAGGATGTGGACAATAACATTGTGAAGTTGAAATTATTTCCTTTCTCTTTGAGGGATTGTGCTAAAATTTGATTTTCTTCTGTGCCTCGCAATAGTATCGATTCTTGGGATAAGTGTAAGGATGCTTTTATTACTAAGTATTTTCCGCCCGCGAAAATTATTTCTCTTAGAACCCAAATTATGAATTTTAAGCAACTTGAGCATGAACATGTTGCACTATCTTGGGAAAGAATTAAATTGATGCTAAGAAATTGTCCTACTCATGGTTTAAATCTCTGGATGATCATACAAAAATTCTATGCGGGATTGAATTTAGTTTCTAGAAATCTTTTAGATTCCGCCGTGGGTGGTACTTTTATGGAAATTACTTTGGGTGAAGCTACTAAATTGCTAGATAATATCATGGAAAATTATTCACAATGGCATACCGAAAGAGCACCTACTAGTAAAAAACTTAATTCGGTTGAAGAAATTAGCACTTTGAATGAAAAAGTTGATGCTCTTATGAAATTGGTTGCTAATAAAAGTGCTCCTATTGATCTTAATGATGTGCCTTTGTCTACTTTGATTGAGCAAAATAGTGATGCCGTAGATGTGAATTTTATCTCGCGAAACAATTTCAACAACAATGCTTATAGAGGTAATTTTAATCCTAGGACTTTCCATAGAAATTCCTCTAATAATTATGGTAATTCCTATGGTAATTCATCTTACAATAATAATAGGAACCCCTCTAATCTTGAGAATAATATTAAAGAATTTATCAATGCTCAAAAGGTTTTCAATGCTACGATAGAAGAAAAGTTGAATAAGATTGATGACATGTCTAGAAGCATTGATAGAATTTCTCACGATGTAGAAAATCTCAAGATGAAATTTTTTGTACCCAAGGTTGATGAATCAATTAAAGCTTTATATGTTTCTATGGATGAAAGTAAGAAAAGAACCGCTATGCTTAGAGCTAAAAGCGAATTCTTATAAAGAGCGTTTTCTAGTGATTGCTTTCATAAAAATGATTAAGATCTTAAAATGATTGGTGTTTCTTCTATTGATTCTTTGTTTAATAATGATAAAATTGATGATAAAGGGATTGGAGAAGAGTCAACTTTAGCTAAAAGGCATCCCGATAATTCGGAGGGTGAAAAACTTGATGAAAAATTTGATAAAAATGGGTTTGGAGAGGTCAAAACTTTAACTAGTGATGTGCCCACTCTTTTGGATTCCAAACACTTTAATTATGATAGTTGCTCTTTGATTGATTGTGTTTCTTTGTTGCAATCCATGATAAATTCACCCCATGCTTATGAACAAAATAAAGCTTTTACTAAACATATTGTTGATGCCATGATGAAAGCTTTTGAAGAAAAGTTGGAATTAGAGATCTCAATTCCTAGAAAATTACATGATGAATGGGAACCTACTATCAAAGTCAAGATTAAAAATTATGAGTGTTTTGCCTTATGTGACTTGGGTGCTAGTGTTTCCACAATTCTGAAATCTTTATGTGATGTGCTTGGTCTTACCGATATTGAGGAGTGTTCTTTAAATTTGCACTTGGCGGATTCTACTATTAAAAACCTTTGGGAAGAATTAATGATGTTCTTATTATTGCAAATAGGAATTATGTGCCCATAGATTTTAGTGTTCTTGATATTGATTGCAATCTGTCTTTTCCAATTATACTTGGTAGACCGTTTTTACGTACTATAGGTGCCATGATTGATATGAAAGAAGGTA
Source organism: Thinopyrum elongatum (assembly GCA_011799875.1). Lineage (NCBI taxonomy): Eukaryota > Viridiplantae > Streptophyta > Magnoliopsida > Poales > Poaceae > Thinopyrum > Thinopyrum elongatum. The sequence continues at coordinate 692,327,539 of CM022298.1, read as the reverse complement.
ATATTAAATTTCAATTTCCTCTAAGAAAGGGTATGGAACACTTCCCTAGAACAAGAATTAAGCCTCCATATGAATCAATCATGAGGGCATCCTATGGTTCTAGAACTAAAGATGACAATACTTAGATCTTTGCATTATGCCTAGCTAGGGGCATAAAACGATAGCGCTTGTTGGGAGGCAACCCAATGAATAAAATTTATTTTTGTCTTTTTCTTTCTGTTCTTGAGTGTTTTCACAATTATGCTACTGTTATGATTGTTTTTTATGTTTTAGTTAGTGTTTGGGCCAAGCAAAGCCTTTGGGATCATGTTGGGTGATAGTTGTCTTGATCTTGTTGAAAAACAGAAACTTTTGCACTCAGTAAAATAATTTTCATAAATCACAGAAACGTGCTTTTGCTCTGATTTTTTTACACAAGATTGATATACAAATTTCCCATGTTATCCTAATGTTTCAGCAGTTTTAGAGTTACAGAAGTATACGAAGTTTCCAGATTGCTACAGACTGTTCTGTTTTTGACAGATTCTATTTTCTTTGCGTTGTGTGCTTATTTTGATGATTCTATGGTGTTTATCGGGGGGTACGAGCCATAGTAAAGTTGGAATACAGTCGATATAATGTAAAAATATAATCTGAATGGGTTTGCAATAGTACTTAGAGTAGTGATTTGCTTTTTTATACTAACGGATCTCACGAAGGTTTTGTTAAGTTTTGTGTGATTGAAGTTTTCAAGTTTTGGGTGAGATCACGATGGATGAAGAAATAAGGAGTAGCAAGAGACTAAGCTTGGGGATGCCCCATGGCACCCCAAGTTAATATTCAATGATGAACAAGCAACTAAGCTTGGGGAAGCCCCGAGTGGCATCCCCTCTTTCTTCTAACGTCCATCGGTATTGTACTTGGAGCTATATTTTTATTCATCACATATCATGAGTTTTTCTTGGAGCGTCGTGTATTATATGAGTCTTTGATTGTTTTTATTTTTAGTTTTTGTCATCTATCCTTGCTGGACACACCCATTTGAGAGAGCCAAAATTATGCTATGATTTGTTAGAATTGCTCTTTATGCTTCACTTAAATTTTTGGAACTATATATGGAATTGCTCAAGTGCTTCAGTTATATCATTTTGAGCACGTTGTGCTTTAACATATTTGAAGAAATGCTCTCATGCTTCACGTAGATTTATTTGAGAGTTAGTAGAATTTTGAGGAAATTCTCTCATGCTTCACTTATGTTATTTTGAGAGATGAAAATTGTTATGCTCATGATCTTCACTTAAATTTATTCGAGCTTATCAAAAGCAACATATGAAATTAGTCCCAAAGTGTTAGATATTCAAGGGGGATATAATAAAAACTTTCATGAAGATCATTGGACAAATTAAACTTGATTCTTTGTAATAGTTTTCAGATATGATGATAATGATATGTGAGTCAAGTTGGTGAGTAATTATGCTTTAGTAAGAATATTGATGTTAAGGTTTGTGATTCCCTATGCAAGCACGAAAGTCAATAGTTATGCAATGAAGTTATATCCTACTTATGGTGCATTATTCGGTGTTAGTTATGCTTAATGCTCGCTTACGTGATTTGTCGTTTCTTGGTTGGATGCTTCTCAATCTTTTTGCTAGCCTTCACTTGTACTAAGTAGGAATACTACTTGTGCATCCAAAATCCTTAAACCCAGTTTTGCCATATGAGTCCACCATACCTACCTATATGCGGTATTCCCATGCCGTTCTAAGCAAATTTGTATGTGCCATCTCTAATCTTCAAAATAATTTCCTTTTTGTGTGCTCGTACCACTCATGAAATGGTAGGGGGTGGCCGATATTTTTCCATGCTAGATGTGTTATTCTCAAGATGAGTGTTTATTCACTTGTCATTGCATGAGAGTACGGCAAAGGTATTAGGGATGCCCAGTCCCGAAATGAAAAATGAATTTACTTTACGTTGGCAAATAATAAATTCCTTGGAAAGTGTTGGTATGGACAGCACCCATGGATACGGCTAGCCGTGGAATGTGAAAGTATGATGGAAAAAGGAATAAACTTTATTTTCTGTTTGGGAACCTCCTATGATATATCTAGCATGGAAAGTATTGGGAACTTCTCAATCGTTTTCGTTGACAGGAAAAGCATGCCACCCAAAATGTTTTATCTCTATTTTTTCGCTTTGAGCTCTGGCACCTCTACAAATCCCTACTTCCCTCTGCGAAGGGCCTTTCTATTTACTTTATGCAATTTTTATTTTTATTTGAGTCTCCATCCTCTCTTATAAAGCACCAACTAAGGGGCACTATGATCATACTTGAGCATTGGATGTAGCTAATATGCGAGTGTGTTTCGTGAATGGATCAATGATTGAGCATAATGGCCTAGGGATAACTTGCTTTAGTGTTGATATTTTGAAAGACATGGTTGCTTGTCGATATGCTTGAGTATTGAAATCTTCATGTCAAAAATGGACTATTTCATTGAACCATATAAAAGTCCAAATGTCCATGATACAAAAGAAAAGAATATGTGATGAACATGTTAGGTAGCATTCCACATCAAAACTTCTGTTTTTATCATTTACCTACTCGAGGACGAGCAGGAATTAAGCTTGGGGATGCTGATAAGTCTCCAACGTATCTATAATTTTTGATTGTTCCATGCTATTATATTATCATTCTTGGATGTTTTACAATCATTTTATAGCAACTTTATATCATTTTTTGGGACTAACCTATTGACATAGTGCCCAGTGTCAGTTGCTGTTTTTGCTAGTTTTTTACTTTGCAGAATATCAGTACCAAACGGAGTCCAAACGTAGCGAAACTTTTTGGAGAATTTTTCTGGACTAGAAGACACCTGTTGGGCCAAAGAAGTCCTAGAGAGGGGCTCCGAGGGGAGAACAACCCACCTGGGCGTGCCTGGGGGCCCAGGCACGCCATGGTGGGTTGTGCCCACCTCAACCGCCTCCCGCACCGCCTCTTTGCTCTATAAATACCCCAAAAATCCAAAAACCCTAGGGGATTCGACGAAACACAATTCCAGTCGCCGCAAGTTCCAGAACCACCAGATCCAATCTAGACACCATCACGGATGGGTTCATCATCCTCATTGGTGCCTCTTCGATGATACGTGAGTAGTTCATTGTAGACCTACGGGTCCATAGTTAGTAGGTAGATGGCTTCCTCTCTCTCTTTTGATTCTCAATACAATGGTCTCTTGGAGATCCATTTGATGTAACTCTTTTTGCGGTGTGTTTGTTGGGATCCGATGAACTTTGAGTTTATGATCAGATCTATTTATTGATGAAAGTTATTTGAGTTTCTTTGATCTCTTATATGCATGATTACTTATAGCCTCGTATTTCTTCTTCGAATCATTGGTTTAGTTAGGCCAACTAGATCGATTTTCGTGCCATGGGAAGAGGTGCTTTGTGATGGGTTCGGTCGTGCGGTGTTCTTTCCCAGTGACAGAAGGGGCATCAAGACACGTGTTGATCGTTGCTATTAACGATAACAAGATGGCGTCTATTCCTACATGAATAGATATTGTCTACATCATTTCATCGTTCTTATTGCATTACTCCGTTTCTCCATGAAATTAATACACTAGATGCATGCTGGATAGCGGTCGATGTGTGGAGTAATAGTAGTAGATGTAGGCAGGAGTCAGTCTACTAATCTCCGATGTAATGCCTATATAATGATCATTTCCTAGATATTGCCATCATTATTTGAAGTTCTATCAATTGCCCAACAGTAATTTGTTTACCCGCCGTATGCTATTTTTCTGGAGAGAAGCCACCAGTGAAATCTACGGCCCCTAGGTCTACTCTTTATCATATTTGCTTTGAGATCTATTTTTATTTGCTTTTGTTTTCAGATCTATTATTCTAAAAACCCAAAAATACCTTGCTGCACTTTTTATTTATTTATTTTATTTTGTGTTACCTCTAGATCTATTTATCCAAAATCATACAAACCAATCTATCTTTTACCCGAGAGGGATTGACAACCCCTCTTACGCGTCGGGTTGCAAGTATTTGTTCTTTGTGTGCAGGTACCGTTTACATAGCGTTGATTGATTCTCCTACTGGTTCGATAACCTTGGTTTCATAACTGAGGGAAATACCTACCGAAGCTGTACTACATCATCCTTTCCTCTTTGGGGAAATACTGACGCGGATACGAGCCATCAGTAGGGGGTCTGGAGCTGTGGATCTCAGATCGGTGGTAGTAGGGATGAAGGAGATAGTATTTACCCAGGTTCGGGCCCTCTCGAGGAGGTAATACCCTACGCCCTGCTTTGATTTTATTGATGATGATGTATCGAGTACAAGCTTGATCTACCTCGAGATTGTAAGGAGAGACCTAACTCTAGGGCTAGGTGAATGTAAATATGATTGGATCCACTCTACGGGCTAAACCCTCTGGCTTATATAGATGCCAGATAGGGCACCTAGGGTTTACATGGTCGGTATCCAGGGGCACGCATGGAGGTGGCAGGAGATGTCTTGGAGTGTAGCTTCCAGAGTCCACCCGAGGGAAAATGAGGGCTTATAGGCCCAACCCGAGGAATGTGGGTTGACTAGGTTGGCAACCCCTAGTGCAGGACACCATTAGTAGCCCCTGAACTGGTCTTCTACGTCGAGGATGACCTTTTTGATTTTATCAACTTTGGATCCGAAGTCCTCGGCTTGACAGACGAGGTCCTCCTCTTTGATGATCCAACATATACTTCCTTTTATTCATAGCCACCATGGACCATTCCTCAAAGGAATGGCGTCCCCTGAACATGACCTAGCCGAACTCGCCCAACGTCCGAAGACGTGAGCTTACTTAGCCGTGAAGGCCTGCCGAGTAGGTGTGAACGGTGCTTATTTTCTGACAACTTTATCGAAGCGGCACCACCCACGACTGGGCGGGCAATTACTACTCACCCGAATTGTGACCCGAGGCAATACTCTTAATGGCACATCCCATCGAAACAGAGATCGTGCCCGTTTTCTATGGGATATCATTAAGATTTTGTTTCCACCCATATGCATAATGGCATCTTTTACGGGTAATGGAGATTTCAACGGTGCAGCCGAAGGGATTCTTGGCCATTTTTTTCCTATATAAGGGAAAAGGGACAGCGACGGGAAAATTAGATTCCCATTCCTCCCTGCCTATCGCTTCTCAAGCTCCAGCGGCCAGATCCAATCCTGAACTCATTTCGCCCCCTCAGTGCTTCTCCATCCCCAGCAGTGGTAGAGGCCACCCTCCAGTGTCACTGGGCCGGCTCCTCCGTCATGGAGGGCACGATCCTGGAGCTACGGAGCACGGGGTACATCCCTAGTGAGGTCCACACCCGCGTGCCAGACCAAAACCAGTGAGTACCCGCTCCCCAGCATGGGGAGAGGGTTGTCTTCATTTCTCTTCTTATTAGAGGTCTAGGGTTCCCGCCGCACCCCTTCATGCGGGAGATCCTTTTCTCGTACGGGCTATTTCCACCGTCTAGCCCCGAATTCCATTCTTCACCTCGCCTCCTTCATCACGGTCTGCGAGGCCTTCCTCCGCATCAAGCCGCACTTCGGATTGTGGCTGAAGATCTTGGGCATCAAGCCGAAATCCAGCGGCTCCGAACTCACGGAGTGCGGAGGCGCGATGATTATCAAGAACCTGAAGGTGAATTGGTTCAAAGGTACTTTCGTAGAGACCGTCAAGGAGTGGCAACATGAGTGGTTTTATATCAGCAAGCCACTCGCCCGCCTGCCAAGCCGAGGTTCAGGCATTCTCGGCTGGACCTCCCAGGAGGCTCATATCGTGGAAGAGGAAGGGCATGGACTGGGGGACCTCGGAAGAGGTGAAGGCGTTGTCCCAGAAGATCCAATTCTAGACAGACAAGAAGAACCTCCAGCCGGTGGACGTGGTAAACGTCATGCTCCACCATCGCGTCCTACCGCTTCAATCTTCGGGCACCCCCATGTGGGCCTATAAGCCCGAGGATGCGGTGCCCATCCATCACTTGTTCCGTTCTTCAATAGCCGGGATGTGGACACTGCTGTTCAAGCCGTACAAAAACAAGTTCCCTCCAAAGGGGAGTGACCTCGGCTTCGAGGCCGCCCACGACCACCCCGAGGTAATTTTCAGTACACAGCTCTACACACTGTGCTTCTTTGAACTTCATAGACCCCGGGTGACGAGTCGATTATATATTGGCAGAAGCGGATCTCCAAGGTGCAGCGAATGCTGTGCCCTATGCCGCTGCCCAAGGGGGAGAGGACTCCCCAACTTACGGTCATCTTGACTAAGGATCCGTACGTGGTATCCCGCAAGAAGCCCAAACCCCCGAGGGGCAGGGCGGGCCTCCGAGCACGGGAGACCTCGGTTACCCACGCCTCCTCCACCCACGAGGGTGACGCGGAGGAGGACACAGGGGAAGGGAACCCTTCTCTCAAGGGGAAGAGGGAAGCGCCTGAGGGCACTGAGGAGGAAGCGCGGCCGAAAGGCCCGAAGAGGCACAAGGCCTCCGCTGCCCTGCCGGAGAAGGCTAACTTCTCCAATGAGTCGGGCGAGGACCTCCTTGAGCTAGGGTGGAAGAAACCGGCACCCCGAAGGTACATTATAATAACCAGATTTGGACTTTGAAAGCCTGTTCATCAAATAAAACTTACTCCCTCCATAAAGAAATATAAGAGCGTTCAAATAACTAAGGTAGCGATCTAAACGTTCTTATATTTCTTTACAGAGGGAGTATAAAGGTTGTTTTTCCAGTCCGCTGATGGTACGCCTGAGGGGCGACACCTCGAGTGGGCTACCTCTAGCGGACAGCGGGACGCCCGAGCCTGCCACTACCCCTGCAGCTCTTGAGGGGCTGGGGGAAGCATCATCCGGTCCGGCCCCCTTGTCCTCATGTCCAAGGTTGACACCCCGGTCAAACAGGGCCAAGGGGAAGCAATCCCCGTGGTCCCCAAGGAAGGGCTAGGCTAGACGCCGGCCTAGCCGAAAACACCTTCTGCATCAGCGCCACAGTCGGAGGTTCTTCTTCCCAGCACCTCGGTGGTGGGATTAGAGGTTGTACCGTCCCCGCGTCCCGCCCCCGGATGGGCTGCCGCAGGATGGGCCGAGAAGATGGAGGTAACCTTAGCAGGCTCCTCCATCGCAGGAAAGCACCGCGTGCTGATCGGCGTGGCACTGCAGGGCTTCCGGTCCGTAGAGGTCGGAATGCACAAGGTCTTCAAGGGCCTCGTCAAGAGCTTCAAGGTATACTTCTTTATATTTGTATTAATGATAACCTCCATGCTTAGAATTGCTCGTGAACATGTGCTTCTGTCCGAAGACATTTTTGCTTATATTGTAGCGTAGCATTTATAGAGAATAGTTAGTTAGTAGCCCCCAGGCCTGAATCTAGTTTTAAGAAACTGGCTTTGGGGTTGAAGCATATCAATATAAGGCATTGAGTTAGTAGCCCCCAAGACTCTAGCTGGCCTTCAAAAAGGACTGGCCAAAGGGATCTGTAATTGGGAACGAGGGACTAATAGTGACTGCATGTTTGTAGGTATCGACCACGGCTCCGAACTACGGCTCCGAGGAGATACAGAGATGAACCGAAAGCTCAAGAGGTCCGAGGAGGACCTCGATCTGATGCAAAAGCAGATCGAGCGATCCCAAGGTAAGCTCCAGAAGTTGTAATTTTACAAAGTTTGCTTTGGAAAATGCGCTTAAATGTTAATGCTAATGCCAAGTTGTTTCTCACGACAACTGCTTTGACAAGGCTTGAGGCGGTCAAGGCCGAGCTGACGAGAGCTCGGTAGGTTGCCGAGCAGTAAAAGGCTGCGGTCACCAAGGCCGAGGAGGACCTAGACACCGAAAAGATGGCTAGGGGAAAGGACCAGGCGTGGGTCCTGGAGGTAGAGGAGACCCTGAGGGGCGTGTACCAGGAGTGCGGCGCCCTTCAGGACAAGGAGAAGGAGGTTACCGCAGAGCTCGACAAGCTGCGCCTGGAACACTATTGAGAAGTGATTCAATGTTGCAGAAATGGTCCGAAGAGAATGAGAAGGAAGTTAAGCTAGCTCACTTTTGGACAGAGCATGAGTGCCTTCAGAGAGTGCTCATGAATATCATCAATCGCCATGTAGTGAGGGATGACGGGATGTTCTACTATGGGGCAGAGAGTCAAGAAGAACGAGACATGAGAATGAAACATCAACATGGCGACATGCATGCTCCTTTCTAGTCTAGTAAACCATGAAAAACATTAAACTATGTCATGACACAATGATTGTTACCTTGTGATCTCTATTTTATATGTACGAGTGTCATATGTTTATATATTAACCTTGTGATCTTTTTTATATGTATATATTTTGAATGTTACTATCTGCTAAAAATAACAGATGGGACCGCCAGAAAATTTGTGGGAGGGGGTCTCTGCGGCGGACATGGAGAAGCACTATCTATGGACACGGGAAAAGTGTCAGGCAGAGCGCCTCAAGGAGGCGATGTTAGCTTGGGTCAAAAGTGTTCCAATGGCCCATTGTTCTTTCCCAGCGATTGAGAAGATTGCAGAGAGGCAGTTCACTGACCTCGCAATGGGCTCTTCGAGAGGTCAAATCTCCAATTCCAGCGCAAGCGGCCCGTTGTCCCCCGTTCGTTCTATCAAGTACTAATTCATGTAGTATATGCGGCTTCTACTAACGGTCTGCGTGTTCAACATCGTCCAACACTCATTTCACTCCAAAAAACTAGTCAAACCATTAATTATGTGATGAGCACGACATATGTATTCTTATTAATTATTGTAATGCACTTGTTATATTTTATAATTACTACTTTTCATTAATCTGAAATAATTGTAATGTGGTGCGTGTATGTGGATCAAGGTTCAAACCATAATTTAAGTATCAAATGCAATCTGATGATATGATTCAGGTGCAATATGTTGTAATTCCATCATGTCGGTATGCAATAATAGCAGTGGCGAGCGGTAGAAGAGCACTGCCACAGCAGAGCAAAAATCCTGCGGCAGGCAACACGGAGTGATGTGGCGGGCACGACCTAGAGCACGCCAATGCTCATGGCCTAACAATGGCGGGCAGACACCCGCCACTCATGGTGTTCTAGCAGTGGCGGGAGGTCAGTGGCGGGCGGCCTGGAGAGCCTTGCCCGCCACTGCTGGACTTTTCCCACCCGCCACTGCGAGGCATTCCTGAAGTAGTGCAACGCCCGGCCCGGCTGCGCCCTCCAGTGGCGGCGAGGAGGAGGGGGAGGCAGGGAAGAGGCGCTGGCAGGCGGTGGCTAGGGTTTCGCAGTGCCGCCTGCGGGAGCGGCTTGGGCGAACAGGGTGGAGAGAGTTCTCAAAGAGAGAAAGTTCCTAAGAACATATGCTTAGCTTGATTTTATCACCCCGTTAGGTCTTGGTAAGAATAGATGCTCAATGTCAGAAATCTCGTGTTTGAAGTGTGAACCATGCAAAATGAGCTCACACAAAATGTCAATAATGAAAGCAAAGGGGAATGAACGATAAAGGGAAAGTTGTCGCTTTAGGAGATGTCGTCTAAGGAGACGCGACCATTACATGCGAGGGAAGGAGCAGCGGAGATGATCAGTTTGTCGCTATATGAATGGAAACCACTTGCCATGATGTTCGACACTTAATTAGATAAATTGTTTGATTACTTTATTTTATTTTCTCCTGTTGCAACGCGGGCATTTTGCTAGTATATATAATAGTTCCAAGTGGGAGAGTTACACGCATTGATGTGACAACACATGGCTTAACAGAAAACGTCCCACAACACAATACAAATTTGCAACGACGGTGCACAGATGATGAATATAGGTAATATGCGTAGAGTGTTCAAACCTCAGGTGAATAGTGTAAGATAACAGGTTACTCGAACATCAAGATTTTCCACCAGCCTTGTTGCTTCGCCCACGAGGGACACAAGACTTTCACCATCGTTTGTAGGAAAAGCATGAAGCCATCAAGACCCTGCATTTCTAAAGATATGTCTTCCACCGACTTAACCAAGTTCACCAGGTGTTCCCGCTTGTATCTCTTCCGGTATAGTGTCATCATTGATATGGCCATCTTACATACGAGCTTCACTATTTTCAACCGGTCAGACTGAGACCTGGGCAGAGCAGTTGCTTTTACCATATCCTGGAGCAGCATCGGAAGGCTCTTGGTCTCCGTCGATGCATTATCTCGAGGTGCAGCAAGGGAAAGCAGATGATCATGCTCTTGGTCTCCGTCGATTAATCTGTCGTACACAATCGCACAAAGGGATAACATAGCGATCTTCAGTTCACTATCGATCTCCTGCTGGAGCGCATCGATTTGAAGACGAAGTGTTTCCAAGAGCACCTGCAATGCAATATCAAAGGTGAAATTGCTAAGCCTAATCGTTCATTAGAAGATCAGACACTACATACTCACTTCGTTTCAAAGTCAGATTTCAATATAAAGTACATACGGATGTATATAGACATATTTTAGAGTGTAGATTCACTCATTTTGCTCCGTTATGAAGTCCCTTATTGGAATCTCTAAGAAGACTTATATTTAGGAACAAAGAGAGTACATTTTTAAACGAAATAAAACAAATGCTAGTTCTTGTGAACAAAGATTAATAAGCGAAATAAAACAGATGATAGTGCTTGTAAAGACTGGTTACCTCTGGCATAAAACCGGGTAGCATCAGTCGGAGTTGCCCGTCCATGGTGAAGGGAATCATGACTGCCTTCAATCTAGTATTGAAGTTTTCACCATTGTCTTCGTAATGGCTGCATAGTGCCGTCAGCAGGTGCAGTTTTAATATATTCCATCTATGCATGAGAGTTTGACCCAGAAACTTATGAAGATTGATAGTGTAAAAAGCAACGTTAAATGCTTGATGCAATAGGATGGTCTGGTGGTTGTTATCTCTCTGAAAAGATAGCAGTGCAAGTTTTTCACAGGCCAACTGCTTGAACCTATCCTCTCTTGGTCGCACTTTGGGAGATGAGTAGCAGTGTATTGACAACATCTTCATTGCCTAGTTGTGCGAAAATATCGAGGGCTTGCTTATACAGTCTCATTTGATCTTGATCATAATTGAGAAGAATGGAACGCAAGGCCCGGACAGCTTCATTGCTTGCTAGGATTTCATTCACCAGATTGACTCGTGTGGCCCCAGGAGGTGTCTTTAGCAAGCAACACAGCACTTCCATGGATGTTTCCACTACCGTCGAAATGGTTGACGCGGTGCTGTTGCAGTATGTTGGAGCTTAGAGGCCTCATGATCTTGGAAATCAGCCCGTCTGTGCCGATCATGACTTTGCAGTTGCCCTCACTAGTAGAAAACAGGGCTTTGGTTCAGGCCTGCCAAGCCCATTAGTCCCGGTTCAGTCACGAACCTGGACCTATGGGGGCATACGTCCCGATTCGTGCGCCCAGGGGGCCGGCCGGGCCTCGTGGGGCATTGGTCCCGGTTCGTCTGGACCCTTTTGTCCCGATTCCAGACACGAACCGGGACCAATGGGCCTCGCATCTGGCCCACATCCATTGGTCCTGGTTCGTGGCTGGAACCGGGACCAAAGGGTGGCCTTTAGTCCCAGTTCCAGCCACAGACCGGGACCAATGGTGTGGCTATATATACCCCTCGCCCGCGAGCAGAGCACTCCACTGCTCTGTTTTTTTCTGGCCGACGAGAGGAGGGCTTTGTGGTGCTCTAGCTCACCTCCTATGCACATAAGGTGTTCGATGAAATGCCCGAGCCACACTACTTAAGCTTTCTCCTCTCCAAACTCGACCTCCAAGCTCCATTTTCCTCAAGATTTGTCTAGGTTTAGCGGTCCGTCACGTCCCGTCCCCGTCTTCACCGCCGTCGATCGCCCGCGCCGATCTCGTCGCCGGCACCACCGTGGTGAGCCTCTTGTTCTTATCTTCTTTCTAAAAGAAAAAAATTCTTACTTGTATGATTTAGATAGATAATTGTATAATTTTCTTACTTTTATTATTGTTTGTTATTATATAGTGCGATGGTTTTGGTATCCACCCCCGTCGGCCCTCGTCCTGTCTATGATTCGGATGTGGTATATATTATATTTTGTAACTATTTGGTTCATTTATTGTTTATGACAATTATGCCGACCAACGTGACATAGATTTTTTTATCTAGGAGGTATGTGAACCGGAAATTCCAACCGACCCTATTGTCGAGAGGTTAAATTTAGTTGAAGAAGAAAACAATTACTTGAAGGAAAAATTGAAAAAAATTGAGGAGGAGAAGATGATATTGGAGTTGCATGTTGCGGATGTCGTCGATGATCACAAGATCAAGATGAATGCAATGCGCTTCAAGATTAGAAAGTATAGAAAATATGCCATTCATACCGAGGCTTGGTATCATTATGCCGTTGGATCAATTGTTACCTTGGTTACGATTATGATCGCATTTGTTGTTGCATTGAAATGTTTTACATAGTTTCAATGTATGGTTTAATTAGATGCTCTGGAGAGCTATATGTTGTCCAATGAGAACTATGTATGTACTTTAGTTTTAATGTGATGATGAACTTCTATTAATTTGGTCACTTATCTATTCATGATGTTCTGTAATGGTTTTTGACACACTTAATTATATATAATCCACGCAGATGAACCGGCAATGGATGTACGGTGACAGATGCACCTCCGAGTACATTAAGGGCGTGCATAATTTTCTCGAAGTGGCTGAGGCAAACAAGCAGAATGGTTTTATGTGTTGTCCATGCCCTATATGTGGGAATACGAAGTCTTACTCTGACCGGAAAATCCTTCACACCCACCTGCTTTATAAGGGTTTCATGCCACACTATAATGTTTGGACCAAGCACGGAGAAAGAGGGGTTATGATGGAAGACAGCGAAGAAGAAGAGGATGATGACAACTATGTGCCCGCTGAATACGGTGATGCTGCAACGGGGGAAGCTGAAGATCAAGAGGAACCAGACGATGTGCCCGATGATGATCTCCGTCGGGTCATTGTTGATGCAAAGAGACAGTGCGAAAGTGAAAAGGAGAAGCTGAAGTTCGATCGCATGTTAGAGGATCACCAAAAAGGGTTGTACCCCAATTGCGAAGATGGCAACACAAAGCTCGGTACCGTACTGGAATTGCTGCAGTGGAAGGCAGAGAATGCTGTGCCTGACAAATGATTTGAGAAGCTACTGAAAATATTGAAAAAGAAGCTTCCAAAGGATAACGACTTGCCCGACAGTACGTACGCAGCAAAGAAGGTCGTATGCCCTCTAGGATTGGAGGTGCAGAAGATACATGCATGCCCTAATGACTGCATCCTGTACCGCGGTGCGTACGAGGATTTGAACGCATGCCGGTATGCGGTGCATTGCGGTATAAGATCAGACGAGATGACCCTGGTGATGTTGACGGCGAGCCCCCCAGGAAGAGGGTTCCTACGAAGGTGATGTGGTATGCTCCTATAATACCATGGTTGAAACGTCTGTTCAGAAACAAAGAGCATGCCAAGTTGATGCGATGGCATAGAGAGGACCGTAAGAAAGACGGGAAGTTGAGAGCACCCGCTGACGGGTCGCAGTGGAGAAAAATCGAGAGAAAGTACTGGGAGGAGTTTGCAGGTGATGCAAGGAACGTATGGTTTGGTTTAAGCGCGGATGGCATTAATCATTTTGGGGAGTAGAGCAGCAATCACAGCACCTGGCCCGTGACTCTATGTATCTATAACCTTCCTCCTTGGTTGTGCATGAAGCGGAAGTTCATTATGATGCCAGTACTCATCCAAGGCCCTAAGCAACCCGGCAACGACATTGATGTGTACCTAAGGCCATTAGTTGAAGAACTTTTACAGCTGTGGAATGGAAACGGTGTACGTGTGTGGGATGAGCACAGACAGGAGGAATTTGACCTGCATGCATTGTTGTTTGTAACCATCAATGATTAGCCTGCTCTCAGTAACATTTCAGGACAGACAAACAAGGGATACCACGCATGCACGCACTGTTTAGCTGACACCGAAAGTATATACCTGGACAAATGCAGGAAGAATGTGTACCTGGGGCATCGTCGATTTCTTCCGACCAACCATCAATGTCGAACGAAAGGCAAGCATTTCAAAGGCGAGGTAGATCACCGGAAGAAGCCCGCCAAGTGTACCGGTGATCACGTACTTGCTATGGTCAATGATTTACACGTAATCTTTGGAAAGGGTCCCGGCGGACTATCTGTTCCGAATGACGCTGAGGGACGCGCACCCATATGGAAGAAGAAATCTATATTTTGGGACCTACCCTACTGGAAAGACCTAGAGGTCCGCTCTTCAATCGACGTGATGCACGTGACAAAGAACCTTTGCGTGAACCTGCTAGGCTTCTTGGGCGTGTATGGGAAGACAAAAGATACACCGGAGGCACGGGAGGACCTGCAACGTTTGCACGAAAAAGACAGCATGCCTCCGAAGCAGTATGAAGGTCCTGCCAGCTACGCTCTTACCAAAGAAGAGAAGGAAATCTTCTTTGAATGCCTGCTCAGTATGAAGGTCCCGTCTGGCTTCTCGTCGAATATAAAGGGAATAATAAATATGGCAGAGAAAACGTTCTAGAACCTAAAGTCTCATGACTGCTACGTGATTATGACGCAACTGCTTCCGGTTGCATTGAGGGGGCTTCTACCGAAAAACGTTCGATTAGCCATTATGAAGCTATGTGCATTCCTCAATGCAATCTCTCAGAAGGTGATCGATCCACAAATCCTACCAAGGCTAAGGAGTGATGTGGTGCAATGCCTTGTCAGTTTCGAGCTGGTGGTCCCACCATCCTTCTTCAATATCATGATGCACGTCCTAGTTCATCTAGTCGATGAGATTGTCATTCTGGGCCCTGTATTTCTACACAATATGTTCCCCTTTGAGAGGTTCATGGGAGTCCTAAAGAAATATGTCCGTAACCGCGCTAGGCTAGAAGGAAGCATCTCCATGGGCCATCAAACAGAGGATGTCATTGGGTTTTGTGTTGACTTCATTCCTGGCCTTAAGAAGATTGGCCTCCCTCAATCGCGGTATGAGGGGAGACTGACTGGAAAAGGCACGCTAGGAGGGGACTCAATAATATGTAGGGACGGGCATTCTTGGTCTCAAGCACACTACACAGTTCTACAGAACTCTATCTTGGTGACCCCGTATGTCGATGAACACAAGAACATTCTGCGCTCCAAACACCCGGAGCAGTGTGACGACTGGATTACATGTGAACACATCAGGACTTTCGGCAGTTGGTTGGAAACACGTCTCAGAGGTGACAACACTGTTTCTGATGAGCTGTACTCGTTGTCCAGGGGACCATCTTCGACTCTATTGACTTACAAAGGATACGAGATAAATGGGAATACATTTTACAGGATCGCCCAAGATCAAAAGAGCACCAACCAAAACAGCGGTGTCCGCTTTGATGCAGCAACCAAGAGGGGAAAGGACACATATTATGGTTACATAGTGGACATATGGGAACTTGACTATGGACATGATTTTAAGGTCCCTTTGTTTAAGTGCAAATGGGTCAATATGTCAGGAGGCGGGGTACAGGTAGACCCACAGTACGGAATGACAACAGTGGATCTGAACAATCTTGGGTACACAGACGAACCACTCGTCCTAGCCAATGATGTGGCGCAGGTTTTCTATGTGAAGGACATGTCTACCAAACCGAGAAAAAGAAAAGATAAGGAAGCGAATACATCATACGATGAGCCAAAGCGCCACATAGTTCTTTCAGGAAAAAGATACATCGTGGGATTGGAGGGCAAGACAAACATGTCTGAAGATTATGAAAAGTTTCATGAAATTCCTCCCTTCAAAGTCAAGGCTGACCCAAGCACCCTGTTAAGCGATGAAGAATATCCATCGTTACAGCGCAATAAGCAAAGGACACAAGCGAAGAAAAAGTAAAGACTTTCTCTCCACAACTATTATGATGATGCCTTTGATATAGAATATCACTGCAGTTACATGTGAAGAAATGAAATCCCTTTGTAACAGACGAGTTTCCGTATGAAACCCTGATACTTCGAAAGAGATTGTCCGTTTTGTACACGAAGTGCATCCAGTTTTTGCCGTAACCCTCTCAACTTTTTAGCACATGCTATGTGGGTGAAATGATGATACCATGCCAACTTTCAACCTTTTCAGAGTTCATTTGAAGTGTTTTTCAATTTCAGGGTCATATAGCTCAAAAAAATCAGTAAATGCATAAAAAATAACAAATGAAGTCAGAAATGGTTGAAAATTGATGATGTGGCTTTGAATGGTGCATTTTGAACACACAAAAAGTCTGGAGTTCAAATAAGTTCAAAAAAATGAAATCCCTTTGTAACAGACGAGTTTTCGTTCGAAACCCTGATACTTCGAAAGAGATTGCCCGTTTTGTACATGAAGTGCATCCAGTTTTTGCCGTAACCCTCTCAACTTTTTAGCACATGCTATGTGGATGAAATGATGATACCATGCCAACTTTCAACCATTTCAGAGTTCATTTGTAGTGCTTTTCAATTTCAGGGTCATTTAGCGCAAAAAGAATGAACTAATAGCAAAAACAATGAACATAAAATAATCAATTAAAATATTCTGTTATGATCAACTAAAACAAAACTATAATATTCTTCAATAGCAAAAAGAATCAACTAAAAAGCTTTTATAAAACTCTAATAGCAAAAGGAATCAACTAAAAAGCTTTTATAAACCTCTAGTATTTTTGAAACTAAAATTATAAAAAATTTATGCAACTAAAATTATCAAAGTATTTTTAGTTCAAAACATTAATAGCAAAAAGAATTATCATAAAGAATTTTTTTGTTAGAAACTTTAATAGCAAAAAGAATTATCTTAAAGAATTTTTTGTTAGAAACTAAAATAACAAAATATGTTTTTGAATATAATGTTAAAACACAGTAATATTAAATAGCAGGAAAAAGAATCACTCAAAAATCTATTTTTATAGTAAAGTTATTCATAAACTAGTGATTCACACAAATTTCAAAGAATTCAAATTTAAACTATTCAAATTTGAAAACTAATGGCACTAACAGAAAGTTTATAATTTTTGTGACCTAACAGCAAAAATAATTAAAAAAATAAAGCAAAAAACAAAAGAAAATAAATAATGCAAAAAACAAAACAAAAAAACTGGAAAAAAATGCCGCCTATTGGGCCACCATGGCCTGAATACGATTAGAAACCCAACCCGGTAGGTGGGCCAGGATTCAGGCCCGCAGAAGGCCTAGTAGACCCACAGGCAGAGAGACACATTTAGGCCAGTAGGCCTGCAATAGAGAGGAGTTAGAAAGGGGAGGCACAGCCAGGCTTATAAACTGGTGCCGAAGCTCCTCAGCTAGCGAGGTGGGACTAAACATCCACCGCGGCTGTGCCAGGCACAGGCTATTGGTCCCGGTTGGTGGCACGAACCAGGACCAATGCCCACCTTTGGTCCCGGTTCGTGGCACCAATCGGGACCAATGCTACCCTTTGGTCCCGGTTCGTGCCACCAACCGGGACCAAAGGTCTCTGCTTCCCGCCCTTTGGGCTGACGAAAAGAGACCTTTGGTCCCGGTTGGTGGCACGAACCGGGAACAAAGGGTTGCATTGGTCCCGGTTCGTGCCACAAACCGGGACAAAAGGTGTGGGTATATAACCCTACACTTGGAGAAATTTCCCCCCACCCCGTCATTCTTCTCTGAACGCCGCCAGGCTGCCCCTGCTTCCTCGACGCCGTCGCCGCCCCGTGGTCGCCGTCGCCGCCCGCTCCTCGTCGCCATCGCCCCGTGCTCCTGCCCTGCCCCGACGCGCCGCCCGGCCCGTGCCCCCTGCTTCCTCGACGCCGTCGCCGCCCGCTCCTCGTCGCCGTCGCCCCGCGCTCCTGCCCTGCCCCGACGCGCCGCCCGGCCCATGCCCCTGCCTCGATGTACGCCGGCCGCAACGTGCTCCCTGCCTCGACGCCGACCGCCCTATGCCCCTACCCCGACGCCGCCCCGCGCCCCCGGCCTGCCCCGACCACGCCGCACCTCTCCTCGCCGTTCGGTCCGGCCGGCCTCCTCCTCTCTGTTTTTTTTAATATGATGATTTTTTTTGTTCATAGATGATATATATGTAGTGTATATGATGATATGTATGTGTATATATATGATGATATGTCCTGTTTTTTCATAATTTTTTTGTTCATAGATGATATATATGTAGTGTATATGATGATATATATGTATGTGTATGCAAAAGTTACATTTAAGAAAAAAAGAAAATGTATGTATTATGTTCATATGCAAAGAATATGAAAAAGTTTGAATTTTTGTTCATATATGTATTTTTATAGCATTTTTTTTCATGTATATATGTATGTGGCTATGTACTATGTATAGATGGATATCATTTTTTTCCATGTATGTATGTCGTTGTCGATATACCCCCTCCCCGATAACTTCGACATGAGGGGGGGGGAGGAGTCCTCGAAACATATCAAGTGCACTTTATAAATTCATATGTTGAGTTAATTGATTTAGGTTAGTGCATTTTAGGTTAGTTGATTTAGTGCATTTTAGGTTAGTTGTATTGTTAGTGCATTTTAGGTTAGTAGATTTTAGGTTAGTGGAGAGGAAAAAGGAAAATAAGGAAAAAGAAGAAAAGAGGAAGAAGGAAGAAGGAAGAAGAAGAAAAAGAAGTAGAGGAAAAAGGAAAATAAGAAGAGGAAGAAGGAGGAGAAGAAGGAGAAGAAGAGGAGAGGAAGAAGGAGGAGAAGAAGGAGAAGAAGAGGAGAAAAAAATAAGAAAAGGAAGAAGAAGAAAAAAAAAGAGGAGAAGAAGAAGGAATAGAGGAATGGAAAACTAACTTCTTCTCCTCTATTCTATTCCTTCTTCTTCTCCTCTTTTTTTTCTTCTTCCTCTTCTTATTTTTTATCGGGAACGAGGGTGTCGAGGATCACCGAGCGGTCGAGGGTCGGGAACTAGGGTAGAGGGTCAAGGGTCGCCGAGGGGTCGAGGATCGCCGAGGGGTCGAGGTTCGAGTATCGCCGAGGGGTCGAGGGTCGAGGGTCGTCGAGGGGTCGAGGGTCGAGGGTCAAAATTTGAATCCCTTGTCGGTCCGGACGTCGGACATTCATGAGAGAGGCGGTCCGGCCCAAACCCTAGAAGCGTTGTCGAGGCCACCCCAAACCCTAGAAGCGTTGCCTAGGCCACCCCAAACCCTAGAAGCGTTGTCGAGGCCACCCCAAACCGTAGAAGCGTCGAGCTAGCTAGGTCTACGTTTGCACTAATATATCCATCTGTCATGTTTGTATATTAATTGCCATGTTGTAATATTTGCAGAAACTATGGAGCACCGAGACATCGAAGCAGAACAGTTGTTGGGGGACATAATCCTCGGCGGAGGTGATGTCTTGTCGTATCTCAATGACACCGATGGTCTGGAAGGAGAGGGTGAAGCAGGCTCCGGTGATCGAACAATGGAGGTGGAAGGACATGATTATGATGGCTCTGGTGACGGAATGCCGGTGGAAGAAGGAGACCGTGATGACTGCTCCGGTGAGCGAACGGAGGAAGGAGCTGTTGCAAAGTCCGGCGAGGTATATATATTAATTAAGCCTGTGCTGACTAGCTAATTGATGCATTAATTGTTTTGGTATGTACACATATTAACTCTCTTCTTTCTTCTTTTCTAGCCCTTCGGATCGAGCCAAACTTCGGTAACGAGACGAGGCCCGAAGAAAAGGTTGCGCCAGGATGAAAGATTCACGATCACAGCAATCAAGGGCGATGGCCAACCGATTGAACCCAGCCGGACCAAGGAAGCATTTTCTGCTCAGTGCGGGGTTCTTGTTAGGGACATGATCCCGATCAGCATCCACCAATGGAATAAGCCTAAGAGCGAAGACTCTCAAGTGTCTTTTGTCAACGATAGACAGAAAGATGATCTTTGGACCGCGCTGAAGGCAAATTTCACCCTACCGCCAGAGGAGGATCCGGATAAGCCAGTTATAGAGCCATTGGTCAAGGCTCATGCTCTGAAGAAGATGGCAGGTCTATCAGGAGGTGGAAGAATGAGTTGAAATCAATGTTTGTCGACAAAGGGAAGACTCCAGAATTCACCGGCCGATTTGAGAAGATAAGAGATCACTGGCCCGCATTTGTGGCCCACAAGACATCAGAGAAGAGTAAGAAGATGTCAGCGACAAACAAACAAAAATGCTGCAAAGAAGGAGCATCACCATCGCACGGGGTCAGGTGGCTACCTCAAAGCCCGGCCGTTGTGGGACAAGGCTGAGAAGGACCTGCTTGATAAAGAGGTCGAGCCAGAGACATTGAACTGGCCAGACTGTTCAAGGACTTGGTTCTTTGGGGTTGGGGGAACCTTGGACCCTGAAACAGGGAAGTGCCGTTGGACGAAGGAGCAACTAGAAATACCCGTCAAGAAGCTTCAGAAGTATATCGCCGCAGCGCAGCAAGGGACGTTCGTTCCCGACAGAGAGAACGACGAGCTCACACAGGCCCTCGGGAATCCTGAGCACCCAGGACGAATACGAGGTACGGCAGGCTCCGTTGCGTGGAAGGTTGGGTTTCCCAGCGCAGGCGGTTACAAAACCCGGGAGAGGAGGAGGAAAGTGGAGCAGACCGAACTGCAGAAGCTGAATGCAAGGGTATGAGCGCTTGAGGAACAAGCACTAGTTCCGAGCCAGTGACCTGCCGGAGCTACCCCAGAAGCTACCCCGCCATCTCAGCGGAGAAGCAGCGTGGCTTCCACCGAGCTCCTTCAGCAGCCTGACTTCACGGCTCCCAGCTACCCCGTGGATGCTATCACGGAGGCTCAAGATTGCCACCTTATGACGCAATGGCAGCACCTCAAAGTCAAGGCGGCTGTCGGCTCTGTTGCACCTCCTGAACCCGGCGCAACTTTTCACTGCCTTCCGATTCCACAAGGCTATGCTGTTGTGATGGTCGATGAAATAACGGAGGGATTTGAGGAGCTCGAGCTTGACCACCTTACCGGTGAAGGGGAGACTCAGCTGGGTCTTGCTCTGAAGACTCCATGTCTATGGCGGAAGGAGCTCATCAACCTTCCGAACTGGACGCCTCCGCCTCCTTCTCCTCCTCCGGCGAGTCAGGGCACTCCGCCTCCTCCTCCGGCAAGTGATCAGGGCACTCCGCCTCCTTCTCCGGCTGCTCCGGCGCGTGGCGGCACTCCGCCTCCTTCTCCGCCTGCGCCGGCGCGTTCGAGCAGCCCGCCTCCTCCTCCGCCTCCTTCTCTGGCTGCTCCGGCGCGTGGCGGCACTCCGCCTCCTTCTTCGCCTGCGCCGGGGCGTCCGAGCAGCCCGCCTCCTCCTCCGCCTCGTCAGCAACAGCGGAAGACAGCCGCCGCCGCTCTGGCTGCTCCGGCGCGTCGTAGCACTCCGCCTCGTAAGCAACGAAGGAATACAGCCGCAGCCGCTCTGGCTTCTCCAGCGTTTAGCAGTACAGCCAGAGGCGGGAGGCAATACAGATTCGGTCCATCTCTCAAGCCTCTAGAGAAGTTACCATACGAGATGACCGAGGAGGAAAACGCGCAGATCTGTCAAGCCCAAGTGAAGGACTTTTTTGCAAAGAAAAATCCACCTCCGGAGGAGAAGATAGAACCGGTGAAATTGAAGCGCACTTTGGATGCCCTGAAGCAACCACCACCGCCTCCGCCGGATGACAACCATGTCCGCGCTCTTAAAAAGGTAGTGCAAGGAGCGCGCCGGTCGGGAACTACTTCAAGTGACAAAAGGTTACAGGAACGAAGAAGTGGGAAAAAAAATTCCCAGCTCGGCGAACAGGCGAACCAATCGTGCCCCCCGCTCAAGGTGTCTAGCGATATCGTCGCAAAATCTGCCGGGGATGCTGCCCGGTACCAATCCTGGTGATTACCTGCCCGACGATGCACATTTTGATATAATGGAGGTGGACGAACACAAATACCGCCACGGGAAGCCTCTCGTCAAACCTGGTCATCCTCCTCTAACAACAATGATGCGAAGATTCCATGAGTGGTACATGGACACCTGCTGCGAGTCTGGGAAGGATACTTTGACGCTGAGAGTTAAAGAGGAGCACGACCTCGTTGGAATTGATCTGTTGTCGGTTCCATTTGAATAGTTCTTCCAGTTTTTCAATCAAAAGGCCCTCGATAAAATAATCGTCACTTGCTACTATCTGTAAGTACTACTTCTGTAATTAAGTCTCTATATATAGCTCAGCTCTTTCATTGCATGTATATATAATTATCCTCACTATATTATGCAGATTGAAGATCGTCGAATGCAGAAAAGCACAAATATATGATATTGGGTTCATTAACACAAATCTCATAGATGAATGGACGGTTAAATATAATGCCAAAGAAACCGAGGCCAACTTGCTACAATCGTTGCTTCGAAATCAAAACAAAGATAAAATACTCTTTCCTTACAACTTCAAGTGAGTGTTACTGTCTTGTGCATATTCGAATTCCCTTATTACTCCAGGTTATAGTAATGTAATTGATGAGTTATGCATGCGTGCGCATCTTCCACTTTATTCTCCTAGAGATTAAGCTTGAGCAGGGACTAATAACCGTCTTAGACTCGAGACGAAAAGATCCCAAGGAGTATGCGGCCATGACTAAAATGCTCGAGAAGTAAGTTCAATCGATCGTTATCGCACCATATCGGCAACTTTATTCATTTCATGATATCAAGTACTCCCTCCGTCCGGGAAAAGTTGTCCCCAGCGTAGTGTAATGCCAATTTTTCAAAAACACCCTCATAACTTCAAATTTGTTACAAACAGGTCGCCATACAAGTCGCATCTCCTTCCTTCTTCCTCTGCCAGTCGCCGGCGCGCGTCGCCAGGGCCAGTCATCAGCCTAGGACCTGCGCCGCCCAATTGCTTGCTCCGCCGCCGCACTGGACGTGCTCCTCCGCCGCCCAGGACCTGCGCCGCCCTGCTTGCTCCGCCGCCGCACTGGACGTGCTCCTCCGCCACCCAGGACCTGCGCCGCCCTGCTTGCTCCGTCGTCGCACAGGACGTGCTCCTCCGCCGCCCAGGACCTGCGCCGCCCTGCTTGCTCCGTCGCCGCACAGGACGTGCTCCTCCGCCGACGATATCCCCTCCTTCCTCCCAGGGCCTGCGGCGCCGCCGCCCAGGACCCGCGCGCGCCTAGGTCTCGAGCGCCTGGACCACGAGCTCCCGCCGCGCCTGGACCACGAGCTCCCTCAAGCTCGTCCTCAAGCTCTCTCGCGGTCCTGGACCTCAAGCTGGAGCCCCTTCTGCTGCTCGTGCTGCCGCCCGGAGCTCCCCTTCTCGTGTGCTGCCGCCTGAGATCCCCTGCTCGTGCTGCTGCTGGTGAGAAGAAGTACAGGGCTCTGTAATTTGTTCATCTCCAGTGCCTTGCTTGCTTACTTGCTCTGTAATTTGAAACACAACTGATCTGTGTACATTGCTTGCTTGCTTGCTCTGTAATTTGAAAAAATTCAGTTAACATTGATGTTCATTTCTGATGGAACAATCTTTAGTACTGCCAAAAAAATGTTACAGAGGGGCAGAATCATTCATGGCAGTAAAAAATAAGTCATGGGCAGAATCATGAGATGATGAGGAAGGTTATAGAGGGGCAGAATCATTGACAAAAGAAGGAAAAAAATCATGGGCTATAGAGGGGCAGTTTTGCACACCTAGTCAATGGAAACAAATTCAATACACCATTTGAAGATCAATACTCCTTACTGTAACCAAATGTTCTGAAGCATTCTGAACCAAATTCAGTGAACACACATGGAGTAGTTTAAGTATTGAACCAAGGTAATTAGCTCCACTACATTGTCAGGTTTTCTGTTATTTTTGTGAAACATCAGGGCATCAATGTTAGCGCATCATGTAAACATTATGAGAATGATTAAGGATTCAGCAATCAGATTATAATTATGACCAGAACAGAGGAACAAATATCATGGTTAGTGTAATGTAAAAAAAAATAGAAAATGGAGTTACCCACTTGAAGTTACTGTAGTTACTCACTTGAAGTTACTGTAGTAGTGGCCAAAATTCAGAAAAGTGGCCAAAATCAAAGCTTATGAAGAAGGTACTCCAACAGTTAAGAGTGCCAATAAGTTCAGTTTTCATGTACTCCCAAACTGCTAACTAAATTACAGTAACAATAAGTTCAGTTTTCATGTACTAAATTACAGCAAATTCAGGCCAGATTTAGCCAAATTGGAAACATTATTTCCGCAACTATGCATAACTGAAAATTATTTCTGAATAATTGGAAACAATTCAATTTGCTACAGGAACAACCATTAGAAAGAAGGAAGAATAAAGTGCATCCAGAATCATTTCAAATTTGTTACAAATCATTTCAAATTTGGAAAGAAGCATCCATTTGAAAAATGCTACTCCAATCTTTTGTATGCTAACCATTCATCTTTTGTATTCTTGTTATGAGTACATGTAGGAGCACACAACTATGGATTTGAACTTGATCCCGGAAGAGGATTACGTAGCTCAAGAAGAAGAACAAGCTCAACAGGGTGACGCTATTGATTTGAACTTGATGCCAGAAGATGAGGACGAAGCTCAAGAAGAAGAACAAGCTCAACAGGGTGACGCTATTGATTTGAACTTGATGCCGGAAGATGGGGATGAAGACATTGAATTGAATTGGTTTCCTGAAGAGGAAGAAGCTCAAGAGGCACAAGAAGATGCAGAATTGGAAGAGGCACAAGAAGATGCAGAATTGGAAGAAGCTCAAGAAGATGCAGAATTGGAAGAAGCTCAACAAGCTGATGCGCAAGGCAATCCAAGAGGGAAGGACTTGACAGACAAGCAGAGATATGGTGTTTACTTTGCTCTGCAAGTAATCGAGCTTAGAGATGGACAGGTTCACCTGTATGACAGGGTGCTCATTGCGACTATGCTAAATGTTCACCTGCGAACAGTTACAAGAATATGGAATCTAGCCAAAAGACAACTTGCAGCAGGCCAAGAAGTTGATGTTTCAAGCAAGAAGAATAACAGTGGTAGGAAGAGGAAAGAACTAGATCTGTCGAGAACAGCTACAATCCCTTTGAACAAAATAAGAACAATCCGTTCTCTCGCAAGGTGTTTAGGTGTTCCCCGATCAACCCTACATGACAGATTTCAGTTGCAAGAGTTGAAACGCATCACGAGCACCATCAAACCCGCCCTCAAGCCACAGAATAAGATAGCGAGACTAAAGTTCTGCCTATCCATGATGGATGAAAGATGGATAGCAAGTCCTTGGCCTAGATTCAAACCAATGACAAATATGGTCCATATAGATGAGAAGTGGTATGACATGACTCGAGTGAAGAGTAGCTACTACGTACTGCCTGGAGAAGAAGAACCAAATCAAACTGTGCACAATACTCATAGCATTGGGAAGGTAATGTTCCTAACAGCTGTGGCCAAACATCGCTACAATGAAGATGGAGAGATGACATTTGATGGAAAACTTGGCATTTGGCCGTTCGTGGTACAGACCAAGGCACAATGAACAAGCCACAACAGAGATAGGGGGACAATAGAGTTGAGACCGGTGAAAGTTACTAGACCTGTGTGCAGAGATTACCTGATCAATAAAGTAATCCCTGCCATTCAAGACAAATGGCCTGACGGTGACGAGGACACAACGATTTTCATTCAACAAGATAATGCAACACCGCATGTCCTCCCTAATGATGCCGGTTTTCTAGAAGCCGTGACACAAACAGATCTGGATATTCGACTATTGCAACAACCACCGAACAGTCCTGAGCTCAATGTGTTAGATCTTTGTTTCCACTGCTCCCTCCAATCCCTAACCGACTGCAGAGCACCTATGAATATCCAGGAATTGGTACAGGGTTTAGAGGAGGAGTTTGAGAACTACGATGCCCATAAGCTGTTCAAAAGCTTTATGACATTGCAAGCAGTCATGGTCGAAGTGATGAAAGATCAAGGAGGAAACAACTACAAGATGCCGCATCTGCATAAGGAACGTCTATAGAATGCTGGAGAGGAAATAATCGGTGTATAC
Source organism: Thinopyrum elongatum (assembly GCA_011799875.1). Classification (NCBI taxonomy): domain Eukaryota; kingdom Viridiplantae; phylum Streptophyta; class Magnoliopsida; order Poales; family Poaceae; genus Thinopyrum; species Thinopyrum elongatum. The sequence goes on along the minus strand of CM022298.1, from coordinate 692,301,493 downwards.
TGCAGTCCTGAGCTAATTACTGACACCAAGGCCATTATAGAACAAGGAAATGAGTAGATAGAGAAAGGAAAAAAGAAAGGGAAAGGGAAAAGGAAAAGAAAGGATAGGAGTATGTGATGTGTCATGTGTCATGTGTATGTATTGTGTCATATGTATGGCTTGTGTCATGTGTATGTATTGTGTCATGTGTTCAATGAGAAAGGATAGGAAAAGAAAGGATCAAAGTATTTGGATTTATTTGAATCATTTGAATTTATTTGCTTTAGAAATTATTTGAACTTATTGTGCCATGTGTTGCTGACACAAAACTCCAATTGAGGGAAATTATTTGAATTATGCACCTTCAAGCAGCACATATACTCCAAAGGGATTGTGGCTGTTCTCCTTCTGTTCACTATGCTCTAGAAATTTAGTTGGAGTATTTGTCACTATGCTCTAGAAATAAGAACAAGGGAAGTCAATTTCAAATTGATAGACTGCAGAAAACTGCCACAATCCCTTAACTAAGAGTTGATAAAAACATGTCCCTAAAACTTATTCAGTCAGTTAGATCCCCTGTTAAGTTAACTGAATTATTCAGTCAGTTAGATCTGAACAAAGCCTCTGAAGTAACCTGCCTACTAACCCTCTCTCTTCTTCACTAAGATCTTAACAAGACTATATCTACATACTGTTAAAGCTTCAAATTCAGAGCACTACGTCATCTTGTTTGGCACTACACGCAGCTCTAAATTCAGACTAAATCAAATTTGGCACAAATGCAGTACTACCTCTTTGTAGGCTTGGAAGGCACAGACAGACAGCACTAGCATTTTTGTCAAAAATTCTACTCCCTCATAAATCAATGTTGACTAAATTTTTTAAGTGCTCTACCTAAAAATCACTAAACTAGGAAATCTTTAACATAATGTAACCTGCAGCTTTGTTCAATTGGTACAGTCAATAGTGGGTTTTGTTCAATAGATCAGGAGTAGGAGATCTTGGTGTCAGACCAAAAATTCAGTTATGCACATTGTTAGTTCTTACCCTCATTTTTTCACATTGGTGAAAGAGCCTGTCATTGCAAATTCAGTTAAGTGTTTGCTTGCTTTAGTTTGACAGAAATGCTGTCCTTGTAAACTTGCTGCAAGGTCAACATGTGCTGTTATAAATTGAGATATACTCTAGCTGCAGTACTCTTAGTGATCAAAATTGCAAGCATGTCAAGTCAGAGAAGCATGTCCGCTAACTTCAGACTTAACAATAAAGATGAAAATTTCAGACTTGGCAGTACAAATTCAGACTTGGCATGAGATAGATGAGCACGAGGAGGACCTGAAGGAGGAGGAGCCTGGGATGTTGAGGAGGATCCGCCTTCGTTGGGGTCGACTTCCGCAGCCGCCGCCGCCGTCCTCCCCATGCCGTCGTCGCCGGTGATGTTGAGGAGGGCCTGGAGGAGGAAGAGGAGCTGGTGGATTAGGAGCTCGAGGACAAGAGCGCCCGCCCCATGCCGTCGCCATGCTCCAGATCGAGCGCCAACTTGTCGTCATCCTCCAGATCGAGCGGCGCCTCGTCGAAGAGAACCTCACCGGAAGAAGGGATTTTTAGGGGAGAGGAGGAGCTACGCAGCGAACTGGAGCGGCGCGGCGGCGTGGAGGAGGGAGAGGAGGCGCGGGGGATCTCAGCGGGGCGAGGGAGCTCACCGGCGCGAGGGAGCTCACCGGCGCGGCGCGGCGGGGAGGGGAGCAGCGCAATGTCGGGAAGCTGCGGGGAGGGGAGTGACGCTGCGACAGGACGAGGACTGCGGGTTTGGTCGGACAAAAGTGGAGGGTTTTTTTGCAACAATGTCACGGGGACAACTTTTCCCGGACGGAGGGAGTAATTGTTTTCTTTGTCTGGCAGGGTTTGGAAAGAGTTCACCACAGAAGCTCCGGGACTGCCGGGGAAGCTCTGATTTACACACACGAAAGTAAGTACTACTAGCTAGTTCCGCGCATCTCCCATTGATTCTAGCTAGTTTCATCAATACCATTTATAATGCTTGATTATCAGTTTGATTGACCTCTATTTCTCGTAAAGTAGTTGTGGCAGGAAGGCGGGAATAATTTTTGTGGAAACTACGTTTGCGAGTACATCTACAACGCGACGACCTCTAAGCGGGGCTACTCTGAAAAACAATATGAAGTGCGTAAGCAATAATATTCACAATTTTATTTTATTACCATCATTTGTGTTGAGTTTCATTCATATATATGTATTGACCTCCTTCTTCAAATTAGATGTGGCAGTTGCGGGATGAACTCCTACCACATAATCGCATAAAAGCAATTCAAGAGGAATTGGCGGGATTCTTTCTTGACCACGTCATCAATAAAGACGGAGAATACTATGTGGAACTTGACATCAGATGTTAGGGATTGTAAGAGATCTTATATTGTATATATGTAGCTAGTAGCGTCGGATAGATATACGAAAACTTGTTGTTCGATCAATCTCTCGGAGAAGGAAGAGGTCGATCACTTCTCTCTGTATATGTTCATGACGAGCGTCGACCAAGCACGGAGATAAGAGAGAACACTTCTCTCTATTAGCTAGCTAACACAATATATGAAACCCCTAAATTAACCCTACAAAACCCCCAACCCCCCTTCAAAAAAAAAAAAAACCCCAGCCCTGAACTGCTGACGCATGGATGCTTTTTGGTCCCGGTTGGTGCTACCAACCGGGACAAAAGGCCCTCCTGCCTGGGCAAGCTGCAGCGGCCACGTGGAGCCCCATCTGTCCTGGTTAGTAGGCGAACCGAGACTAAAGGTATTGAGCTTTAGTCCCGACCCTTTAGTCCCGGTTCCAGAACCGGGACAAATGGCCTCTGAAACCGGGACAAATAGGCATTTTTCTACTAGTGCCTCGTCGTTGGCGAGATTCTTAAGGATGCGCCAGCACTGCAGCACTTGCTCCTTGTGGTCGGGGAAGTCCTCCTGAGAGTAGGAGGTGTCAAGCGGGGAAGATATGATATGAATGCCCCCTGGAAACTGCTCCAAACGGATCTCGCTCGCAAGTTTCTCCACTATACTTCCCGCGGCCATCCTGACAGTGTTCTGTAAGGGAGTAACATTCCACGGCCTCATGTTGCAGTATGGGCCCCTCTGGTCAAGCGTCCACAACAGTTTCTGCACTGTGTGGCTAGAAAATTCAGACATCCTCAGATGTCTGAACAACATGACCTCTGCAGCGTCTGGTCTGGGAATTTTGAAGATTGCGTGGAGGAGTCTTAGCCCGCCAATGTACTCATCCGGTGACTTGGATTCCATCAGATCCACAGCAAAAGTAACAAGGTTCCTTCCGCTGGCGAACGATGGGTCCTTGTCGAATCTGATCCTGGTATCCCGCAAATACTCCCAAACTGATCTGCATGCTTCTTCCTCCCTGTGGAGCCTGTAATATCTAATCGCACGACTCGCTGCCGCTTGTCCTCCCACAATAACATAGATGAACCTGTAGCAGAAGAGGAATCCCTGGACCAGAGCCAGGGAGTACACGAGGAACAACGCGTTCTTCATGTTTGGGTGTGTGCCTGGGCCGCCGAAATCGTGCTTTATCAGACGCCACATGGAAATCCCCAAAGAAATCACCAGCCCAAAAATATAGGTAACCGCAAGAGCAAACAATATTGGACCGACCAAAGCAATTTGAAACACCGCAATAGATACCGTGAATGCATTAGTGCTGCAGTGTAGGCATGCCGCAGCACCCCAGAACAAGCCCACGGCCGATTTTAGAATATTGCCTAACTTTAGCTTTTCTTTTAGAAAGACATCGAAGACCCTGTAGTAAGTTCCAAGTATTAGATAATCTTTCGGTAAAACAATATGATGATGGTTAACACGAGCGCTCGTTTAACAAACTCATACAATTTTGAACAAGCCAATAATTTATATAAATAATTCATGCATTAAAAGTGCAACTCCTTGCCTCTACAATGACGTGTTATTCAAAACACCGACTATGCATACAATAGATAAAAATGACATGAAAATTACTACTGGAGCTTGGACTCCATAGAGCCCGCTTTTTTAAAAAATAAAATAGTTTTTGCAGTTACATAAAATTCTGAAAAATACACATCTGGCGTGGGGGTGTATCATACAACCATATAAGAGCATCTACACCCGGGCGCCCCATACCCATCTCAAATGCCGGCCGGGGCGGACGGCCCGGTCAGGAAAAAGAAACCCAGACAGGCTCCTCATACGGGCCTCAATCGTCCGGGCTGACCGGCACCCATCATATACAACCCAAATATGGGGCGGATATGGGGAAACCTGTGCGCGTCCGCCACGTCGGATTGACGATGGGGTCCCATAGGAAAACACTCCGAAACCCGGCGGTCTGAAACTTGTCTCCTCCGTCGGACCAATGGCGCCACTCTGGCGCCCCCACCCTCCCGGTCCGCCGCCGCCACTTTCCAATCACCATCCGCCACCACTAGTAGCCATGCCCCCAATCCACCGGGTAAGGGGCTACCCTTATCTAACGCCGGAGTGCCGACTGCAGCTCCTTGAGCTGATCCGGGCAAGGCATGAAGCCCGGATCGCCGCGGGGCTACCTCCAGACGCGCTGGATCCTGAGGAGGACTTGGAGGTGGAGGAGCAGGAGGAGGAGGAGGATGAGGAGGATGAGGGGGATGTGGGGGACACTGGCGATGTGAATCTGCAGGCGGAGCAGCAGGCGATCATCAATTCCCTTTGGTCCGAATCGAAGGCAGGGGCCAAATGCCGTTGTCGGCAGGAGGCGGAGGTGGAGCACACCACGGAAGTCGACAAGATGCTCACGTATATGGATGAGGAGGAGGAGGAGAAGCCGGAGCCCTCCTACGTGCCCATCTACCCGGTACCCAGCACCGACGACGTGGACATCTCCGACGACGAAGCGTACTAGCTAGTGAGTCGTAGTACATAGGTTTATTTTGCATGGATCGAGAGGATGAAATATGAGAGACTCGGATGCATAGCACCAAGAATGAGGCATGACCGGTCACTGTCCGTTGACACGTTTGGTCGCGTCCGCGGGCGTTTGAGGCGTGGGATTTGCCAAGTCCGACTATAGATGCTCTTAACATACATGAGGCTTCACAAAGACTATCGAAAGAATAGTTAACTCGGCAGCAAAAAGATATTTAGGCCGGTCAATCCCTGGAATTATTTTTCACCAAGTCGAGCCGGATTTGCTTCGCACTCGAGCTCCACTTGGACAGGGGACATTTATTTGATGCGATTTTGTTTCGCAGATGGTATGAAAGTAAAGAGAAAAGATAAATAAAAAATAGAGTCAACCGATAATTTGTATCTCTATTTTCTTTTCCTAATAAAAAGTTGACGAAAACAAATGATCGCGCTAGGGATTGTCCTTTTCTTGCGGAAACGCCATATGCCATGTATAGTATCACAAGTTCTTATAAACACACCCTTATAGGTGAAGAAAATTGCATCCAAATCTTTAGGGGTGTCGGAATCTTCTTCCTCTTGCATCCATTAGCGAAGCATCGTGAGCAAATCTCGATGCCGCCTCTGGTCCTCCGCCTCAACGAAGAAAACTTGTTTAAACCCAGGAGCTTGCAAAAGTAGCGGTTGAAAAACGTGGATGTATACCAGAAGTCTCCGACCATGATTTTTGTAACGAATCGTCGCTCCGAAGAATAAGACGTTCATAAGAGAATATAGATACTCCAAAGACGACGAACACCGACCAAATTCAGATGGATCCACCGGAGACCAAAGCTGATTGGATCGAGGAAGATCTATCAGAGGCACAGTTCCACACGCACTCCACCGGTGCTAATCGCACCGACTAAACAGGGATATGACAGAGAGGACATTATTTCTAAACTAGGGCAATGCTATCATCTCGCCGCCCCGATCAAGACATAGAGACTCCCAAGAACAGGTCTAAACCAAGACGCGCTTGCCGTTCTACGTCAAACCCGAGCTGTCCTCCACCATCTAGGACCCCGTCTCCAGGGATCTCTGGAAGTCGTTGGCACATGTAACATCATTGATGAGCGCCAGTGGTCCAGAACTGTCGCCGCCCGACTACACATCCACTGCCACCACCATCCGCCATAGGTGGCCCCAACCCCCAACCCCGCTGCATTTATCTCCTCTGTCAACTGATACTCCCCACCGCCGCCGCCGTCGCATGGGATTTGCTCAGCGATGCCCTCTGGCAGCGGCTAGGATTGGAAGCAGCGATAGCGGGAGATTTGGAAGCCAGCGGCGGCTGGCGTCTAGGTCACCAGAAAAGTATGAGTCGCCTCCATTAGGCTAAGTTCTCATCGTGTTTAACTTCTTTAGTGATTGTCCAGAGTGTTTTGAGGGATGCGGTTAACTGGGATTAAGGAGTATACGTAGGGTGCCGTTTGGGGGATTTAAAGTTTAGGGTTCAATTCTCACGACCCTTGTGAGCTTAGGCCCTTCCTAGTGCTTCATGGTGTACAGGTGCTAAGTATGCCACATAAGCAAACAAAATAACATAGCACAACAATTAAGGAGGAGAGAGCGCACTTTGGTGACCCCGAAAGAACCAATGCCAAGCACATCAACCTAGGAAAACACTTAAATGAAAGAAGTTAACCAATGCATGGAAGAGTTTAGGTACTAAATCATTAAATAAAGAGCTTAGATACAAAAAGTTAAACACTTCTGCATTGAGGATTTGAGTTGGTAAGTTGTTTAATGCACTTAACACTTTATCTAAACAACGTTGCATTTTAAGAGGCTAAAGGTTTTAACTAAACTTCACTCATACCGTTTGAAAGAGGCTAAAGGTTTTAACTAAACTTCACTCATACCATGTCCAAGAGCTCATCCTTAGATCTAACCGTCAAATGAGGTCAACTTGAGACCTTGTCTGGACAACATCACCACACTCCTCGGTAGCGCCACCACCACACGCGGTAATTGACAGCTTGTTCCAGCCACAACTTGGGCTCTCGTTCCGTTGTTTTTATTGTTCAAGGGCGCTTTTTAATAACTCATAGTGTAGCATCAACAACATATACCGAAAATAAGATCAGACCCGGCCTCTGCACGACTAAAATGCGTACATATAAGACCAACACATGCATACGAAAAATCATGTTCGTAAAAATAAAGTCATAGAAGAGCGAAGCTAAGTATAGTCTGGGAGACGGAAAAAGAAAACCCTAAATCGATCAAAACAACGATCGACGAAATACATCAACCATCACCACCACCAAGCATATTTTCACAACACAAGGACTATGATAAATGTTCTCCAATAGCAACACCTCCATGCAGGAAACGATGAGTTCCGTTGGATCCAATGATCGAAAGACAGATCGTGAGTTTTCACCCTGAAGACCAACTCCTAGCAAACTCTCAGCAATGCCTTTAACAAGGTAATGACATGAATATATAGCCATTGGCAGGTTGAATTGACAAGGGTCAAACCTACGTTTTTCGCCCCATAACTCGAGGCCAAAGACTTGACAAGCACAATTGAATCATGTGTTGTCGCCTTCACTTTGAATGATCCCAGCAGAGGAGAAAGGTTACCAGAACCGCCAAAATCTCAATTAGGGATGTTCCGAGAGCTCCACACTGTCCTCACAAGTGATAGTCAATGGCAACGAATCTGCATCAGACATGACCCTCAGCTCCACGCTGTTCGCCATTCCCGCCAACACCCAGCAACCAAGAACCACAGCGCCACCCGTGTCTTCGAGGGAAGAACCGTCCGGACGCAGATGGCTGCCGCTCGCAAACCTACGGATCGTGGGATCCCGACCACCGATGCAGAACTTGCAGTTCTTCACACACCTAGTTGTATGTCGTCCGTCTGTTGCATAGCTAATTCCCCAACCCTCTGTGAGTGGGTCGTTCGGCTGCGCCAGACATCACACAAAGAAGTCGCGTCCGTCATGTCAGGTCAAAGCAGGGGCAGCAGGAGCGCCGCGCCACACCTGCAGCCATGCGACGAACGGGCTCGGTCCTACATGTTCCAATATTTTTTTTGTTGACAATCTTACGTTCCCATAGTTGATCATGACTAGTCGCGCTGTTAGAGCATCTACTCCTCAAAAGCTCCTATACGTCCAGCTGCACCTCTTATACCAGGCTTATACGTCCAGCGGACCGGCACCCTCATATTCAGTCCATATATGTGACGAATATTGGGAGGTCCGGATGCGTCCGGGCACATTCGTCATGTCGGATCCGGTCCAGCTGGCCCACCCCAATTCCACATATATGCGTCCCCATCCACGTCTCGGACATAACCCTAGCCACTCCACTCCGCCTCCAAGCTCCATTTCGATCTCTGGCCCTTTTCAGCTTGACGGACAATAGATCCGACTACGAGATCTCCCGATTCATTGACTGGGACCTAGTCCCATGTGGGGCCGAGGAGGAGATGGTCGCATGCATGGCTCTCCGCTACTCCTGGGAGGAGTCCACACGACTATGGTCGGACTCAATTCGGGAGGGGTGGGGGTAGGGGATTCATCGCGTCCACGCAAATGGCGCTTCGATCCGCTCGGGCTGTTACCGCCAGGCGCGTGACCGCGGCCTCACCAAACGCGGTGTGGGCCATCTGCCGCCCCAACCCGAGGATGGTGACACAACCGCTTCTGTGGCGCGTCTTCCACGCGGCATCAGGCTCTGAGTTGAAGGTAAACGCCTACAGACCGTCAGCTGCGGAGGCGAGGCATGTCCCCCGTGTGAGGCAGAGGACGCGGGAGGCCGCGACAGCCATTGAGGTCGACGTCGCGGAGGCAAAGTCGCACGTCACCGCCTAGGCACGGGTAACTGTCACCCGTAACGCTGCAACCATGAAGCATGGCCGTCCATCTCCATCATCGATCTCACCTGGACCGACGAAGTCCATGCCACGTGCTCAGACGATGAAGTGCAGAGCATGGGAGATGGTGATGCCTAGTGTCCCATTTGGGTCTGTCTGTGTCCCAGGTACTAACTATTCCTCACCGGTGACCGGATCTTCACTTTGCGGGTCGCATGATCGTCGGATATGAGCACGAAAAGGGAACAACAAGGATTTGAAGGACAGGCGCCGGCCAAGATTTAGGGCCTGTTTGGTTGGAGGACCGGAGCAAAATTGCCTGGCCACAAGCTTGCCTGGGATGCGCTTGAGCTATGTTTGGTTGGTGTCCTAGACCATCTGCTTCTGGCCTGGCCTGGGAAAGCTGATAAAGTCATTAGCTTGTGCTGGCCATCAGGCATGTGATTAGCATGGGCCAGGCGACCCATTTCTTACACCTGGGTGTGCTGCCGTAGCTGCCTGTCATTTTCTGTTACTTCTTTTGCATGGTTTGGCGAGATGTCGAGTTTTTTATGTGCTAATTTGTACTGTAAACGGCAGCAGACTTGAGACGTGAACCAAATGCCACATGTCTAGGAAACCTCTAGGCATCACTTTTCACCAGGCATGAACCGCAGGTCTCTATCCAAACAGACCTTAGATTAGGTTTTATGTTGCATGTAATTGTATGGATTTAAAAATTTGTATGAGATATTCGATTGTGAAAGTGAACATTTAAGGTATGATCGGTCACTGTCTGCAGACATAACCAGGCACATCCGCCAACTTTTAGGGGGTTGGATTTGCAACTAGAAGCTCTGACCCACTCGGAGGAGCCACACCAGATGTAAACGTGAAACAACCATGCCAAATTGTGAACAGCGGCAACGTTAGCAGATCACAAAGCCGAATTGGGATTTTGGAGGAGGGTGGTTAGAGGAGGAGGGAGGAGGGAGGGGGGCGCAGTGGAGAGGCTGGCGTGCCACCTAGAGCGGTCCCGGAGATGTTGGAATTTGGTCACAAGATTGATCATATTAAACTAGACGAACACACGCGCACAAAAGCTTGATAGCCAAGGGTCGTATCGCGCCTTTAATTTTCTTCTTTTCTTCACGTTACAAATCTCTGGCAGCCTTACATATATATAGGACCCATATATTTGGCGCCCGTCAGCCAGGGGGCGATCTCCAGCGAACTGGATCGATCGCCAGAAGGAGCACTGGGGAGAACCCTTACTGGGCCAGAGGCCCAGTTTTATTTATTTATTTTCGAAAAACTACCATCAACAAAAAATAAAATAAAATTACCATGATCTAAATTATGAAACAAATGCCATGCTATTTTATAAAATTTCACCTCTCTAATTTTACAAAAACACAATGAGTATGACTTTAAAAAGTTGTATGAACTATAAAAAATAAAAAATGTCATGTTAAAAAATTTAAAACTGCCATCCTCGGGATAAAAATGCCATGAACAAAAAAGAGCCACATGAACAGAAAGAAAGAAAGAAAATATGCCATGATAAGAAAGCGACATCTATTAATAAACAAAATGCCATCTCTTAATAATAAAAATAACATCTCTTAATAATTAAAAATTCCAACTCTTAATAAATGAAAATGGCATCTCTTAATAATAATTAATAAACCCCCGCAAAAAAATAATTAATAAAATGTCATCTCTTAAAAAAATGACATCTCTTAATGTAAAAATGTCATCTCTTAATAATAAAGATGCCATCTCTTAATATTAAAATGCCATGCTACTAATTATTAAAATGCCATGCTCTTACTAAAAAATGCCATGCTACATATAATAAAAAATGCACACAGCTTAGAAAAAAAAATCACCTCTAAATTTTGTTCTTTTGAACAATGTAAAAAATTGGGATTTGTCGATTTTTTTTCAAATGAAATAAGAAAATTAGAAAAACAAAAAGTAACACGAATACATAAAAGATGTTTGAGCCCAAAGTATTCAGAAAAAGTACACTAGCCAAATTGGCAAGTGTGCTCCGCGGCTCTCCAGGATGGCGCGAGTTTGATCCCCAAGTCTGCATTTTTAATGGAGAAAAATGAAAAGAGATGTTCGGCAGGAGATTCCCTATAGCGAGCTCATCCAGAGAGCTGACTTGGCGTTGGATTCGCGCCAAGATCAGTGCGGCCAGATCAGACAGTGGGAAGGGCGTTCGCTGGAACCCGGCAATGTTGATTGTGTGCTTACCAAACTCCGCTAGCTTACAAAGGTATGCAAGCCAACCTCAACTCTACATGTAGTAGCTAATACTACTAGCACATTTGAGTAATCCTAAACAGGACTCCTACTTCTAATGCACGATGTCTAACTCAAATTTGTTTGGATTATGCAGCTGGGTCGATGGGTTTTGATCTTTATGAAATACTCACTCACTTTGTACCGAATCAGCGATAATTATTTTGAGACGGAGGGAGTATAAGAAAACGCAGTGAGTTGACCAAGCTTCGATCTAGCCATCCGGGAAGAGAAGGTTGTCACCACGACCACCTTCACACACGGCCGATCGAACCTCCAGCACGTCTGACCTCTGTCTGGTTGATCAGAGTCGTCAACAGCGCTGCCAATGTCCCCAACTGCCTAGAAGACGACCACCTAGCCCACATGGCTAGATCTGGGTGAGCTGGCGGAGAGGGGAGAGCAGAAGACATTGTTTAATTTTACTCTGGAGGGAGCATTTAATTTTGCAATTCCAAATTAATCTCTGGATACAATTTTACTAGTTCAGCTTGTTTAATTTCAATCTTGCCTTTTATATGATTTTAGTTTTGGATATATGATCTATATGAAGCCCTTTTGACCCCTTTCATAATCACCATGGTGAGCTAAAAGACTTCAACCAATGTCCTTTCTAGTGGGAACAAATTTGCTTCTACTTTTGAGGATGGATCTGTTTGAAGCCTTTGATTCATAGTATTTACCCTTTTCCCTTTTTATTTGACTACTTCGATTAGCCTATATTGTATGCAAAATCCCTAGTCGGCAGATTTAGGCGATTCAGCATGTTCTCTTTATAGGAAAGTTACATTCAGATGTTTGAGAGAGAGAAAAAAGTAGAAATTTAGTAGTAGCAAGGATGCATGAATTGGAAAATGTGAAAACTAACCCAACTGTCTGTGCAAGTATGATGAACGAAAGACACCAAAAGTCCTTCTCCATCAGGTTAGAGACGAGCCACCAAGAAGGACCACCGTGGTCCATGTAATCACCATGAAGCCCTGGCCCCTGACTGCCATGGATAGGTAGCTCACGAACAATGCATGGTTGTTCATATACCGTACGTCTGACCATTGGGAATCATCGATTAAGTTTGGGGCTTCGCTACTGAACATAACCCTTCTGATGAGTCAAGTTCAACATCCAATTCATTCAATCGATCAGTACCGAGAATATCACAACATAAAACAACAGCCAAGTATGATAGACAAGAAAAGATAAGAAGATCATACAGTGCATTCATCTTTAGAAAAAGCGCTCAAACTCGGGCTCATACTAGCCAGAACAGCACATAACCAAGCAGAAGCTCCAATCCAGTAAGCAGGGATGTCAGCCCCGCTTCTTAAATAGCATGCCTTGGAAGCAGGCCGTGTGCTTATCTGCGCTGAGAACGACTCCTGCTGATGCAAGAGCAAGGCCATAACTTTTTTTCGATAAAGGGCGTTTTTTTATTGTCTCAAAATATAGCATCTAGGTGATACATAATGAGAACACACCCGGCCTCTGCATAACTAGCAAGGCCATAACTAATTAACAAAAATGCTATATCTACGTATAAGCTACCTACGTAAACCTACTTTCCTTCCTAACTAATCAGCCCTCCCTGAATTTCACAGTTTGGGCCTGGGTCTTTTCTTTTTTCCAACCAAACCAGGCCAAGTCAGCTCCTACGTAAGTTACTTAAGAATTTTTAGATAGGTATAGCAAATTAAGCTCGTTAATTAATGGGCACTGCTACACGTCGGCCGGCGGATCCACCGCCTCGCGAGATGTCGTGGCGAGCATCACCCTCTATCATTGCAACAAATGTCGCATCGCAGTAACTTTCCGCAACACGGGTCATGTTGCAGAAAATTTTGTAACACATAGGTCAAGTTGCAGTTCTTTTTTTTTTGCAACAGAGGCCTTGTTACAAGTTTTTTTTTTTTTGCAACGGAGGCCAATGTTCTATATTTGTTTTGCAATAGAGGTCATGTTACAGTTTTTTTGCAAACAGAGGCTTAGTTGCAATTTAATTATTTTTGTAACAGAGGTCCTGTTACGGTTTTTTTTTTGTAACAAAGGCCTTGTTGCAGAAAGGAGAGATCGTGGGAGTTGGGTCGACCACATCACGTGAGACGTGTGGCGTGCAACCGAGGCGGCGGATGTGAGGGTGATTATCCGCGGGCTGAACCCTATCATTTCTCTTAATTAATGGGATACTTATTCTCTTGCAACTAGTTTCCATTAGAATTATACTTGTGTCCGCAACGAAGCTTCTATAACTAATGTTTCAATTTGTTCTGACATCAACATAAACACAACTAGTTTGGCAACAAGTATTTAATCAAAATATTATCTCAAGTCGGTACTTCCCCTCTTACATTTGATTTGGCCCATCTACAAAAACTCTTTTGCCCGTGTAGCGTTTCTCCGGTAGATTGGTTCAATACTTAGAAATACACAAGCATCGTCACTTCCTCTTAGGCTAGTCATAGTAGGGAGGGGAGTAACTTAGACTAGTATCATGCATATGATACTAGTCTATGTTACTACCTTTATAGTGTAATGTATTACAGAGGTAGTATCATAGATGATTGCATTTATTATCTTGTAGACCCATTTTTTTTAGGAAGCATTATGTGATGGTACCATAATATGTTACCACTAGGGAAACTTCTGGTTGTACCCCCATACCAGTGTACCCTCTATCATCACCGCCTATTCTTGCATCAAAGTTCCTGTAAGAAAACATCTCTTTTTTGTTTCTCCCAAATAAAAGAACATTTGTACTCGAAACTTTGCAGATCAACATCACACAAGTACTACCTTGCGCAGAAAAGTTTTCGGATTATTTGACGCAACATAAATTTTAGAAAATGATACGGTTCATTCAAAATTTTAAATTTGACAAATTTATGTTTCATAAAAAAGGAAACATTTTTTGCAATGCTTGTGCTTAGTTAATCTGCAAAGTTTCAAGGTTAAAATGTTCTCTTGTTTGGAAGAAACAAAAAAAAGAGAATTCTATACAAGGAAAGCGCGAATCTTCACGCAAACTGAATGGTCTTGATAGAGGATACACTGGTACGGGGGTACAACGAATCCATGCTGTTACCACGATCATCTCTTTCCTCATTTAATACTATGCCAAGTCATTAATATGCTTCGTTGTCATTGAAGGAGGATGCATGTTAGTACCTATGTCACTCTCACTATGGCTAGCCTTATCGGTACTCTTCAAACCAAATCCCAAGAGTCAGTGTGTAACACCAGATCGAATCAATTATCCACACCACATACATGGGATGACATGCTGATGAGGCGGATTTGTCTAAGAAGGATGCTATGGATTACTATGAGGATTAATAATGATGAAATGGAAGGCTGATGACAAGGCATACATGTTGGAGGTTTGCATGGATAGGAAAAATAGGTAGTGTGTTACGACTATTTAAAAATAAAGGATAAACTCCGTAACGATGATTAAAAGCATAAGAGTAAATTCCAGCTTTTACCCTATACTTTGATGTTTTTATGCTAGTTAGCTCATTTAACAGATTTTTCATCAAGAGTATCCCATTTAGTGAAAGTTTTGTCAGTTTTTACCCCTTCTAATGATTTAGGTTGCATATAGCTCCTCTAGTTGTTCTTGTGCATGACAAAGCATCCATAGAATTATGCCTAGTACGATGTAGTACCCAGAAGCAAATCCGGTAAAGAAGAACGAGGTGGAAGCAACGAGCAAGTAATTGTGTCACATGAATGAAAGAACTCATCAAGGCGAAGCGGGGCGTACGTATACCTGATGACTGTGAGAAAGGAAACGTGTACAACTAAGACATTTGACATGTTTAGTCACATGGAAAAAAGGTCGGAAGATAAACCAAGTAGATGGTTCAAGTACGTGACGACCGAGACTCGCCTGATAGATGACGAAATGGAATAAAGGCTGATAAATTTTTTGCTAAATGTGGTAAAAAAACTGACAAACCATTTGCTAAATGGACTAATTCGGAAGAAAATGGTTAAATAGGGTAATTTTCATAGAAAATATCAAAGGGGTCAAAACTGAAGCTCACTCATTGCATTCTAAACATGGAGTATATGGTTCAAGTACCAGCCAGCAGCTTTGTATTGGTTCACCTGGTCAGAACCCTTCCTGAAGGCGTTGCTGTTAAAGAATCTCGTCATTTATTTAGTTTCATGAGATGGTTGGTGCAGATATGGTCATTGTTGTAGTTTGCTGATCATGGATCTGATCATTTTCTCTCTTTTTTTTCCTCGCATACGCATACTTTGGTCTTACATGACTTTGCTATTGACATGCGTTTTTTGTGAGGGTGCGTGGGTGTGTTGGTGTTGGTTGTGTGCATCCCAGCTAAGGAGAAGCTGGGTGTGTGCTCATTGTTTTTGTATTCTCTTGATGCTCCATTTTGAGTCAATAAAATTCACTCTTCGTCGATAATAATTGTCTTTTCAAAAACGGCATGTTACTTTAAAGGTTGAACACAAATCATGTTTAGTGGAGATGCTTACGACTTCTCACTGGCAGGAATCAAACACGAAGGTGAGTCGTACCAGCATGACTAGTAAGATGCTCTTTTGCTCTCTTTTTTTTGAGAAGCCAGATGCCCTTTTGCTAAGATGCAATGATCTGAGAAAAAAAGATGCAATGATCTGGTCGACTGGTCGGAAGCGAAATGTTAATGGTGATCTTATTATCTTTTTACTCCGAAGCCCAACCTATTGTAATTACTTTATATGCGTTCTTTCAAAAAATAACTTATGTGTGACTAGATGCAGTCCATACGTGCCTGGTAGTGTCAGTTTGTATTTGTACTTGCGTTATAATGTGTGTTTCTGAAGTGCAGAATCATATTCATTTGACTTCAATCACAAAAGAAAAATAAATACGGGTCTGGTTTATTAAGTGCCTTAAGCCCTTAGCCAAATAATACTCCTACCATGGCCAACTGCAATGGCAAGTGGAGGTGGTTAGGTCAGTACGCCTGAATGGATACATCAAAGTTAGGCAGCGAAAGAGATAGAAATAATAGCGTCCGGCTATCTACTTTGCCAATATTTTTCTATATGGCACTGCTAACAATAGCATCGTTGTTCGTAGTTCAAACTCAACACTTCATGAATACAACAAGCAACAACTAGAGCCACTATGTATATTTTTAATGTTGTCACGCTGGCACCAGCTACTTGATCTTATCTTTAGCTATCGTTTAGCACGACCGTGACCCATTCAAAGTCGTCTTATGAGTAAAATAAATAATGTCCTATGACGTTTTCGGGAAAAAAATTGGGTGGAGACGGGCTGCAAACCTCCTCCCCTGCATACCCGATCGGATCTGCTGCCACCTGTCCTACCAATGCATCCCACGGCATCCTCTCATCCCCACCCGCATGTACGCTTCTCGGCTCAGTACCCTGCATCGGCTCCAGGAAACAAACTACGCGGCTTGTATCAATCACTTCCGCGGTAATCGGACTTTCCATGGCCGAGCGATCGGAGCCTTCTTCTCCACGCGATCGGACTGGTGGGCGTGGGATCCCTGGGTCGGCGATGGCTGCACCGCGCCAGAACGCCTCGCCGCCCTCTCTCTCCCATGGCTGCATCAGCCCGGAACGAGAGCCATGGCCGCCGCGGGTCGTGCTCCCGCTGCCTGAAGTGTTGCCTCCATCGAGAAGGACGGGAGTCGCCACGCCGGAGTTCGGCCCTGTCGCCGCCTTGGATGATGTAAACCATGCGGATGAGGACGGCCGCTGCTCCACCTTGTACAGCCCGCTGTCGACAGTGGCGCCGGAGGCAGCAACATGCGACATAGACTTACCGCCACCGCACGTATCGGAACACCAGGAGTATGACACAACCATGACTAGAGAAAGAGGCCAGGAGGACGATGTGATTGACAGTGGTCATGGAGCTGACGGAGAGGAGATACAAAAGGTATGGTCGTTGCCTGGTTCTTCGAGATTGTCCCTTACAACAATCTCAGCTTGCATGTGTACAGTACATTGTCATGCCAAAAGCTAGATCAGGAAGTCAAGATAAGATGTTTCTCTGTAATGAACAATTTGAGGATGACATATTATTAATTTTGTAAACAATGATTTGCTAATATTTGGCTTGATAGTACAATAGCTTATTCAAAACAAAGTATTCCGTCCATGACGCACCTAATGTAAAATTAATGTGTTGTGAAGAAAATAATATATATTTTACATTGTGGTAATGTAACGTTAATTCTCAACACTTTTTACTGTAGGTAGTTGATAAAGTTGGGCAAGCTTTGATCGTTCCCGAAGTGGGAAAGTCATTCAATTCAGAGCAGAAAGCATACGACATGTACAACACGTATGCCGGCAAGATTGGGTTTAGTATCAGAAAGAGCCAGACAAAGCGCCGCCAAGATCGAACTATATCCCAGAAATATATAGTTTGCAGTAATCAGGGAGAACGAGAAACCGAGTCATTAAAGGCCACTACAAGAACAGGTTGTCAGGCTCGTGTTCAATTTAGTGTCAGTAGAGAGGGGATTTGGACAGTGCAAAAGGTTGTAACCGATCACAATCATTATCTTGCTAGTCCCAATAAGTTACACAAGCTGAGATCCCAACGACGTGTTGTAGAAGCGGACAGAGCGCTAATTGGCCAGATACGTGAAGCTGGGATGAAGCCATCTCAAGTGTATGATTTCATGGTAGCGTTCTATGGAGGAGTCGACAAAGTGCCATTCTCAAAAATGGATTGCAATAATGAGATTGGTAAGGAAAGGAAGAAGTATTTAGAATCCAATGATGCAAAAACACTGTTAGAATACTTGAAGAATAAGCAGAGGGAGGATCCAACATTTTTTTATGCGATTCAAGTAGATGAGAAGGATGGTCAGATAGCTAATTTTTTTTGGGAAGATGGTCAGTCCATTATGGATTACGCATGCTTTGGTGATGCTGTATCATTTGACACCACGTTTGATACCAATAAGTTTGAATTGCCTTTTGCTCCAATCCTTGGTGCCAATCATCACAAGCAGACAGTAATATTTGGGGCTGCACTGATATTTAATGAGTCCATTGATTCATTTGTTTGGCTATTTGAGACATTTCTCATGGCAATGTCAGGCAAGCATCCAAGCACAATTTTCACTGATCAAGACAGGGCCATGGACGGAGCAATTGCTTATGTATTTCCAAATACAAGCCATCGTCTTTGCTTGTGGCACATCTATCTTAATGCTGCTAAACATCTCGGGCATGTAATTCATAAGCATCCTGCGAAGTTTCTACCGGATTTTAAGAGATGTGTCTATGAAGACAGGTCTGAATGTATCTTCAAGAGGAAGTGGCAAGAACTGTTGGAGGAGTATAACCTTGAGGACAACGAATGGATGGCAAAATTGTATGAATTAAGGGGAAAGTGGGCTGCAATTTATCGTGACTCATTTACAGCTGATATGAACTCGACTCAAAGGAGCGAAGGAATGAATAATGTCTTCAAGAAAAGATTCCGTAGGAAACTTGGTCTTTCCGAACTCCTTGTAGAGTGTGACAAGGTTTCAGCGAGCCTTCGCGAGAATGAGTTGGATGAAGATTTTAGTTCGCATCGAAAGAACCCGGTTACTTATAGTAATTTACCATTGTTGAAGACCACGGCTGAATCGTATACAAGTAGGATGTATTCCGAGTTTGAGAAAGAATTTAAAATGCAATTTACATTCTCTTGTAAACTGCTAACAAATGAAGGGCCAATCTTCACATATATGGTTACACATATGCACAGCGAGCATGGAGCAACAGTTGTATTCAACAGTATGCATATGACTGTTACATGTTGTTGCAGAAAGTTTGAATCCATACGTATGTGTACACATTTTTATTGCAATATGATTTTTAATACAAACTGATAAAATATGAAATGCATATCTGATAGGTTTGTTGTGCAAGCATGCTCTCAAAGTCTTCAACATGAACGATGTTTTCATTTTGCCATCGCAATATATACTAAACAGATGGACAAAATATGCAAAGAGAGGCTTCTATATTGAGAAGCAAGGAACTGATATGGAAAATTTGAAAACACAAGGGGCTCGTATCTCACGGAAGGCAACATCTGTTGCATTGAAATGTTCGACAGTGAAAGAGCTTCTTGATGATTTGGAGAAAGCCATAGATAAGTTGGACTTGGAAGCAGATAATTCTCTTAGCAAGATGAAAGAAAAATCCAACGAGGTTCCGCTAGTTTCGACTGAGTGTGTTGCAGAGACATTAAAAGGTATTGTATCGTTTAGAGTTCCTCCGGTGGTAAAAGGCGCAAAGAGTAAACGATCAAAAATCTCTCTTGAAAGGAAGAAAGGAAAGAAAAAGAAAAATTCTAAAAAGAAAGGTATTGATCGATTGTACCCAATCTAGCAAAGCTATTATCCAGTATATGTTTCTATAGTCATTTTTATTTTATTTTGGTTTTTACGTCTGACTATAGGAGAAGATCCAAAGAATGCAACAGAAAATAGAGAGGAACACAATGATCCAAATGAATTGATCGTAAGACATGGCTTGTACTCATTATTTTACTTTCATATTGTACTTAATCTGTTGTTTTAAACTATTTCATCTTCCATTATGTAGGACCTTAATGCTAGTAGCATCGACGCTATGACAAACTTTGCAAATGATGTTCATTGGCAACCTTCGACCATAGGTTCTTCCTTGATCGAAGGGGGATATGCTACTGCCTCAATGCCAACATTATCAAGTGATGTATATGGTCAGCCTTCGACCATGGCTTCTCCGTTGATTGAAGGCGGATATGTTAATGCATCCATGCTAACATTCTCAACAGATGTGTACGGGCAGCCTTCGGCCATGCCTGCTCCTTTCATCCAAGGTGGATTTACATGTCTTCTACATGGAGTTCAACAAGAAGCCACATTGTCCTCGTCCGTTAGAAAGTTACATTTCGATAAATAGCAATTCTGGACCTGTAACATGTTTTCTGTTTTAACATGTGTGACATGGTTGAAGTTTGACGATTTTTCATATGCTTTCGAGAACAATTTGCTCTATCATTCTGATGGAGTGCCAAATCATGACAATAAGGAACCTTGCTTTGTAATATCTACAGGATTATGTATTTATTCTCATAGAGTTGCTTTACCGGAATGCTACTCCTTGGTGTTTAAATTTCAGTCCAATTTGAATCCATTTGCAATCACTTTCCAATCAGGGCTGTATGAGTACAATGAAATGTTCAAATGTAAAATGTGAAATCTGCATGCTTTCAGTTTTGATACATTGATGTCATCCTTTTCTAAAAAAAAGGAATTGAGGTTCTCTCTCGTAAAAGCTAGCAGGACCTAGCTGTGCTTTCCTGTTAGGAACATAATCAAGATATGAGCATGTAAAAGATGATATAAAACATCTTTTTTTTTCAATTTATAGATGATCACAAGAATCTATCATTTTACAGATCAGAAATTTTACAGTCAATAATTCTGTACAATTTACAATAGAGTATCAGCATTATTTTCATCATAAGCTTCTGAATCTTGAAATTAACTGAAGAAAGTACGTTAGGCCACTCTATCAATCCAACATCACCGTTAGGCCACTCTAAACCTATTTGCAAACCTTAACTATCAGTGCACCAATTTTTATTATTTTTCGAGAATGACAGTGCATCAATTATAATTCAGAGAAGTTCAAAAAACTCTGGCATCTAAACTGTAGGAGGCTTTGTGGAACACAAACAAGTTGCATGTGATGGTGCCGGCAGCATAGAGCACATAACAATGAAATCCAAGAACGGACATGAACAGCTGCTCTATGGAGAGAGGATATTACAATTGTGATGCCCATTGACAAGAAAATTGCAACGACCACAAAGCTAGAAAATCAAACTATAATGGAAGGCACTGGTTCATCACTGAAAAGCTACTCTTCTTTTGAATCGGGAAAACGAATTCATTCAGTTGTTGGTGAACACGGACATCATATCCGGCGAGCTCATGGCCACGAGAGCACGCCAGCGCCATGCACGCACATACTCGCCGAGCGGGCGCTGCACCCCATGAGCCAGCAAGGGCGCCTCCATGCCCAACTTCGGTCGTCCACGGCGGCTGCCATCTGATTTGGGTCTTCTGACGCCGGCAGTTTGAGCAGCTCTCCCACGGACGCGCACCACTCGTGGAGTCCTGGGCATAGGTGTCCATGGTGCCTCCTGGTCCGCCGTCGCCGCCACTCCGCTCCGCGGGCGCCGCCATCTCGCTCCGCCGGCATCGCTCGGCCTTGGCTGTCCGCTGGACGTGGAACAAGATGGGGATTGTGTTCGGTTTCTTGAGCCGATATAGCAGCTTACCGATCGAGCCGAGCGGAAGCGCCGGGAGCGACGGAACGAGCCGAAGAAAGGAGCGCTACAGGGCGCGAGCAGATGCCGTGGGATGCATTGGTAGGACAGGTGGCGGCAGATCGGATCGGGTATGCACGGGAGGATTTTTGCAGCCGGTCTCCACCCAATTTTTTTCCCGTTTTCGAGTGGGTAGACAAGGTACTAGTTTGGATGCGACTGTAAGCTTTTTATAGTACTCTCTCCGTTTCTTTTTGGACTGCACTAGATAAATGCCCGAGCGATCAGACGTCAGTTTTGTCTTCCTCTGGTGGCGCTTGAGTTCAAGACTCCGAGCTGCTTGGCGGTCGTCATGGCACACCAGATCTGCTCAGTGACGTGTGGGCTAGTCGATGTTCCCTACGGATCTGATGCCAGGTGACTGCTACTTCGGCGTCGTCCATGGCCGATCCGGCGTGGTTGCCTTGATTCAGATCCGGTGGTGTTTCAGACCCGATCAGCCATGGTTAGTGGTTGCAGACTGTGCTACAGCAACCTCCTGCGGTTCCACAACACCCGTGGTCACAGAAAGGTCTTCGGAGAGGGTTTATCCCTTTAGATCTGGTGTTGACTACGGTGGTGAGATGCAAACTATGAATGAAGGCAAATTTTAACATGCTCCCTCTTACCCCCTCTTTTTACATGTGACGTAAGAAGGTAAGAGTTAATCAGACGTCTTGACGCAAAAGGATGGTTGTGCAGCTGTGGCTGTCACATCGCATGTAGTTGTTGGGATCGTGAAAAAGTTGTGGCAACAACACATGAGTGACTTTGATGATGGTGCTACGTGCACCTGGTCTTGAGCTCCGGGGTGAAAGCGTAGGTCTGACTTGAGTTGATTATACCTGACATTGACGATGTCTTTCTGCGTTGTTACCTTGTTGAAGGCATCGCTCGGATACACTTGAACTGATTTTTCCGGGTGAGAACCTAGATTTTGGCCTTGATGGTTGGATCCCGTGACGATGGCTCATGAGCGGCGCTCACTTCCTGAAGGCGTTGATGTTCAAGAACGTCATCGTCAATGTGGTGTCATGAGATGGTTGGTGCGGATATGATCATTGCTACGATTTGTCGATCGAATCTGAACGCCTTGTTTTCTCTCTCTCGCCCACATATTGCTTTGGTCATTTACGGCTTTGCTAGTTGTCTGTGTGTTTTATGTGTGTGTCAGTGTTGCAAGTGTGCATCCTAACTATGCAGAGGTAGTATGTGTGCTCATAGTGTTTGTATCCTCTTAATTCTCCAATTCGAGCAAAGAAAATCCACCCTTATCGAAAAAGATAAATGCCCGTCTGTTGCAATGGGCTATAAATATTCTAGTACATCAGCCAATTGTTTATTTGTCCATAATTTACCTACCTAAATATATTTTAGGATTTTATTCTGTAAGCACTTATTAGCTTACCAAACAAAATATAAGTTTATTTGGTAAATAACTAAACGGTGAGGCAGTTGATATGTGATGACCCACAAATATAAGGGATCAATCGTAGTTCTTTCGATAAGTAAGAGTATTGAACCCAACAAGGAGCAGAAGGAAATAACAAGCGGTTTTCAGCAAGATATTCTCTGCAAGTGCTATAAATAGTAGTAACAGATAGTTTTGTTGTAAAGTGATTTGTAACAATTAAGAATAGTAATAAGAGTGCAGCAAGGTGGCCCAATCCTTTTTATAGAAAATTACAAGCCGAAAGTAATTTTTATAATGAGTAAAGCATTCTCAAGGACACATGAGAATTCTCGTCTAGGCACGTTCATCATGTTTATTTAATTCACGTTCATTACTTTGATTATTTGATATGTGGTTGGACCGGTGCTAAGGTGTTGTTCTTACTTGAACAAACAACCTCTTATGATTAACCCCTCTCGCAAGCATCGGCAACTATGAAAAAAGAATTAAGATAAATCTAATCATAACATGAAACATATGGATACAAATCAGCCCCTTACGGAATAACGCATAAACTAGGGTTTAAGCTTATATCACTCTCGCAACCCATCATCTACTTATTACTCCCCAATGCCTTCCCCTAGGCCCAAACATGGTGAAGTCTCATGTAGTTGACGTTCACACGACACAACTAGAGGAAGAACAACATACATATCATCAAAATATTGAACGAATACCAACTTCACATGATTACTTATAACAAGACTTCTTCCATGTCTTCAAGAACAAGCGGAACTACTCACCAATCATATTCATGTTCAAGATCAGAGGAGTATTGTATATGATTAAGGATCTGAACATATAATCTTCCACTAAATAAACCAACTAGCATCAACTACAAGATATAATCAACACAACTAGTAACCCAAAGGTACCAACCTGAGGTTTTGAGACGAAGATTGAATGCAAGAAATGAACTAGGGTTTGAGATGAGATGGTATTGGTGAAGATGTTGACAAAGATTGGTCCTTCGACGATGAGAGGAACGTTCGTGATGTCGATGTGTAGGATCGAAAATATGTCTAGAGGGGGGGTGATTAGACTACTTGACCAAATAAAACGTATCATTTTCCCCATTTTAGTTGCAGGCAAGTTTTAGCAATTCTACCAAGTCAAG
This sequence comes from Thinopyrum elongatum, assembly GCA_011799875.1. NCBI lineage: Eukaryota > Viridiplantae > Streptophyta > Magnoliopsida > Poales > Poaceae > Thinopyrum > Thinopyrum elongatum. Next base: position 692,277,481 of record CM022298.1, on the reverse strand, counting down.
CAACACCGTACAAATACAAGTCTAAGAATTGAGTAGCGGAAAGTAAAGACTTTGCATATGAACGTAAATGAGGGGTCGGAGAAATCAAACACAATGAAGACACGGTGATTTTTGGCGTGGTTCTGATAGGCCGTGCTATCGTATATCCACGTTGATGGAGACTTCAACCTACGAAGGGTAACAGTTGTGCGATTCCACAGAGGGCTCCTGTGACGCCCCCGGCTTAATCGTGCACTAATCATACACGCAAATGCACACGATCAAGCCTAAGGACTCACTTGAAGATATCACAACACAACTCTAAAACATAAAATAAAGTCATACAAGCTTAATATTACAAGCCAGGCCTCGAGGGCTCGAATACAAGCTCGGTGGCATACAAGCGTCAGCGGAAGCATTAGATATCTGAGTACAGATATATTACAGAGAGAGAGAGATAAGCCTTCACAGAGGCGGGGTAAAAATAAAAACTACGATCGAAAGGCGTAGGCCTCCTGCCCTGGACCCTCCGTTCCTACTCCTGGTCGTCGAACGGCTCCTCGTAGTAGTAGTACTCGCCAGGCGGATAGTAGTACTAGTCGTCGGCTGGGGCTTCTGGCTCAGGGGCTCCGTCGTCTGGTGGCATCAAATGGAAAATGGGGGAAAAAGAAAATAAAGCAAACGTGAGTACTCATCCGAAGTACTCAGCAAGCAAGGATCTACACTACATATGCATCATTGTCAAAGGAATGGCTGTATATGTGGACTGGGCTGCAGAAATGCCAGAGTAGAGGGGGAAAGCCTAGTCCTATCGAAGACTAGCATCTTCAACAATCTTCGACAGTCTTGCAGCAGCAGGAGAGAGCAGATGAACATAATGTAAAGTAGTAATAGTAATATCATCAACCTCGACCTGAGATCCTTTCTCGACTCCCTGCGAGAAAGCAATCCCAGAGCCGTACTATCCAATTCTCATCACATGTTCTAGTTGTACCGATCGGGATACAACTCCGAGTGTCCGTTACCGTAGGACAGGCTATCGATAGAAGTTTCTTCCCTGCAGGGGTGCACCAACTTACCCACCACGCTCACATAACTCCGGCCGGACACACTTTCCTGGGTCATGCCCGGCCTCGGCCAAACGACACATCGCAACCCTACCTACAGCTCAGCAGAGAGGTCCCCGCCGGTCTACCTCCTAAGCGCAAGGGGGTCTTGGGCCATCGCCCCTCGCCCTCCGGGTCGTTGTGTGCAGGGTGGATACCAGCACCGCCTCGGAAGGCCGGTACGATCCGACCGTGCCACAATGCTGAACTGGACGTCTGACAGAGCTTTCGGCTGATGTTACGATGCAGAACGCCCATACTATGCCCACGTGATGGTTAGTGCTATCGGGCCAGAGGCCCCTCGGATCAAATATCCAAACCGTAGTGGATTAGGAGCGCGCGGAAACGAGCAGAGACTCACGATCGATGTGACCCCGTCGCCCCGTCTCGAGGACTTGTGGCAAGGGCTAAGAGTGCCCGGCCACGCCTCGTAGTTATCTCGCGGGCACCATCCAGGTCAACCCAACTCCACATCACTTCGCAATAAGCTCGCGCGGGTACCCCTCAGGGCCGACCCGTCTTTAGTATCATAGTTTAGTGCAAGTCATAATATCCAAGGTAACTGTGTGTCTGACACCGAAGGGAACCCTGAGGAATCACCCTCGATGGAATTCCCGCTCGATGTTATCATCAAGGTGAACGAAGGAGGAATCACCCTCGAGGTCCACACTTGAGAGGTTGCGCGACGATGTCGTTATCGGGGGTGGTGTAGGAGGAATCACCCTCGCTTACCACGACCGAGTAACTAACCTACAAGGTTAACATCAGAAGTGCTAACGAGGTATCACCCTCGGCACTCGACGGTAACCCAGCAGTGTCGGCAACAAAGGGGGAAAAAGTGATGTGCGGTGCCCTGGACTGATCTTCAATCCCGTAAAACGGGTCTTCCGAGTATCCAGCGGGGCGGTCGGAACAAGTGGGTCTCTGATATGGCTCTACCCATCCTATGCTAAACAGTTTAGGATAACAGGTATGTATCAAAAGTAGGTTACAAGTAAACAGGCTATGCATCAGAGTAGGATAGTAACAGCAGCAGTATCATCTAATGCAAGCATAAGAGGGGAGAGAATAGGCGATATCGGAATGCTCAAAATGGGGGTGCTTGCCTGTTTGCTCGAGGGCAAGGGCAAGGTCTTCAGTAGTATCGTCGGGGACATGGTCGTACTCCTGTGCGGCGTCTGCCTCGGGAGCTACGTCAACGTCGGGGTCTATCGAGAGAGAAGAGGGGGAAGGAAACAGGTAAACAATATGCAATCATATGCCACACAGTGCGTGCTATGCTATGATGCAGTGCAGGGTTGCCTGAATATGCATCTAAGTCATTTTAGTTATTTTTAGAATTATTCTAGGATTTAATATCCGACGTGTGTGCACTATTCATCTGCCGGATTCGGGTCCGGAGTTACGAGTTCTTCTACGTAGGAGGTTCCGATGGAGAAACAGACGGCACGATCAGACTCGTCTCGTCGTTCTGAGCAACTTTCATGTTTTAACTTTTTCGATCCGAGCTACGGTTTAAAAGTTATTAATTTTTTAAAGATTATTTGAATTTCTGGAATTATTTTATTTAACAGAAAATGAACTATGACGTCAGCATGACGCGCTGCTGACGTCAGCAAGTCAACAGGACGGTTGACCAGTCAAACCTGTCATGTGGGTCCAGTGGGACCCACATGTCAGCCTCTGTTTCTTTATCCAGTGAATTAGTTTAATTACCAGGATTAATTAGGGGGGGGGCCCACTTGTCAGTGAGACATTAGGTTAATCCAATTAATTTTATTTAATTAACTATTCAATTAGTCTAATTAATCGCGGGGGCCCACATGTCAGTGAGAGGGGATGAATAGTAACCACGGTTGACCGTGGTCAACGTGGTCAAAATGGCCAGGGGGCCCACTGGTCAGCGTCCCAGAGTGGACCCCACGCCCGCCACGCTGGCGGCGACCGGCGTTTAGCCGCCGGCGACGTCGAAACGCGGCGGAGGGCGCAGGCCGGCGTCGGATTTCGCCTACGGGCGCCCAAATGGGACGGGGCCGGGTGCGTTCGAACGGCCGTTCGACGGCGCGTCTAACGGTGGCGGTGAGGTGGCCGGAAACGACTTGTGTCGCCGACGGCGAGCTTTGCGGCGGGCGCCGGAGTTCGGTCATCGACGGGATCGAGGCAGCTGCGCGCAAGTGACCAAATGGCGAGGCTGTTGGGAACCTACTCGATGCGCTGAGCACAAAGGACTCGGCCCGGTGACCATTTGGTCACCGGAAGGGCGCCGGCGGCGAGCTCATGCGGAGGCGCGTTCGGGCGCCGGTGGGACTAGGGCTAGGAAGCGTGCGAGGCCAGACAGAGAGACGGGGAAGGTAGAGTGGCTCACCGCGCGGCTAAGAAAAGCCCTCGTTAGGCATAGTAGCTGCAGACGGCGCCGGAGACGACGAAGCTCGCCGGAGGCAGAGAGGTGCGGGGACGGCTCGATTGGCTTGCTGCGGGGCTCCCCGGCTCCTTCTAACTGCGCTGTTAGACGTGGCCGACGACGGCGCTTCTCCTTGGCACCTCCATGCGTTGCGGGGAGGCCGCTGACCACGGCGGTGGCGATGCGTGGCGACGGCGGCGCTCGGGCGTCTCGGATCTGGGGAGGCAGAGGGAGAGGCGAGCGAGGGAGAGAGAGGAGAAATGACGGGGGAAGCCAGGGGGAGAGCACCGGGCCTCGACCTTATCCTTGCCACCGCACAGTTCCGTCGGTGGCGTCGCGGTGTCGCGTGCCCACCGGCGCGCGCGTGCTCGGCCAAGGCGCCGGCGACACGCAGGAGAGAGGTAAGGGGGAAATGGGCCTGCTGGGCTGGGCCAGTGCACTGTGCACTTGGTCCAGTCCAGTTTAACCTTTTTTTTCTTTTTCTTACTTTTCTGTTTTTCTTTCCTTTTCTGTTTTAAAATAGTTAGGGCATTTCTACACTTTTGAAAAATGTGAGAGTTGTCCCAAATATTGCAATGCAATATTATCTCTCATCAAAAAGTGGTTTGGGCAGATTTGGAGTTCATTTGAATCTGTAATGATTTAATAGATGTAAATAGTCTGTTTTAAGTGCTGTTTCAGGTTGTTTCACTCACTTAGCTAACTCCAAAAATAATGATTATGATTTTGCCATGACCACTGGATTATTTGCTAATTAAATAACATTTCTCCGGCAGAGTTCGATCAACTTCAATTTGCACTTTGGAATTTAATTTGATTTTTCAGATTTGAATTTGAATTGGATTATTAACCCAAGTGACTAGGCAAAGCAAATGATGATGACATGGCATTATTAGCAGTTGATCACTGTGGTCATTACAAGGGGGTGTTACAAATTCTCCTCCTCTAAAAGAAATTCTCGTCCCGAGAATTTAGGAGGTAGAAGGAAAGAGTCCGGGATATTCTTCCCGAAGATGATCCTCGCGTTCCCAAGTGGCTTCGTCTTCAGTGTGATTCGACCATTGCACTTTTAGGAACTTGGTGCCAGGCTTCAAGTCGATGACGAACTCGACAGCTCTAGCAGGGGGTATTCCTGGAAGTTCTTCTGGAAAAACATCCGGGAAGTCACAGACAACTGGGATAGTCTCAATCCCATGAAGCGGAGAAGCATTCAACGCATTCAAGGCATAAATCTGAGCCTCGGCGTTCTGAGTGATATGAGCATGGTAATTCACCATCTCATTCGAGGGGTGCAAGAGGTGAACAACTTTGGTGGCACAATTGATTGAGGCATAGTGGGCCTTCAACCAATCCATTCCCAGAATAAGGTCAATCTTGGACGATCTCAGAATAATGGGAGACGCACTGAACTCCAACTCTTCAATTTCAACGGGAACATTATAGCTAACTGTAAAGGTTCGGCAACCACCCGCGGGGGTGTGTACCAATAAGGGTGTGTTCATGTATTCGCATTTAATGTCATGCATGCGTGCAAAATGTTCTGACATGAAGGAATGCGATGCTCCTGAATCAAATAAAACAGATGCTGGTACTGAATTAACGAGAAGTGTACCCATCACAGTATCTGGTTGATCTGGAGCTTCAGACATGTTGACGTGGTAGTACTGCCCACGACCATAAGAAGGTCTGGCATTATTGTTGCGCTGCTGAGGAATACCACGGCCAATTCCACGTCCAGCAGAAGGGAGAGCTAGTTGATTCTGATTCTGAGAACAGTCTCTAGCACGGTGATCTGGCTTGCCACACTTGAAGCATAGTCCGCTGTCAGGACGAGGTGCTGGAGCTCGAGGTGCTGGAGTTGGCAGGGGCTGTCTCGGTGGTGGAGGTGGCAGACGTGGAGCAGCATAAGAGGGTCTGTTTGCAGGTGCTGCTGAACGAAACATGCCTTGAGGGAACCAGATGCGTCGCTTCTGGGAAGACGAGCCCGAAGATGAGCCCGACTCACGAGTGCGTCTGGACGCTTCTTTATGCTTCTTCAGTCCAGTTTCAACCATGATAGCTTTATTCACCAAGGTGGCGAAATCAGGATAATCCTGGACAAGCAGTGCAAACTGTATGTCATGATGCAGTCCTTCACGGAACTTCTCCTGTCTTCGCTCATCAGTAGGAATGTCTTCTTCAGCATAGCGAGATAAGTCAAGAAACTCGCGCTGATATACTTCCACGGTCTTGTTGCCCTGAACAAGGCTACGGAACTCGGCCTTCTTCCGAGCTATGACAGCTTGAGGAATGTAGCGGGCACGGAATGCAATCTTGAATTCTGCCCAAGTGACGACAGTACCAGGTGGTAGGGTCTGTCGGTAAGTAGCCCACCATTGAGCTGCGGGACCCTTAAGAAGATATGTCGCAAAAGTGACATAGTTAATTTCGGCGACACTAGCAGACTCCATCTCATGGGAGATGTCACGCAGCCAGTCATCTGCATCCAATGGGTTGACTGTGTTGCGGAAGAAGGATGGGCTGAGCCGCATAAATTCTGGCAAAGTGATGGAGAAAGGCTGCTGATTAGCATCAGGACGAGGGAACTGCTGCATAATTCCCGTCATAAACTGGCGGTTGAGTTCAAACTGTTGCATCATCGCTGCCATGTAATCAGGTGGTGGCGGCGGTGGCGGGTTGTTGTCAGCCATCCTGCTATTCCAACAGGGGTATTTCAGCGATAGCTTATGCAAGTGTTTATCAATAAACATGAGGTAACTCGACATTATTGAAAGAGTGCAATAGATGCTAGAAGTAGTCATTAAGACGTACAGATCCATACATAGTCGGTTACATTCGGGCCGCATAACGGCGCAAATTGAAAAGCTAGACATGCTAGGCGGCGCGCAGGCACGCGGTAAGGAAGTACACAACGGGACATAGCAAGGGCTACATCAGCGTCGGAGAAAACCACTGAAACGGGGTAACTGCAAGTGCGGACGATGGACGTTCGTCGCAGAAGGATCCTGCGCTCCATGGGCACTCTGATGCAGTGCAGGCGTGTGACCTCCCACAGCAGGCCAGACGATCCCTGATGGCATCTCAGTCCTGCTCGGGTAAAGAATGTACTCCGGATGCATCCCTGCACGAACAGCTGGTAGCAACTGTGTCATAGCCTCGTAGTAGCGTGCTCGAGTGGCAAACAACTCAACAGCAAGTGCACGAACAGTGCGATCCAAAGCCTGAGCATAGTGGATCAGAACTCGCTGATCATAGCGACGAGGCTCGTACGGGGCACAGATAGCTGTGTAAAATCCAGTAGCATCTCCAACAGGTGCATACGGAATGTACCGAAACACAGTATCATCCAAGTTAGCACTGTGCTCTCCTCGGAGACGTGCGACAGCAGAGTAGGCGGCATCATGTACTGCCATCTCAATCGTCACGCCGATACCGTGAAAACGGTGAAGCTCAGTGTCAGAGTTATCCTGCTGATCGTAGATGCGAACATCAGCATAGTACTGCTCCTGGTTGAACTCACGATAAACCTCATAGACCATGTACTCGGGGCACCAGCGGTATCCCAGCCTGATCAAGAGGGCGATCAGAACAGCTGGAAACCCAGGGACGTCTCGAGCACAGGTGCGAAGCACGAGCTACGTCGTAGGACGAGGGGGAAACAGTCGATCCATCTGAAATAAGAAGTTCAGGATTGTCGTAAGACATTGAGAAATATAACCGATCTCAAAAGGAAAGGTTAAACAAAACAATGGAAAGGAAATGATTATCAGACTAATCAGATCAATGACAGGGAAATCGCACTGAATCCAGCTCTCCGGGTGGATAGAATTAACGAGATCCTAAATGTCGGTGTTAGTAAATTTTATTAAACCCGAATAGATGAGAGATTAGAATCCCAGAGTAAAGATCGAGGAATAAAAGATCCTAATACCACCCAGTTGGCGACGTGGGCCCGTAAGCCACACAGCCAAGTTAGTAAAACAATTTTTGACCACTAGACTCAACTTCGGCCAAGGAATTGGGAAGGGGGATTCCTAGAGGCAGTCGGCTCTGATACCAACCTGTGACGCCCCCGGCTTAATCGTGCACTAATCATACACGCAAATGCACACGATCAAGCCTAAGGACTCACTTGAAGATATCACAACACAACTCTAAAACATAAAATAAAGTCATACAAGCTTAATATTACAAGCCAGGCCTCGAGGGCTCGAATACAAGCTCGGTGGCATACAAGCGTCAGCGGAAGCATTAGATATCTGAGTACAGATATATTACAGAGAGAGAGAGAGATAAGCCTTCACAGAGGCGGGGTAAAAATAAAAACTACGATCGAAAGGCGTAGGCCTCCTGCCCTGGACCCTCCGTTCCTACTCCTGGTCGTCGAACGGCTCCTCGTAGTAGTAGTACTCGCCAGGCGGATAGTAGTACTGGTCGTCGGATGGGGCTTCTGGCTCAGGGGCTCCGTCGTCTGGTGGCATCAAATGGAAAATGGGGGAAAAAGAAAATAAAGCAAACGTGAGTACTCATCCGAAGTACTCAGCAAGCAAGGATCTACACTACATATGCATCATTGTCAAAGGAATGGCTGTATATGTGGACTGGGCTGCAGAAATGCCAGAGTAGAGGGGGAAAGCCTAGTCCTATCGAAGACTAGCATCTTCAACAATCTTCGACAGTCTTGCAGCAGCAGGAGAGAGCAGATGAACATAATGTAAAGTAGTAATAGTAATATCATCAACCTCGACCTGAGATCCTTTCTCGACTCCCTGCGAGAAAGCAATCCCAGAGCCGTACTATCCAATTCTCATCACATGTTCTAGTTGTACCGATCGGGATACAACTCCGAGTGTCCGTTACCGTAGGACAGGCTATCGATAGAAGTTTCTTCCCTGCAGGGGTGCACCAACTTACCCACCACGCTCACATAACTCCGGCCGGACACACTTTCCTGGGTCATGCCCGGCCTCGGCCAAACGACACATCGCAACCCTACCTACAGCTCAGCAGAGAGGTCCCCGCCGGTCTACCTCCTAAGCGCAAGGGGGTCTTGGGCCATCGCCCCTCGCCCTCCGGGTCGTTGTGTGCAGGGTGGATACCAGCACCGCCTCGGAAGGCCGGTACGATCCGACCGTGCCACAATGCTGAACTGGACGTCTGACAGAGCTTTCGGCTGATGTTACGATGCAGAACGCCCATACTATGCCCACGTGATGGTTAGTGCTATCGGGCCAGAGGCCCCTCGGATCAAATATCCAAACCGTAGTGGATTAGGAGCGCGCGGAAACGAGCAGAGACTCACGATCGATGTGACCCCGTCGCCCCGTCTCGAGGACTTGTGGCAAGGGCTAAGAGTGCCCGGCCACGCCTCGTAGTTATCTCGCGGGCACCATTCAGGTCAACCCGACTCCACATCACTTCGCAATAAGCTCGCGCGGGTACCCCTCAGGGCCGACCCGTCTTTAGTATCATAGTTTAGTGCAAGTCATAATATCCAAGGTAACTGTGTGTCTGACACCGAAGGGAACCCTGAGGAATCACCCTCGATGGAATTCCCGCTCGATGTTATCATCAAGGTGAACGAAGGAGGAATCACCCTCGAGGTCCACACTTGAGAGGTTGCGCGACGATGTCGTTATCGGGGGTGGTGTAGGAGGAATCACCCTCGCTTACCACGACCGAGTAACTAACCTACAAGGTTAACATCAGAAGTGCTAACGAGGTATCACCCTCGGCACTCGACGGTAACCCAGCAGTGTCGGCAACAAAGGGGGGAAAAGTGATGTGCGGTGCCCTGGACTGATCTTCAATCCCGTAAAACGGGTCTTCCGAGTATCCAGCGGGGCGGTCGGAACAAGTGGGTCTCTGATATGGCTCTACCCATCCTATGCTAAACAGTTTAGGATAACAGGTATGTATCAAAAGTAGGTTACAAGTAAACAGGCTATGCATCAGAGTAGGATAGTAACAGCAGCAGTATCATCTAATGCAAGCATAAGAGGGGAGAGAATAGGCGATATCGGAATGCTCAAAATGGGGGTGCTTGCCTGTTTGCTCGAGGGCAAGGGCAAGGTCTTCAGTAGTATCGTCGGGGACGTGGTCGTACTCCTGTGCGGCGTCTGCCTCGGGAGCTACGTCAACGTCGGGGTCTATCGAGAGAGAAGAGGGGGAAGGAAACAGGTAAACAATATGCAATCATATGCCACACAGTGCGTGCTATGCTATGATGCAGTGCAGGGTTGCCTGAATATGCATCTAAGTCATTTTAGTTATTTTTAGAATTATTCTAGGATTTAATATCCGACGTGTGTGCACTATTCATCTGCCGGATTCGGGTCCGGAGTTACGAGTTCTTCTACGTAGGAGGTTCCGATGGAGAAACAGACGGCACGATCAGACTCGTCTCGTCGTTCTGAGCAACTTTCATGTTTTAACTTTTTCGATCCGAGCTACGGTTTAAAAGTTATTAATTTTTTAAAGATTATTTGAATTTCTGGAATTATTTTATTTAACAGAAAATGAACTATGACGTCAGCATGACGCGCTGCTGACGTCAGCAAGTCAACAGGACGGTTGACCAGTCAAACCTGTCATGTGGGTCCAGTGGGACCCACATGTCAGCCTCTGTTTCTTTATCCAGTGAATTAGTTTAATTACCAGGATTAATTAGGGGGGGGGCCCACTTGTCAGTGAGACATTAGGTTAATCCAATTAATTTTATTTAATTAACTATTCAATTAGTCTAATTAATCGCGGGGGCCCACATGTCAGTGAGAGGGGATGAACAGTAACCACGGTTGACCGTGGTCAACGTGGTCAAAATGGCCAGGGGGCCCACTGGTCAGCGTCCCAGAGTGGACCCCACGCCCGCCACGCTGGCGGCGACCGGCGTTTAGCCGCCGGCGACGTCGAAACGCGGCGGAGGGCGCAGGCCGGCGTCGGATTTCGCCTACGGGCGCCCAAATGGGACGGGGCCGGGTGCGTTCGAACGGCCATTCGACGGCGCGTCTAACGGTGGCGGTGAGGTGGCCGGAAACGACTTGTGTCGCCGACGGCGAGCTTTGCGGCGGGCGCCGGAGTTCGGTCATCGACGGGATCGAGGCAGCTGCGCGCAAGTGACCAAATGGCGAGGCTGTTGGGAACCTACTCGATGCGCTGAGCACAAAGGACTCGGCCCGGTGACCATTTGGTCACCGGAAGGGCGCCGGCGGCGAGCTCATGCGGAGGCGCGTTCGGGCGCCGGTGGGACTAGGGCTAGGAAGCGTGCGAGGCCAGACAGAGAGACGGGGAAGGTAGAGTGGCTCACCGCGCGGCTAAGAAAAGCCCTCGTTAGGCTTAGTAGCTGCAGACGGCGCCGGAGACGACGAAGCTCGCCGGAGGCAGAGAGGTGCGGGGACGGCTCGATTGGCTTGCTGCGGGGCTCCCCGGCTCCTTCTAACTGCGCTGTTAGACGTGGCCGACGACGGCGCTTCTCCTTGGCACCTCCATGCGTTGCGGGGAGGCCGCTGACCACGGCGGTGGCGATGCGTGGCGACGGCGGCGCTCGGGCGTCTCAGATCTGGGGAGGCAGAGGGAGAGGCGAGCGAGGGAGAGAGAGGAGAAATGACGGGGGAAGCCAGGGGGAGAGCACCGGGCCTCGACCTTATCCTCGCCGCCGCACTGTTCCGTCGGTGGCGTCGCGGTGTCGCGTGCCCACCGGCGCGCGCGTGCTCGGCCAAGGCGCCGGCGACACGCAGGAGAGAGGTAAGGGGGAAATGGGCCTGCTGGGCTGGGCCAGTGCACTGTGCACTTGGTCCAGTCCAGTTTAACCTTTTTTTTCTTTTTCTTACTTTTCTGTTTTTCTTTCCTTTTCTGTTTTAAAATAGTTAGGGCATTTCTACACTTTTGAAAAATGTGAGAGTTGTCCCAAATATTGCAATGCAATATTATCTCTCATCAAAAAGTGGTTTGGGCAGATTTGGAGTTCATTTGAATCTGTAATGATTTAATAGATGTAAATAGTCTGTTTTAAGTGCTGTTTCAGGTTGTTTCACTCACTTAGCTAACTCCAAAAATAATGATTATGATTTTGCCATGACCACTGGGTTATTTGCTAATTAAATAACATTTCTCCGGCAGAGTTCGATCAACTTCAATTTGCACTTTGGAATTTAATTTGATTTTTCAGATTTGAATTTGAATTGGATTATTAACCCAAGTGACTAGGCAAAGCAAATGATGATGACATGGCATTATTAGCAGTTGATCACTGTGGTCATTACAAGGGGGTGTTACAAATTCTCCTCCTCTAAAAGAAATTCTCGTCCCGAGAATTTAGGAGGTAGAAGGAAAGAGTCCGGGATATTCTTCCCGAAGATGATCCTCGCGTTCCCAAGTGGCTTCGTCTTCAGTGTGATTCGACCATTGCACTTTTAGGAACTTGGTGCCAGGCTTCAAGTCGATGACGAACTCGACAGCTCTAGCAGGGGGTATTCCTGGAAGTTCTTCTGGAAAAACATCCGGGAAGTCACAGACAACTGGGATAGTCTCAATCCCATGAAGCGGAGAAGCATTCAACGCATTCAAGGCATAAATCTGAGCCTCGGCGTTCTGAGTGATATGAGCATGGTAATTCACCATCTCATTCGAGGGGTGCAAGAGGTGAACAACTTTGGTGGCACAATTGATTGAGGCATAGTGGGCCTTCAACCAATCCATTCCCAGAATAAGGTCAATCTTGGACGATCTCAGAATAATGGGAGACGCACTGAACTCCAACTCTTCAATTTCAACGGGAACATTATAGCTAACTGTAAAGGTTCGGCAACCACCCGCGGGGGTGTGTACCAATAAGGGTGTGTTCATGTATTCGCATTTAATGTCATGCATGCGTGCAAAATGTTCTGACATGAAGGAATGCGATGCTCCTGAATCAAATAAAACAGATGCTGGTACTGAATTAACGAGAAGTGTACCCATCACAGTATCTGGTTGATCTGGAGCTTCAGACATGTTGACGTGGTAGTACTGCCCACGACCATAAGAAGGTCTGGCATTATTGTTGCGTTGCTGAGGAATACCACGGCCAATTCCACGTCCAGCAGAAGGGAGAGCTAGTTGATTCTGATTCTGAGAACAGTCTCTAGCACGGTGATCTGGCTTGCCACACTTGAAGCATAGTCCGCTGTCAGGACGAGGTGCTGGAGCTCGAGGTGCTGGAGTTGGCAGGGGCTGTCTCGGTGGTGGAGGTGGCAGACGTGGAGCAGCATAAGAGGGTCTGTTTGCAGGTGCTGCTGAACGAAACATGCCTTGAGGGAACCAGATGCGTCGCTTCTGGGAAGACGAGCCCGAAGATGAGCCCGACTCACGAGTGCGTCTGGACGCTTCTTTATGCTTCTTCAGTCCAGTTTCAACCATGATAGCTTTATTCACCAAGGTGGCGAAATCAGGATAATCCTGGACAAGCAGTGCCAACTGTGTGTCATGATGCAGTCCTTCACGGAACTTCTCCTGTCTTCGCTCATCAGTAGGAATGTCTTCTTCAGCATAGCGAGATAAGTCAAGAAACTCGCGCTGATATACTTCCACGGTCTTGTTGCCCTGAACAAGGCTACGGAACTCGGCCTTCTTCCGAGCTATGACAGCTTGAGGAATGTAGCGGGCACGGAATGCAATCTTGAATTCTGCCCAAGTGACGACAGTACCAGGTGGTAGGGTCTGTCGGTAAGTAGCCCACCATTGAGCTGCGGGACCCTTAAGAAGATATGTCGCAAAAGTGACATAGTTAATTTCGGCGACACTAGCAGACTCCATCTCATGGGAGATGTCACGCAGCCAGTCATCTGCATCCAATGGGTTGACTGTGTTGCGGAAGAAGGATGGGCTGAGCCGCATAAATTCTGGCAAAGTGATGGAGAAAGGCTGCTGATTAGCATCAGGACGAGGGAACTGCTGCATAATTCCCGTCATAAACTGGCGGTTGAGTTCAAACTGTTGCATCATCGCTGACATGTAATCAGGTGGTGGCGGCGGTGGCGGGTTGTTGTCAGCCATCCTGCTATTCCAACAGGGGTATTTCAGCGATAGCTTATGCAAGTGTTTATCAATAAACATGAGGTAACTCGACATTATTGAAAGAGTGCAATAGATGCTAGAAGTAGTCATTAAGACGTACAGATCCATACATAGTCGGTTACATTCGGGCCGCATAACGGCGCAAATTGAAAAGCTAGACATGCTAGGCGGCGCGCAGGCACGCGGTAAGGAAGTACACAACGGGACATAGCAAGGGCTACATCAGCGTCGGAGAAAACCACTGAAACGGGGTAACTGCAAGTGCGGACGATGGACGTTCGTCGCAGAAGGATCCTGCGCTCCATGGGCACTCTGATGCAGAACCCGGTCTCGAGAAGAAAGAAGAGGTCCACGTGCAGGCGTGTGACCTCCCACAGCAGGCCAGACGATCCCTGATGGCATCTCAGTCCTGCTCGGGTAAAGAATGTACTCCGGATGCATCCCTGCACGAACAGCTGGTAGCAACTGTGTCATAGCCTCGTAGTAGCGTGCTCGAGTGGCAAACAACTCAACAGCAAGTGCACGAACAGTGCGATCCAAAGCCTGAGCATAGTGGATCAGAACTCGCTGATCATAGCGATGAGGCTCGTACGGGGCACAGATAGCTGTGTAAAATCCAGTAGCATCTCCAACAGGTGCATACGGAATGTATCGAAACACAGTATCATCCAAGTTAGCACTGTGCTCTCCTCGGAGACGTGCGACAGCAGAGTAGGCGGCATCATGTACTGCCATCTCAATCGTCACGCCGATACCGTGAAAACGGTGAAGCTCAGTGTCAGAGTTAACCTGCTGATCGTAGATGCGAACATCAGCATAGTACTGCTCCTGGTTGAACTCACGATAAACCTCATAGACCATGTACTCGGGGCACCAGCGGTATCCCAGCCTGATCAAGAGGGCGATCAGAACAGCTGGAAACCCAGGGACGTCTCGAGCACAGGTGCGAAGCACGAGCTGCGTCGTAGGACGAGGGGGAAACAGTCGATCCATCTGAAATAAGAAGTTCAGGATTGTCGTAAGACATTGAGAAATATAACCGATCTCAAAAGGAAAGGTTAAACAAAACAATGGAAAGGAAATGATTATCAGACTAATCAGATCAATGACAGGGAAATCGCACTGAATCCAGTTCTCCGGGTGGATAGAATTAACGAGATCCTAAATGTCGGTGTTAGTAAATTTTATTAAACCCGAATAGATGAGAGATTAGAATCCCAGAGTAAAGATCGAGGAATAAAAGATCCTAATACCACCCAGTTGGCGACGTGGGCCCGTAAGCCACACAGCCAAGTTAGTAAAACAATTTTTGACCACTAGACTCAACTTCGGCCAAGGAATTGGGAAGGGGGATTCCTAGAGGCAGTCGGCTCTGATACCAACCTGTGACGCCCCCGGCTTAATCGTGCACTAATCATACACGCAAATGCACACGATCAAGCCTAAGGACTCACTTGAAGATATCACAACACAACTCTAAAACATAAAATAAAGTCATACAAGCTTAATATTACAAGCCAGGCCTCGAGGGCTCGAATCCAAGCTCGGTGGCATACAAGCGTCAGCGGAAGCATTAGATATCTGAGTACAGATATATTACAGAGAGAGAGAGATAAGCCTTCACAGAGGCGGGGTAAAAATAAAAACTACGATCGAAAGGCGTAGGCCTCCTGCCCTGGACCCTCCGTTCCTACTCCTGGTCGTCGAACGGCTCCTCGTAGTAGTAGTACTCGCCAGGCGGATAGTAGTACTGGTCGTCGGCTGGGGCTTCTGGCTTAGGGGCTCCGTCGTCTGGTGGCATCAAATGGAAAATGGGGGAAAAAGAAAATAAAGCAAACGTGAGTACTCATCCGAAGTACTCAGCAAGCAAGGATCTACACTACATATGCATCATTGTCAAAGGAATGGCTGTATATGTGGACTGGGCTGCAGAAATGCCAGAGTAGAGGGGGAAAGCCTAGTCCTATCGAAGACTAGCATCTTCAACAATCTTCGACAGTCTTGCAGCAGCAGGAGAGAGCAGATGAACATAATGTAAAGTAGTAATAGTAATATCATCAACCTCGACCTGAGATCCTTTCTCGACTCCCTGCGAGAAAGCAATCCCAGAGCCGTACTATCCAATTCTCATCACATGTTCTAGTTGTACCGATCGGGATACAACTCCGAGTGTCCGTTACCGTAGGACAGGCTATCGATAGAAGTTTCTTCCCTGCAGGGGTGCACCAACTTACCCACCACGCTCACTTAACTCTGGCCGGACACACTTTTCTGGGTCATGCCCGGCCTCGGCTAAGCAACACGCCGCAACCCGACCTAGGCTTATAAGAGAGGTCAGCATGCCGGACTAAACCTATGCCCCCAGGGGTCTTGGGCCATCGCCCCGGGAACTCCTGCACGTTACGGGGCCACCGAGAGCAGACCTAGCAACCCCTTATACAAGCGCGGTTGCGTTACCAGTCCAACTCGGCGTGCGCCGCTCCTTACTGACGTCAAACAAGCTTCGGCTGATGTGTACGACGCAGAACGCCCATACTATGCCCACGTGATGGTTAGTGCTATCGGGCCAGAGGCCCCTCGGATCAAATATCCAAACCGTAGTGGATTAGGAGCGCGCGGAAACGAGCAGAGACTCACGATCGATGTGACCCCGTCGCCCCGTCTCGAGGACTTGTGGCAAGGGCTAAGAATGCCCGGCCACGCCTCGTAGTTATCTCGCGGGCACCATCCAGGTCAACCCGACTCCACATCCCTTCGCAATAAGCTCGCGCGGGTACCCCTCAGGGCCGACCCGTCTTTAGTATCATAGTTTAGTGCAAGTCATAATATCCAAGGTAACTGTGTGTCTGACACCGAAGGGAACCCTGAGGAATCACCCTCGATGGAATTCCCGCTCGATGTTATCATCAAGGTGAACGAAGGAGGAATCACCCTCGAGGTCCACACTTGAGAGGTTGCGCGACGATGTCGTTATCGGGGGTGGTGTAGGAGGAATCACCCTCGCTTACCACGACCGAGTAACTAACCTACAAGGTTAACATCAGAAGTGCTAACGAGGTATCACCCTCGGCACTCGACGGTAACCCAGCAGTGTCGGCAACAAAGGGGGGAAAAGTGATGTGCGGTGCCCTGGACTGATCTTCAATCCCGTAAAACGGGTCTTCCGAGTATCCAGCGGGGCGGTCGGAACAAGTGGGTCTCTGATATGGCTCTACCCATCCTATGCTAAACAGTTTAGGATAACAGGTATGTATCAAAAGTAGGTTACAAGTAAACAGGCTATGCATCAGAGTAGGATAGTAACAGCAGCAGTATCATCTAATGCAAGCATAAGAGGGGAGAGAATAGGCGATATCGGAATGCTCAAAATGGGGGTGCTTGCCTGTTTGCTCGAGGGCAAGGGCAAGGTCTTCAGTAGTATCGTCGGGGACGTGGTCGTACTCCTGTGCGGCGTCTGCCTCGGGAGCTACG
Organism: Thinopyrum elongatum; assembly: GCA_011799875.1. Classification (NCBI taxonomy): domain Eukaryota; kingdom Viridiplantae; phylum Streptophyta; class Magnoliopsida; order Poales; family Poaceae; genus Thinopyrum; species Thinopyrum elongatum. The sequence goes on along the minus strand of CM022298.1, from coordinate 692,260,471 downwards.
TCAACGTCGGGGTCTATCGAGAGAGAAGAGGGGGAAGGAAACAGGTAAACAATATGCAATCATATGCCACACAGTGCGTGCTATGCTATGATGCAGTGCAGGGTTGCCTGAATATGCATCTAAGTCATTTTAGTTATTTTTAGAATTATTCTAGGATTTAATATCCGACGTGTGTGCACTATTCATCTGCCGGATTCGGGTCCGGAGTTACGAGTTCTTCTACGTAGGAGGTTCCGATGGAGAAACAGACGGCACGATCAGACTCGTCTCGTCGTTCTGAGCAACTTTCATGTTTTAACTTTTTCGATCCGAGCTACGGTTTAAAAGTTATTAATTTTTTAAAGATTATTTGAATTTCTGGAATTATTTTATTTAACAGAAAATGAACTATGACGTCAGCATGACGCGCTGCTGACGTCAGCAAGTCAACAGGACGGTTGACCAGTCAAACCTGTCATGTGGGTCCAGTGGGACCCACATGTCAGCCTCTGTTTCTTTATCCAGTGAATTAGTTTAATTACCAGGATTAATTAGGGGGGGGGCCCACTTGTCAGTGAGACATTAGGTTAATCCAATTAATTTTATTTAATTAACTATTCAATTAGTCTAATTAATCGCGGGGGCCCACATGTCAGTGAGAGGGGATGAACAGTAACCACGGTTGACCGTGGTCAACGTGGTCAAAATGGCCAGGGGGCCCACTGGTCAGCGTCCCAGAGTGGACCCCACGCCCGCCACGCTGGCGGCGACCGGCGTTTAGCCGCCGGCGACGTCGAAACGCGGCGGAGGGCGCAGGCCTGCGTCGGATTTCGCCTACGGGCGCCCAAATGGGACGGGGCCGGGTGCGTTCGAACGGCCGTTCGACGGCGCGTCTAACGGTGGCGATGAGGTGGCCGGAAACGACTTGTGTCGCCAACGGCGAGCTTTGCGGCGGGCGCCGGAGTTCGGTCATCGACGGGATCGAGGCAGCTGCGCGCAAGTGACCAAATGGCGAGGCTGTTGGGAACCTACTCGATGCGCTGAGCACAAAGGACTCGGCCCGGTGACCATTTGGTCACCGGAAGGGCGCCGGCGGCGAGCTCATGCGGAGGCGCGTTCGGGCGCCGGTGGGACTAGGGCTAGGAAGCGTGCGAGGCCAGACAGAGAGACGGGGAAGGTAGAGTGGCTCACCGCGCGGCTAAGAAAAGCCCTCGTTAGGCTTAGTAGCTGCAGACGGCGCCGGAGACGACGAAGCTCGCCGGAGGCAGAGAGGTGCGGGGACGGCTCGATTGGCTTGCTGCGGGGCTCCCCGGCTCCTTCTAACTGCGCTGTTAGACGTGGCCGACGACGGCGCTTCTCCTTGGCACCTCCATGCGTTGCGGGGAGGCCGCTGACCACGGCGGTGGCGATGCGTGGCGACGGCGGCGCTCGGGCGTCTCGGATCTGGGGAGGCAGAGGGAGAGGCGAGCGAGGGAGAGAGAGGAGAAATGACGGGGGAAGCCAGGGGGAGAGCACCGGGCCTCGACCTTATCCTCGCCGCCGCACTGTTCCGTCGGTGGCGTCGCGGTGTCGCGTGCCCACCGGCGCGCGCGTGCTCGGCCAAGGCGCCGGCGACACGCAGGAGAGAGGTAAGGGGGAAATGGGCCTGCTGGGCTGGGCCAGTGCACTGTGCACTTGGTCCAGTCCAGTTTAACCTTTTTTTTCTTTTTCTTACTTTTCTGTTTTTCTTTCCTTTTCTGTTTTAAAATAGTTAGGGCATTTCTACACTTTTGAAAAATGTGAGAGTTGTCCCAAATATTGCAATGCAATATTATCTGTCATCAAAAAGTGGTTTGGGCAGATTTGGAGTTCATTTGAATCTGTAATGATTTAATAGATGTAAATAGTCTGTTTTAAGTGCTGTTTCAGGTTGTTTCACTCACTTAGCTAACTCCAAAAATAATGATTATGATTTTGCCATGACCACTGGATTATTTGCTAATTAAATAACATTTCTCCGGCAGAGTTCGATCAACTTCAATTTGCACTTTGGAATTTAATTTGATTTTTCAGATTTGAATTTGAATTGGATTATTAACCCAAGTGACTAGGCAAAGCAAATGATGATGACATGGCATTATTAGCAGTTGATCACTGTGGTCATTACAAGGGGGTGTTACAGCTCCACCCACGAAGGGTCCACGAAGAAGCAACATTCTCTATTCCATCTTGGCTTACATCATTTCTGTAGTTCCAATCGTTTCAACTCGACGACTCCAAAATGGTAGACTTTACTACAGAAACTTGGTCACATCATCTCGGTGGGACCGATCGCAATTTCGGTTGCACCAAAATTCTATGGTTTTGGCTTGGCAATGTATATGATCAACTCGGTGGAACCGAGATAGGCGTTTCGGTGGGACCGAGATGGATCTTTACGTTTTGGACAAATATGATGCGAAAAAAATGTTTGAGGATTTTTGGAGCAATGTCACTAAACACTTGAGCAATAGAGTCATGATCAAAATCTCACCCTCTTTTAATAGTATTGGCTTTCCTATGGACTCAATGTGATCTTGGATCACTTAACAAAAAATGTAGAGTCTTGAAGCCATGCCAATCATTGATCTTCTCTGAAATCTATTATCAATGAGCATTAGATCAATAATGTATATGTTGTTATGAATTACCAAAACCGCCCGGGTATTAGTTGCACTTACAATCTCCTCCTTTTTGATAATTGATGACAACGTATAGATCAAAGCTTCGACAAATGATATAATGAATGAATGCGTTGTCTCTTTAAGAAGCATGTGATAAGCAATAGCTCTCCTAAAATGTCCATTATTGAAAAATTGCGTTTGAATGCAAATGTACAATCGATCAGAATCATGGGTCACTCTTCCATGTCACATACATCTTGGTGGAGTGCTCAAAATGATATGATCGGAATATAACAAGCACTCATCACCAAGCACGTAAATGAATGATTATACAAATAGCATATGGATAAAAATTCAAGCATGCATAGGATAAACACTACAAAAAAAGGCACATCCGTGACATTATGATCCGAACGAAAATGTTTTTTGTCATGGATATGACACTTCTACGACGATAATTGTGACAAAAACACGTATTATCATGCATAGATTTGGTGGGCTCCTACTTCTATGACAAAACATTATGACAGAAAATGGGGTTTTCGTCCTGGGCGGACCGGGGACGCACCTGCATGATATTCTTTGGGCCTTCCATGACAAAAAAGTTAGAAGTGAGGGCGAGGAAATTTTCTGGGAGTTCCCCTTTACGGTGGGCAATCGGTGGGTGGTCGGGGCGGAGCGATGCATTGTGGTTTGCACGTTTCTCTCATACGCGAGTGTGTGCGAGGCATTCGCTAACTGAACCTGAGCAAGGCATTCGCTTTACTACTGAACCTGAGCGATCGATCTATCCCTCGCTCTAGCTACGTACTGAACATGAGCGATCGATCCCACTATGTACTGAAGCCGATCGATACCTTTGCTCCTAACTGAACCCGAGCGGTTCCTTCACTGCTAACTAAACTCTACCGATTCCTTCGCTGGAAACTGAACCCGAGTGATCGATCGCTGTTGCCTACTGCTTACTGAAGCCGATCAACCGAGCCCCCGTGTGAGACGTAGCTGGTTGGGTTGCCTCTCGATGAACAGTGCCCGTTGCTGCCGTGTGCGCGATACGTAGAACAAGTCAAGACGAGGTGAGTTGACCTAGTCGGTTGGTTGGTTGTGGATGAACAGTTCCTGTCTGGGATATACCCCGCGGTATGACCCGGCCGGACTTGGCGACTCACTAGTGACCGCCCTGACTTGGCGACTCACTAAGTGACCCGCCCAGATCTCTCCACTCATTGATGACCCGGCCGGGCCTGGTGACTCATTGGTGACCCGGCAGGCGGGTTAGAGGAGCGACAAGACCCGGTGGCCCAGAAGGCGGCTCATAGAAGGCCGGCTCATGTTACGTTGGGCCGGCTTAAGAGGAAGGGCATAAGGAATATTTCCCTTGCAAGGGAAGCAAGACTAGGATTCCATTTGTAATAGAATAGTCCTAATCCTATTAGGACTCCATATGTAACCCGCCCCTCCAACTTATATAAGGAGGGGCAGGGCACCCCAAGAGGAAGGAGTTTGACAGGTTGAGACAGACAAATCAATAGCTCTCGGGATAGAGGTAGCGAAAGAGCACCCTTGTAATCGTGAGCATCATCATCATCAATATCAATGAAACAGGATATAGGCTTTTACCTCCACCATGAGGGGCCGAACTTGGGTAAAATCTCACGTCTCTCGTTCCACTCAACCCCTCTCAAGCTATCACATAGCTGCGTTGGCCTCACGACTAAGTCCTCACACTAAGGACATCTGCCGTGCCAAAACCACGACAGTTGGCGTCCACCGTAGGGCTTGCGCACGGTGGTGTTGAGTTCCTGAAGGGATCTCTCTCAGGGATCGAGAAGTTAGCAATTTTCCGAACGAAAAAGAGTCATTGCAGAAGGATTTACATTAACTCGAAGGCACGCGGTCAGATCTAAGTCCCATCCGAGGTTCAAGATGAATTAGGGTTACGATTTGATTCATTGCCGCAGGTCGCCAACGTGAGTCGCCGAGATCGGCAGGAGTGTTTCCGCCGCACACAAAGTATACTACAGGAATCCATCGAAGTCGTTGATAAGTTTCACTACGGATTCGATAGCCGGGTCCGATTGCTGTTAGGCGGTCGCTAAAAAAATCAGTCCGGACAGTGGTCGTCAGATCGATTCCTTATAGCTATTGGATGAGCCTATGCACCACCGATATTTTCTGCCAAGTACTCTTACGCAGCAAACTAATCGATCTGGTGTAGGACTGCCTTTGTCAACCCGCCGGTCGCTTTTGAGCCAGATGCCACCGTTCAGAGCCACTCCGTCAACCTGCCTTCGAGTCAGTTGCCGCCTCCGCCATGCCATCATAGTTTTAGCAAAAAAACTAACGTCCACACGTGTGGCATCTTGCATATCGTCCACACGTCTTTTTTACCACTCATTTTGCCACATGTGAATAGATGACATCAGCAGGAATCTTTTTGGTTTTTGACTTAAAAATGTTTTATCTCCTAATTAAAGAATTGAATTAAAAATCTGTTTTCACCATTAAATCCGTCTTGACGAGATCTTCAAAACTAGACCCCATGTCGATATTTTTTGACGAAATTTTTTTTGCCCAAAAATTGCCATGATGTTTACACTGTAGTTGCCATAGTGCTTAAACTAAATTTGCCATGTGGCAATTTCAGTTTGTAAAGCATGGCAATTTTAGTATTTTGATGATGGCAACTCCAGTACTTTGACCATAAAAATTATTTTTTGTATGAATCATAGCAATTTTAAGTGCATGTATCATGGCAATTTTAGTTTATGGTTCATGGTAAGTATAGTTTCTTAATTCCCCGTTTTATAAATGTCAAAATTTACTTTTAAATGTAGAAGAAAATAGCTGAAACATATCATGGCAACTTTAGTGTAAACACCATGACAATTCATGTGCAATAGACATGGCAACTTTTAACCCAAAAAAAGAATTCGTCGAAATATATTGATATGAGATCTAGTTTCGAAGATCTCGTCGCGAGGGATTTAATGGTGAAAACGGATCTTCAATCGGATTTTTCATTTAAGAGATAAAACATTTTAAAAACTGAAAATCTAAAAAGATTCTCACATGCATGCATGCGGTGACGTGGCGCAGTCTGTGTGTTATAGAGCGTGTGGGCAGGTTTCGCTCCCACCACACGTGTGGGCGTTAGCGTTGTCCTAGTTTTAAATAGCCGGCTATAGCTCCGTTATATCCCATTATAGCATTTTCAGCAGGGTGCCGCTAAATGGTCGCCTTCACAAATAACCGGTAAAACCAGCTATAGCCCGCTATAGCTCCGCTATAGCTGATTTAGAGGCTCGTCGCTGTTTTTTATAGCCCGCTATTTAAAACATTGCATGCCATGGCAGCAAATCGCCGTTATCACCGCCTGTGTCTTTGGACCGCCGCCGTCGACCTCGCTCGAGCACTCCGTTGACTCGCCTCCCTTCGCCGGCGAGCCTCCGCGGCTGCGATAACATCCGCGGGTTCAGCAGCCAGCATCCGCCGCCGTGGGATCACCTCACCGCTGTCACTCCTCACGGCCACGGCTCCAACCCGCCATCAGCATCGAGCCGGCCACGAGCCGCCCTTGCGGCCTCTCTCCAAGTCGCCGCCGAGGCACATCGCTGGGCCGCCCCCGTCGCCTCCACCTTTCGTCGACTTACGCCGCAGTGGTTTTTCCCCCGACCCGCTTGAGCTGGTGTCCGGGTCACCTCCGAGCTCCCTTCAGCCGCCGAATCACCATCTGGGCCTCAAGTCGCCGGTCTCCGTCAAAATCGCTGTTCCAAGCCACCGTCAAGTCTTGCGCGGCCTCGCCTCCACCTCTGAGCCACTCCTGCCGTGGCCTTTGAGTCGCCCCCGCGTCACCACGAGCTGCTTCCATCCGCCACTTCCAGTCGTAGGCGACACAGCTTCACCGTCGCTTCCGAGCCGCCAACACGGCGAGTCGCCGGCCGCCACTGAGCCGCCCTGTGACATCACCGCCTCCTCTACTGCGACCAATCGCCGAGCTTCCCTCGCCGCCGTCACTTCCACGGCCATTACTATTTTGCCTCTGCTCTTGGTCTTGGACCAGCCTGCCAAGTCGCCGCCGCCGTGGCCCAGCCGTGCTAAGACGCCCGCGGCCTCGATCCGAGCCGCTGACCCCCGTTGCTGTACCACCTCGCCTCGCGCCGCTTCGGGTCGCGGCCGCGCTGGACAGGCTCTGCCTCAGCCGCGCCCCGCCTTGATTGCGCCCGCGAGCCGGCCTGTATCCGCCGCGCGTGACCCGGCCTGCCTTGCCTATGCCAGTTGCCGCCGCTGGTCTCTGCACCCGCGCGCCTGAGCCGCCCGTTAGCTGGCTCCGAGCCCCGTCGGGTTGCCTCCGTCCCGCACGGCCATCAGCTCTTACCGCACCGACCTCCGCGCCCCCGCTGGTGCGGTCGTGAGCCGCCTCCCGCCGGTCGTGTCTCCTTTAAGCCGCCGACCGCAGGCCGCCTCGCCCCAACCCTGTCTCGCTGCTCCGCCTCTGCGGCCAGGGCCTGCTTCAGCCGCCTCCGCCTCGAACAGACTCTCTGCGCTTCTGTATTATGGATGAGAAGAGGGTGAGATGGGGGAATAGCTAAAAAATGGTCTGTTGAGTTCTGGCGAGTTACACGTAAGACTGTGGACTGTGGTTACTGTCGATCAATCGACCTGGCTGTCTGAACGTACGTGTGTTGTTGCTATCTAGTAAGTCGATCTAGCTCAAAAGCCAACGACACATGTATCTGCGTCACCTTTGCTCAATCAGACAAAATGGATCACAAGAATGCGTGCATTAGTGTTATGCCCCGTGGCCACGGCGTCAGATATTACAGCTTGTGGAGAACTGACATCAAGAGATAAAAATCAGTATTGATGCATGAGGTCATCTGGCTAAAGTATTTGTCAAAACTCAGCAAGATATGAAGGGTAAGAGCTGCGGCAGTATCTGGCAGAGTCCTCGTGAGGATTAATGCAAATATCCTTTGCGTGCATACAAGGATCAACTGTATTGAAAAGTTATCTACGGATGCTACTTATGGATCGTCGGTCGTCCGAACAAATCAGGTGATATCCATCTAAGTTTATTTTATTAGCACATATTATTTTTGTTAAAGAACAGTTACTTTTGCTTGTATATTTTATGCAGGGCAATTATTCATTATAAAAGCGACGTTATATCGTGAGTACGGAGCACGTGCTGGCAACATTCCGCACCGGTGTTCGTCCATGCATATTATCCGGTGAATGGACGCGTGCAAACTACAGCCCTCCGGCCCGGTCTACGTCAACTCACCCGGACCGCGCCTGCTCACTGCTCAACGGACGTGCACAAGCCGCCGCCTTTGCGGCCCAGTCTACATAACCACGACGCGGCTGACTTGCCCGTCCGTGCGATTTACCGCGGCTGCAATTAACTCGCCCGTCCACACCGGCTTACAACACCGCGGCTGACTCATCTGTCTGCCCCCGCGGCCGATTCGCCCGTGATTGATTTCAGCTTCTTCGTAGTGATCATCAACTCCGCGTCGGATAATATCCGGGCTAACATATCAGGTGAAATCCATCCAGTATATTTTTATATTACATATGAATTTCTTTAAAAGAGCAATTACTCTGGCTTGCAAATTCTTTAATGCAGGACAAGTTGTCTACTGCAAAGGGGACAGTTATGTCACTGAGTTGTTGAATGATTCATACCGGGAGTATATACAAGTATTGCGAGGATCATCAACTCACTTCGAGCTTTTGGTTTACATAAATTTTAGCGTTCCGCTGTTCAACTATATGCCGGGTTATATCACGGTCAAGTATGCAGAATATCAAGACAACTCCTCGAGTCGTCTTAAGACTCGGGGGCTACAATGATATGACTCAGCAAATCTTGCCAGTTTCAGCAAATTCAAGAACCCCAGGACGTTGGAGGGAAAGATAACCCGGTCCCGGAGGCTACTGCCATATTGATGAAAATTTAAAGGCCGTCAGAAAATTTCCGGCTTAAAAAAAAGGATTCCGGTTTAAAATCCAGCTCAAGGAAAATCTATCTCTCGCAAAGTTGTGAGCTCTCAATATCCGGCTTAACGTCCGGTTCAGGAGAAGGACATCTCTCGCAAGTTCGAGTTCTAAGAAAAATTAAAGGCCACTTGGGGGCTTCCTGCTCAATGAGCAGAGCCTTGATTACCCTCTTGGTCAGGCTTACATGCCTTCTCGCGGGTCATTTGGGGGCTACCTGCTCAATGAGCAGAGGCTTGATTACCCACTTGATCAGGCTTACATGCCTTTTCGCAGGTCACTTGGGGGCTACCTACTCAATGAGAAGAGCCTTGATTACCCTCTTGATCCGTCTTACATGCCGACACTTTGGTCACTTGGGGGCTATCTGCTCAATGGGCAGAGCCTTGATTACCCTCTTGATCCGGCTTACATGCCGACCCTTTGGTCACTTGGGGGCTTCCTGCTCAATGAGTATAGCTATGCTTATCCTCTTGATCGGATTCCATGCCAGGTGTAAACACCAAATTACGGGTTAACCAGCATGTATGTCCTTGTTACTCCGCCCAGATAATCCTGGAATGACCCGCCGTACTTTTGATAGTCAATCTTTTAAATAAGACCTTGAACTTGTTAAAATTAAAACTGCGGTTTGTCATGTGAGGGCCGGCTTACAGGTGTGCTGGAAATAACTCCGTGGCTGTGCGGCCCATGAAAGCACTTGACGTTTTAGGCTTGGCGGCCTATGAAAGCCTTGTTTTTTCTGATTTGCTATTTTTTTCTGAAAATTTTGGATTGATATCCTTCTTCCATATTAACATATGGTTTTCATAATTCAGGCCATGTAGCCTTAATTCTATGACTCATATTTGAGAGTCTTGGGTTAATAACCCGCCCTGATAGCGGACTTTAAGTCGCCAGGATATTTTGCCTTGAGCAATCAAAATCATGATATTTCATGCCTACGGGTCAATACCCGCTCTGGATTATAATTATCAAGGCATCACCATGGTGTCAATCTACAGGTATGTTTTTCAATAATGGTATGAATATTTGGGGTTCGGTAACCCGCCCTGGCTTTTGACGTTAAGTCGCCAGTATACTTTGGATTGCGCAATTGGAATCATGCGCTTATAAATTTTTGGGTTGTCACCCTCACTGGATATGGTGATGTAAGCCGGCAGTATAAGTCAATTCTACAGGTATGTTTTTCTGGTTATATAAGTATGCGAGGTTTGGTAACCCGACCTGGCTTTTGACGTTAAGTCGCCAGTATATTTTAAATTGAACGGCCATAATATTGGTTTTTTTCTGTATTTACAACAGAGAGCATGGTTCAATATTGATATGCAAAGGCTTTCAGCAACATCATCCGGACAATGGATATGGTTTTATTTAGTCCCGAGTCGCTGCAGGCATACGACCCGACACTTGGGGGCTACATTATTCAAATCAGGATTATATCAAGTATGCAAGTCTCATGTCACTCCAAGCATGCACCATGGCACTTGGGGGCTAATGCAAAGTCATTTTAACTCGCCTCATTGAAGACCCGACCCATCATATAGTGATGAGCCGTCCCTTGGGGGCTACTAATTTCTCCTGTCAAAGGTAACCCGAAACTTGGGAGCTATATCATATGGTGTTATTTTTTGAAGTACATGTAAAGTCATAGCTCAGTATTATCTTTCTGAGCCGGCCCTTCGGGGCTACACATTGCTGTTCAAAGTCCACATAATCAGATCTACAAAGTCCCTGTTTGTTATTATATAATGACCCGGCACTTGGGGGCTACACATGGGAAGTTCAAAATGTGCAGTTTATAATTGGCGACTTACATGAACAACCTGAATTTCTCCAAAGTTACAGCATTTATATTGAAGCAAGTCTTAAGCTATCACTACGTTCTCCTCTTAAGACTTGGGGGCTACAGGTGATATGCATATAAGGGAGGAACATCTTCAAATTTTCAGCCTTGAGCAAACCAGGTATTATATTATTATTGAAGAAATTTGCAAAGTTTATTTCCTCTAAGCTATTCATAGAAAGGTTTAGAGAGTCGACTCAATGATTGGAAAGCTACATTTACAAAAGCAAGCACCAAGTCGCCATAAGATTGACCCGACATCAGCAACAATCATGACCCGGCATCATCTGTTTTATAACCCGGCAATTTTGGCAATCATAAATCGACAAGATCTAGATCTTCAAGCCGGCTGAAAATCAGATGAGTATTTCAAGACCAATATTTTTTGTCAAACTAGAGCATTGGAAACCGAATCAGATGGATTATCCTTTATAATATTTTTCTTCAAGAAACCAATGTCAGCAAATTGATTTTTGAAGCTGGCCTATTGACCCGGACTTTCCAAAAGAAGGTAATGACAAGGATTTAAGGATGATCAGGTGCCGGCTCAGAAGAACTTTTAACCCGGAGCACAACCTATGAAATTTGTTCTTGTGTTTATTTTTGCAAGATCAGTTTAACATGGATAAATGCAAATTAAACTGGGGGCTAATGTCGGGGATATACCCCACGGTATGACCCGGCCGGAAGTATGACCCGGCCGGACTTGGCGACTCACTAGTAACCCGCCCTGACTTGGCGACTCACTAAGTGATCCGCCCAGATCTCTCCACTCATTGATGACCCGGCCGGGCCTGGTGACTCATTGGTGACCTGGCAGGCGGGTCAGAGGAGCGACAAGACCCAGTGGCCCAGAAGGCGGCTCATAGAAGGCTCGCTCATGTTATGTTGGGCCGGCTTAAGAGGAAAGGCATAAGGAATATTTCCCTTGTAAGGGAAGCAAGACTAGGATTCCACTTGTAATAGAATAGTCCTAATCCTATTAGGACTCCACATGTAACCCGCCCCTCCAACTTATATAAGGAGGGGTAGGGCACCCCAAGAGGGAGGAGTTTGACAGGTTGAGACAGACAAATCAATAGCTCTCGGGATAGAGGTAGCGAAAGAGCACCCTTGTAATCGTGAGCATCATCATCATCAATATCAATGAAGCGGGATGTAGGCTTTTACCTCCACCGTGAGGGGCCGAACCTGGGTAAAACCTCGCGTCTCTCGTCCCACTTAACCCCTCTCAAGCTATCACATAGCTGCGTTGGCATCACGACTAAGTCCTCACACTAAGGACATCTGCCGTGACAAAAACACGACAGTTCCCGTTGATGCAGCCCGCTCGTATGCCCCACCCCAGCCGGTGGGGGTTTGATGAACAGGACCCCGTGCTAGTAGGCGGTTGCCGCTGGATGAACAGGACCCCTAGGAGGCCGCCACACCCCAGCCGGTTGGAGGTGGATGAACAGGATCCCGTGGAGGTTGGATGAACAATATCCGGTGGAGGCTGGAGGGAGTCGACGGTGATGAACAGTACCTGGTGGAGGCTGGAGAAAGTCGACGGTGGATGAACAGTAGTCTGTTTACTCCCATTTTGTGGTATGCCACACACCTCCCGATGAATAGGACCCCGTTTCGATTGTAGGCGGTTGGAGAGAAGTCCGTTTCCTCCGTTTTGCCGTACGCCACACCCCTCCCGATCAACAGGACCCTGTTTCGACCGTAGGCGGTTGGCCAGAAGTCCATTTCCTCCATTTTACGGTATGCCACACCCCTCTCGATGAACATGACCCCGTTTCCACTGTAGGAGGTCGAACACTAGTCTGTTTACTCCATTTTGCGGCACGTCAGACCCCATTTTTGTTGTTCCGTCCAAACCGGTAGGCTGCCGATGAACAGAAGACATTTCGACCCAGTCGGTTGCCTCCCGATGAACAAGATGATGTTTCTCCATTTCGACCCAGCCGGTTGGCTTCCGACGAACAGCACACCATTGCCGCCGTTTGTTGCCTCTCCATCTACACGAGCCCTAGCCGTACGTATGTGCGAGTACGCGTTTGAGGCCTCGCCCTAGCCGTACGTATGTGCGAGTACGCGTTCGAGACCTCGTCCATATGTACGTATGTGGCCGTATTTTTTGTCGTGTGTCTGCACGTACTTGTACACGATTTAGACGGGACTGCCTGAACTACTACATTGGGGGCTCTACTACGACACGTGTCGCTACTTACTTGGCCACAGTTCATCCTTGCAGAGAGACCGATCGACCAGTATGTACGTACACGTTCGCGACCAGAGAGACAATATGTTGGGAAACGTTGCATGGAAAACAAAAAAAAAATCTACGCACACGCAATGATCTATACATGGAGATGCATAGCAACGAGGGGGAGAGTATGTCTACGTACCCTCGTAGACCGTAAGCGGAAGCATCTCACAACGCGGTTGTTATAGTCGAACTTTCTTGGCGCTCCACCGATCGAGTACCGACCGTACGGCACCTCCGAGTTCTGCACACGTTCAGCTCGGTGACGTCCCTCGCCTTCTTGATCCAGCAAGACGTCGAGGTAGTAGATGAGTTCCGTCAGCACGACGGCATGGTGACGGTGATGGTGAAGTGATCTCCGTAGGGCTTCGCCTAAGCACTACGAAAATATGACCGAGGTAGTAAACAGTGGAGGGGGACGCCGCACACGGCTAAGACAATGTTGTGTCATTGAGTGGTGCCCCCTCCCCACATATATATAGGTGGGAGGGGAGGATGCAGCCCCTAGGGCGCCCCAAGAGACCTGGCGGCAGCCCTAGGGCTGCTGCCTTGCCCTGCGCCCCCCTTTCCTTATATGAAGAAGGGGGAAGGAAAGAGGGGGGGGGAGGGGGGGGAGAGGGAAGGAAGGGGGAGTCCTACTCCACACTTTCCTTTCCCTCCCCTCTTTCCTTCTCCTCCTCATAGGCCAGCCTCTATAGGGGGCGCACCAGCCCCTTGTCGGCTGGTGTGTTCCCTCTCCTGGCCCACAAGGCCCATATCTTTGCCGGGGGTGCCCGAAACTCCTTTCCGGTGACCCGATAATTACCCGGTACCCTCCGAAACACTTCCGGTGTCCGAATACCATCGTCCTATATATCAATCTTTACCTCTTGACCATTTCGAGACTCCTCGTCATGTCCGTGATCTCATCCGGGACTCCGAACAACATTCAGTCACCAAATCACATAACTCATATAATACTATATCGTCAACGAACGTTAAGCATGCGGACCCTACGGGTTCGAGAACTATGTAGACATGACCGAGAAACCTCTCTAGTCAATAACCAATAGCGGAACTTGGATGCTCATAGTGGCTCCTACATATTCTACGAAGATCTTTATCGGTCGAACCATTATGACAACATACGTAATTGCCTTTGTCCATCGGTATGTTACTTGCCTGAGATTCGATCGTCGGTATCTTCATACCTAGTTCAATCTCGTTACCGGCAAGTCTGTTTACTCATTCTGTAATACATCACCTCTTGACTAACTCCTTAGTCGTTTGCTTGCAAGCTTATGATGTGTATTACCGACAGGGCCCAGAGATACCTCTCTGATACTCGGAGTGACAAATCCTAATCTCGATCTATGCCAACTCAACAAACACCTTCGGAGATACCTGTAGAACATCTTTATAATCACCCAGTTATGTTGTGACGTTTGATAGCACACAAGGCATTCCTTCGGTATCCGGGAGTTGCATAATCTCATAGTCGAAGGAATATGTATTTCACATGAAGAAAGCAATAGCAATAAAACTGAACGATCATTATGCTAAGCTAACGGATGTGTCTTGTCCATCACATCATTCTCCTAATGATGTGATCCCATTATCAAATGACAACTCATGTGCATGGTTAGGAAACCTTAACCATCTTTGATCTACGAGCTAGTCAAGTAGAGCCTCACTAGGGACACGGTGTTTGTTTATGTATTCACACATGTATTTAAGTTTTCGATCAATACAATTCTAGCATGAATAATAAACCTTTATCATGAATAAGGAAATATAAAATAACAACTTTATTATTGCCTCTAGGGCATATTTCCTTCAGTCTCCCACTTGCACTAGAGTCAATAATCTAGTTCACATCGCCATGTGATCAACACCCAAAGGGTTTACTAGAGTCAATAATCAAGTTCACATCGCCATGTGATTAACACCAATAGTTCACATCACCATGTGACCAACACCCAAAGGGTTTACTAGAGTCAATTATCTAGTTCACATCGCCATGTGATTAACGCCAAAAGAGTACTAAGGTGTGATCATGTTTTGCTTGTGTGAGAAGTTTAGTCAACGGGTCTGCCACATTCAGATCTTTATGTATTTTGCAAATTTCTATGTCTACAATGCTCTGCATGGAGCTACTCTAGCTAATTTGCTCCCACATTCAATATGTATCCAGATTGAGACTTAGAGTCATCTAGATTAGTGTCAAAGCTTGCATCGACGTAACCCTTTACGACGAACTCTTTATCACCTCCATAACCGAGAAATATTTCCTTAGTCCTCTTAAGGCACCTAAGGATAATTTTGACCGCTGTCTAGTGATCCACTCCTGGATCACTATTGTACCCCCTTGCCAAACTCATGGCAAAGTATACAATAGGTCCGGTACACAACATGGCATACTTTATTGAACCTATGGCTGAGGCATAGGGAATGACTTTCATTCTCTCTCTATCTTCTGCCGTGGTCGGGCTTTGAATCTTACTCAATTTCACACCTTAAAATACAGGCAAGAACTTTTTCTTTGGCTGATCCATTTTGAACTCCTTCAAAATCTTGTCAAGGTATGTACTCATTGAAAGTCTTATCAAGCATCTTGATCTATCTCTATAGATCTTGATGCCCAATATATAAGCAGCTTCAACCGAGGTCTTTCATTGAAAAATTCTTGTTCAAGTATCCTTTCATGCTATCCAGAAATTCTATGTCATTTCCAATCAACAATATGTCATCCACATATAATATCAGAAATGCTACAGAGCTCCCACTCACTTTATTGTAAATACATGCTTCATCGTAAGTCTGTATAAAACGATAGGCTTTGATCACCTTATCAAAGCGTATATTCCATCTCCGAGATGCTTGAGCCAGTCCATAGATGGATCGCTGGAGCTTGCACACTTTGTTAGCACCTTTAGGATTGACAAAACCTTCTAGTTGCATCATATACAACTCTTCTTTAAGAAATCCATTAAGGAATGCAGTTTTGACATCCATTTGCCAGATTTCATAAAATGCGGCAATTGCAAACATGATTCGGACAGACTTTAAGCATCGCTACGAGTGAGAAAATCTCATCGTAGTCAACACCTTGAACTTGTCGAAAACCTTTTGTGACAAGTCAAGCTTTGTAGATAGTAACACTACCATCAGCGTTCGTCTTCCTCTTGAAGATCCATTTATTCTCTATGGCTTGCCGATCATCGGGCAAATCCACCAAAGTCCACACTTTGTTATCATATATGGATCCTATCTCTGATTTTATGGCCTCAAGCTGTCTATCGAAATCTGGGCTCATCATAGCTTCTTCATAGTTCGTAGGTTCGCCATGCTCTTATAACATGACTTCCAGGACAGGATTACCGTACCACTCTGGAGTGGAACATGTTCTGGTCGACCTACGAAGTTCTGTAGTAACTTGATCTGAAGTTTCATGATCATCATCATTTAGCTTCCTCTCTGGTTGGTGTAGGCATCACGGGGAACTGTTTTCTGTGATGTGCTACTCTCCAATTCGAGAGAAGGTACAATTACCTCATCAAGTTCTACTTTCCTCCCACTCACTTCTTTCGAGAGAAACTCCTTCTCTATAAAGGACCCAAACTTAGCAATAAAGACCTTGCCTTCGGATCTGTAGTAGAAGGTGTACCCAATAGTTTCTTTAGGGTATCCTATGAAGTCGCACTTCTCCGATTTGGGTTCGAGCTTATCTGGCTGAAGCCTATCGACATAAGCATCGCATCCACAAACTTTAAGAAACGACAGCTTAGGTTTTTTTTTTGCCAAAACCACAGTTCATATGGTGTCGTCTCAACGGATTTAGATGGTGCCCTATTTAACGTGAATGCGGCTGTCTCTAATGCATAACCCCAAAACGATAGTGGTAAATCGGTAAGAGACATCATAGATCGCACCATATCTAATAAAGTACAGTTACGACGTTCGGACACACCATTACGCTGTGGTGTTCCAGGTGGCGTGAGTTGTGAAACTATTCCACATTGTTTTAAATGAAGGCCAAACTCATAACTCAAATATTCGCCTCCGCGATCAGATCGTAGAAACTTTATTTTCTTATTACGATGATTCTCCACTTCACTCTAAAATTCTTTGAACTTTTCAAGTGTTTCAGACTTGTGTTTCATTAAGTAGATATACCCATATCTGCTCAAATCATCTGTGAAGGTTAGAAAATAACGATACCCGCCGCGTGCCTCAATACTCATCGGACCGCATACATCGGTATGTATTATTTCCAATAAGTCATTAGCTCGCTCCATTGTTCCGGAGAATGGAGTTTTAGTCATCTTGCCCATGAGTCATGGTTCGCAAGTATCAAATGATTCATAATCAAGTGATTCCAAAAGCCCATCCGCATGGAGTTTCTTCATGCGCTTTACACCAATATGACCTAAACGGCAGTGCCACAAATATGTTGCACTATTATTATCAACTTTACATCTTTTGGCATCAATATTATGAATATGTGTATCACTACGATCGAGATTCAATAAACCATTCACATTGGGTGTATGACCATAGAAGGTTTTATTCATGTACTCAGAACAACAATTATTCTCTGACTTAAATGAATAACTGTATTGCAATAAACATGATCCAATCATATTCATGCTCAACGCAAACACCAAATAACATTTATTTAGGTTCAACACTAATCCCGAAGATAGAAGGAGTGTGCGATGGTGATCGTATCAACCTTGGAATCACTTCCAACACACATTGTCACCTCACACTTAACTAGTCTCTGTTCATTCTGCAACTCCTGTTTCGAGTTAATAATCTTAACTGAACCGGTATCAAATACCCAGGGGTTACTACGAACACTAGTAAAGTACACATCAATAACATGTATATCAAATATAACTTCGTTCACTTTACCATCCTTCTTATCCGCCAAGTATTTGGGGCAGTTCCGCTTCTAGTGACCATTCCCTTTGTAGTATAAGCACTCAGTTTCAGGCTTAGGTCCAGCTTTGGGCTTCTTCACGGGAGCGGCAACTTGCTTGCCATTCTTCTTGAAGTTCCCTTTCTTCCCTTTGCCCTTTTTCTTGAAAGTAGTGGTTTTGTTTAACCATCAACACTTGATGCTCTTTCTTGATTTCTAACTTCCCCGATTTCAGTATCTCGAAGAGCTCAGGAATCGTTTTTGTCATCCCTTGCATATTATAGTTCATCATGAAGTTCTAGTAGCTTGGTGATAGTAACTAGAGAACTTTGTCAATCACTATCTTATCTGGAAGATTAACTCCCACTTGATTCAAGTGATTGTAGTACCCAGACATTCTGAGCACATGCTCACTAGCTGAGCTATTCTCCTCCATCTTGTAGGCAAAGTACTTGTCAGAGGTCTCATACCTCTCAACACGGCCATGAATCTGAAATACCAATTTCAGCTCTTGGAACATCTCATATGCTCCGTGGCGTCCAAAACATTTTTGAAGTCGCGGTTCTAAGCCATAAAGCATGGCGCGCTAAACTATCATGTAGTCATCATATCAAGCTTGCCAAACGTTCATAACGTCTACATCTGCTCCTGCAACAGGTCTGTCACCTAGCGGTGCATCAAGGACATAATTTTTCTGTGCAGCAATGAGGATAATCCTCAGATCATGGACCCAGTCCGCATTATTGCTACTATCATCTTTCAACTTAGTTTTTCTCTAGGAACATATCAAAAACATAGGGGAGCTATATCGCGAGCTAGTGATCTACAACATAGATATGCAAATACTATCAGGACTAAGTTCATGATAAATTAAGTTCAATTAATCAAATTACTTAAGAACTGCCACTTAAATAGACATCCCTCAAGTCATCTAAGTGATACGTGATCCAAATCAACTAACCCATGTCCGATCATCACGTGAGATGGGGTTGTCATCAATGGTGAACATTTCTTTGTTGATCATATCTACTATATAATTCACGTTCGACCTTTCGGTCTCCAGTGTTCCGAAGCCATGTCTGTACATGCTAGGCTCGTCAAGTTTAACCCGAGTATTCCGCATGTGCAAAACTGTCTTGCACCTGTTGTATGTTAACGTTGAGTCTATCACACCCGATCATCACGTGGTGTCTCAACACGACGAACTGTCGCAATGGTACATACTCAGGGAGAACACTTATACCTTGAAATTTAGTGAAGGGATCATCTTATAATGCTACTGCCGTACTAAGCAAAATAAGATGCATAAAAGATAAACATCACATGCAATCAAAATATGTGACATGATATGGCCATTATCATCTTGTGCTTTTGATCTCCATCTCCAAAGCATCGTCATGATCTCCATTGTCACCGGCTCGACACCTTGATCTCCATCGTTGCGTCGTGGTTGTCTCGCCAACTATTGCTTCCACAACTATCGCTAACGCATAGTGATAAAGTAAAACAATTACATGGTGTTTGCATTTCATACAATAAAGCGACAACCATAAGGCTCCTGCCAGTTGCCGATAACTTACAAAACATTATCATCTCATACAACAACGTATATCACATCATGTATTGACCATATCACATCACAACATGCCCTGCAAAAACAAGTTAGACGTCCTCTACTTTGTTGTTGCAAGTTTTACGTGGCTGCTGCGGGCTTCTAGCAAGAACCGTTCTTACCTACGGCAAAAACCACAACGGTGATTCGTCAAGTTTGCTATTTTAACCTTCTTCAAGGACCGGCCGCAGTCAAATTCGATTCAACTAAAGTAGGATAAACAGACACCCGCCAACCACCTTTATGCAAAACTAGTTGCATGTCTGTTGGTGGAACCGGTCTCATGTACGTGGACATGTAAGGTTGGTCCGGGCCGCTTCATCCCACAACACCACCGAATCAAAATAAGACGTTGGTGGTAAGCAGTATGACTATCACCGCCCACAGCTCTTTCTGTTCTACTCGTGCATATCATCTACGCATAGCCCTGGCTCATGATGCCACTGTTGGGAAACGTTGCATGGAAAAAAAAAATTCTACGCACACACAATGATCTATCCATGGAGATGCATAGCAACGAGGAGGAGAGTGTGTCTACGTACCCTCGTAGATCGTAAGCGGAAGTGTTTCACAACGCGGTTGATGTAGTCGAACTTTCTTCATGCTCCCCCGATCGAGTATCGAACGTACGGCACCTCCGAGTTCTGCACACATTCAGCTCGGTGACGTCCCTCGCCTTCTTGATCCAGCAAGACATCGAGGTAGTAGATGAGTTCCGTCAGCACGATGGTGTGGTGACGGTGATGATGAAGTGATCTCCACAGGGCTTCGCCTAAGCACTACGAAAATATGACCGAGGTAGTAAATAGTGGAGGAGGACGCCGCCCACGGCTAAGACAATGTTGTGTCCTAGGGCTGCTGCCTTGCCCTAGGGCTGCTGCCTTGCCCTGCGCCCCCCTTTCCTTATATGAAGAAGGGGGAAGGAAAGAGGGGGGGAAAGGCAAGGAAGGGGGAGTCCTACTCCACACTTTCCTTTTCCTCCCCTCTTTCCTTCTCCTCCTGGCTAGCCTCTATAGGGGGCGCAACAGCCACTTGTGGGCTGGTGTGTTCCCTCCCCTGGCCCGTAAGGCCCATATCTTTGCCGGGGGTGCCCGAAACTCCTTTCCGGTGACCCGATAAGTACCCGGTACCCTCCGAAACACTTCCGGTGTCCAAATACCATCGTCCTATATATCAATCTTTACCTCTCGACCATTTAGAGACTCCTCATCATATCCGTGATCTCATCCGGGATTCTGAACAACATTCGGTCACCAAATCACATAACTCATATAATATTATATCGTCAACGAATGTTAAGCGTGCGGACCCTATAGGTTCGAGAACTATGTAGACATGACCGAGAAACCTCTCTAGTCAATAACCAATAGCGGAACCTGGATGCTCATATTGGCTCCTACATATTCTACGAAGATCTTTATCAGTTGAACCGTTATGACAACATACATAATTCCCTTTGTCCATCGGTATGTTACTTGCCCGAGATTCGATCGTCGGTATCTTAATACCTAGTTCAATCTCGTTACCGGCAAGTCTCTTTACTCGTTCTGTAATACATAACCTCATGACTAACTCCTTAGTCATTTTCTTGCAAGCTTATGATGTGTATTACCGAGAGGGCCCAGAGATACCTCTCCGATACTCGGAGTGACAAATCCTAATCTCGATCTATGCCAACTCAACAAACACCTTCGGAGATACCTGTAGAGCATCTTTATAATCACCCAGTTATGTTGTGACGTTTGATAGCACACAAGGCATTCCTCTGGTATCCGGGAGTTGCATAATCTCATAGTCTAAGGAATATGTATTTCACATGAAGAAAGCAATACCTATAAAACTGAACGATCATTATGCTAAGATAACGGATGGGTCCTCGTCCATCACATCATTCTCCTAATGATGTGATCCTGTTATCAAATGACAACTCATGTCCATGGTTACGAAACCTTGACCATCTTTGATCAACGAGCTAGTCAAGTAGAGGCTCACTTGGGACACGGTGTTTGTTTATGTATTCACACATGTATTTAAGTTTCCAATCAATACAATTCTTGCATGAATAATAAACCTTTATCGTGAATAAGGAAATATAAAATAACAACTTTATTATTGTCTCTAGGGCATATTTCCTTCACAATGTTACGTACGCTTCGATTGGTTGGGTCCCAACTGTCAGGGAGGATAAGGACGCACTTCCTTGTGTGCGAAGATATAGCTGCCAGGTCCCAGCTGTCAGGGGGAGAAATCATTTTTTGTGAGTAATAATGAGGCACTTCCTTGCGTGCGAAGATGTAGCTGGTAGGTCCAGCTGTCAGCCTCACCGCGTAAAGTCCTCTTATGATGGCTATCATTCGTTGACCTCATTAACCACGCCGCGCCGAGAGCATCAAGGCAGTGGACGACGTCGAGGCCTAGGAATGGAACAATGTGGAGCCAGGGAAGACGAGGCAGTGGATGCCCTCGCGGAGGGGAGTACGAGGATTCACTGGTTCGTGTGAAGTGTGAGACTGTCATCGCCGAAGAATAATAGGAGGTGTGAGTGAAGGCCTGGCTAGCGGTGGGAGTAGGGTGGGGCGGTGAGTGATACGTTGGATAATTTTTGATTGTTCCATGCTACGATAGTATCAATTTTGGATGTTTTATATGTCATTATATGCAAGTATATATCATGACATATAAAACATCCAAAAGTGATACTATAATATTTTTTGCATGTTTTTGGCTGTTCAGAAAATCAATATGAAACGAAGTCCAAACGGAGAAAAACTTTGGATTAATTTTTCTGGACCAGAATAGACCCTAGAAGGTTCGGGAGGAGGCCAGAACAGCCACGAGGGACCGACAAGCCCTAGGGGTGCGCCTCCAGGCTTTTGGGCTCCTCATTGCACATCCAAACCTAATTCCACCTTATAAATACTCAAATATTCCCTTGAGATCGGAGAGACACCCAAAATATTTTTTCCGCCGCCGCAAGTTCCAGAACCACGAGATCCCATATGGAGGTGTTCTCCGGTCCTCTGCCGGAGAGGGAATCAATCACGGAGGGGCTCTACATCAACCTTGCCACCCTTACGATGATGCGTGAGTAGTTTACCACAGACCTACGGGTCCATAGTTAGTAGCTAGATGGCTTCTTCTCTCACTTTGATCTTCAATACAATGTTCTTCTTGATGTTCTTGGAGATATATTTGATGTAATGACTTTTTGTGGTGTGTTTGTTGGGATCCGATGAATTGTGAGTTTATGATCAGACCTATCCATGAATATTATTTGAGTTTTCTCTGAACTCTTTTATGCATGGTTACTATAGCCTCGTATTTCTTCTCGATTATTTATTGGTTTGGTATGGTGAACTAGATTGATTTATCTTGCAATGGGAAGAGGTGCTTTGTAATGGGTTCAATCTTACGGTGCTCAATCCTAGTGACAAAAGGGGACATCACACATATGTATCGCTGCTATTAAGGGTAAAAAGATGGAATTTATTCATACGTGAGTTTATCTTGTCTGCATCATGTCATCTTGCTTAAGGCGTTACTCCGTTTTTCCATGAACTTAATACACTAGATGCATGCTGGATAGAGGTCGATGTGTGGAGTAATAGTAGTACATGTAGAATTGTTTCGATCTACTTTTCTTGAATGTGATGCCTACATATGATCATTGCCTTGGATATCATCATAATTATTTTCTTTTTCTATCAATTGCCCAACAATAATTTGTTTACCCACCGTATGCTATTTTCAAGAGAGAAGCCTCTAGTGAAAACTATGGCCCTCGGGTCTATATTCTACCATATATTAAAACCAGAAATACCTTGCTGAGTTTTTCTTTTATTTAGTTTATTTTGTATTTTTGTCCGATTTATCTATCAAAAACTATACAATTTAATCTTGCTCGTAACCATCAAGGGATTGACAACCCCTTGTCCGCGTTTGGCTGCAAGGAGTGTTGTTTGTGTGAAGGTGCTGCTAACGAGTTGTTGCTTGGTTCTCCTACTAGATTGATAACCTTGGATCTTAACTAAGGGAAATACTTATCTCTGTTGTACTGCATCATCCTCTCCTCTTCGGGGAAATCCTAACGCAAATCGCAAGTAGCAGTGAGGCCAACGCAGCAACACAGCCGGCCACGGGAGGCAGGAGCAGGCAGTCCCACGGGCGTTAGTTTGGGCGGCTGGAGCAAGAACATCAGAGATTGAAGAACCAACATGGCTGTTGGATTAACATCAGAGAGGAGTGCGAGACTTACTGGTTCGGGTGGGGGTGGGGCTACACTCGGCAGAGAATAACAGGAGGTGCGGAGGAGTGGAGGGATGGACTGGCCGTTGGTGGGGTAGCGTTTCGCAGCGAGGCATGTGAAGCAGCATCGCTAGATGCCGAAGGCTGGATCAGGCTATCCCGCCAGTGCTGGAGGAAGAAGACGAGAGATGGAAGAAGAATGCCGGCCGTTGGATGTACATCCAACGAATTAGGTTGTCAGAATCTTTTTTTTTACTAAGTTGACAACGCCTTGCGTAGGCTTCGACCTATTGGCCCATAGTGAGCCAGTCCATTTGGTGGGGTTGGTGAAACAATAATATAGCGTTTATGCAGCCCGAAAATCCGTTTTGGTGGCTGAGCTCCAATGAGGCCATTTTTTGAAAAAAAGTCAAAATTCATCAAAATTCATAATTTTACCTATCAAAAAATGCTGAAAAAACTATAGATAAATATGGAGTCATAATGCACAAGTTTGTAAATTTTCAGGACGAAATACATCAAAATGAGGGCTGTGCAAAAAGCCAAATTTGGGACTTTTTAACACATGATACTATTCATTCTCACATGCCATGAATTTGTCTTTTTTGTAAAGATCGCATTTTAAGGTATTTTATCCTGAAGTTTTACACACATACGCGTAACGTCCTTGTTTACTTGTACAATTTTTTTCAGAATATTTTGAAACTGAAAAGTTTGAATTTTGAATTTTTTAAAAAAGGCCTCCATGGAGGTCGAGAACCAAAACACCTCACTCCTATGCAGCCCATTTATATATTTTGTTAGAATTTACATCCAATTGTGTTTTTTTGAAACACATTGATTTGTTGGGCTGGGTGAAACTATCATGTTGGGCTGGACAGAGAAATGTTATAAAAACATAAACCGGTGCGAGATATTTTGTTATAAAACTACATAATTTGCTGAGAGTAAACACGCGATTGCACGTCTATTACTGCATTGGTGCATAAAATATTAGCAAGCTTATGTGCGCAATCACCAAGAATTAACCCGCCAACTTATTATTAAACAATTATTATTGTTATTTTGTAAGAAATTATCTATTTACTAAATAAATATAATTTTATTTTGATGAGTTAATAAGACGTGGGGTATCCCATAGTTAGATTCATGTCTGAACATGGGCTCTCTCAGCGATTTCGAATTTCTGGCCATTGGATCTCACTCTTCATGCGATTTGGGCCGTCGGATCTGCCCCTAGGATGAGCTAGGCTGTTGGATAAAATTCGGAGTTGGAGTAATGAATAGTGGTTTTCTTTTCTCAACTCAGTATATTAGGCGGATGTCGCTGACATGTGGGGTCTGGCGCTCATGGGCCAAGCCTGTCAGTGGCTTGGGTGCGTAGACGTCCCGTGCGGGTGGCTCACAGTCAAAAAATCATGCCGCCGCCTATAAATCTCAAATCCCGCTGAGGGTGTTAGAGGGATTTCGCTTTCTTGCCCTTGCGGGGCGTGCTGTTGGTGGACATTTCAGTGTAGAGGAGAGGAGGGCACCCGATTGGTTGATAACCCTAGCCGCCATCCCCATCCCAGCGCGCCACCTCCTTTGCAGCCGCCGCCATGCTCCCGTCCGGTTCTCCTCTCCAGTCGTCGAGCTCGCCTCCGCCACTGATCTCACCTGTCCCTCTCGCACCACCAACCCCGACTCCACCCCTGTACGCGGCGAGCTCGATGAGCAAGGCCGACATCTGGGCTACTGTACGAGGGCCAGGGCGAGCACGCCCCGGAGCATGGCAGCCTTTGCTTCCGCTTCTTGTCCGATGGGCACCTCTGCGCGTGCGACGACCTAGGTGCCGCCGCTGTCACCACCGACGCAGCCTGAGACGGAGGCGACAACCACGAGCTGCCATCACCAGGACGAGCGACGGCTGCCGAGACGGCCGTCCATGTCGCCGGTGTCATCGGCCTTCAGGTGCTCTTCCTCCCGTCTCAAGCTCTCAGCTAGGGTTCCTGTCCTTCCTCTCACTTCTTTCTCTCCCACGCATGTCTCTCTCCATCATCGCCGTCGCCATCCACACGAGGAGAACCACCCACGAGGACACCCACGCCTCCTCCAGCCACGAGGGTGACGCGGAGGAGGACACAGGGGAAGGGAACCCTTCTCTCAAGGGGAAGAGGGAAGCGCTCGAGGGCGCTGAGGAGGAAGCATGGCCTAAAGGCCCGAAGAGGCACAAGGCCTCCGCTACCCTGCCGGAGAAGGTTAACTTCTCCAATGAGTCGGACGGGGACCTCCTCGAGCTAGGGAGGAAGAAACCGGTACCCCAGAGGTGCATTATATCAACCAGATTTGGACTTCAAAAGCCTATTCATCAAATAAAACTTACTCCCTCCATAAAGAAATATAAGAGCGTTCAGATAACTAAGGTAGCGATCTAAACAATCTTATATTTCTTTACAAAGGGAGTATAAAGGTTATTTTTCCAGTCCGCTGACACTAGTGCAGAATCGAGCTTTAGTCCCGTTTCACCAACCGGCACTAAAGGGTGGGGACTAAAGCTCCCCCCCCCTTTAGTGCCGGTTCGTGACGACCCGGGACCAAAGGCCCACCACGTGGCACGAGCCCGCGCCTGGGGGCTGGGGGCCGTTAGTCCCGGGACTAAAAGGTTTAGGGGTTTATGGGTTTATTGTTTATTTTTCATTTAAATTTGTGTTTTCCATTTAATTCTTTTTCATTTCAAACATATTTTACGCTACTACATACTGTACACGTTATGCATATATATAAATAGAATTTCTCGTAAAACCGATCATATATATATATCATCGAATTTCTCGTACGACCATTCACATACACACACACACACACACACACACACACACACACACACACACACATATATATATATATATATATATATATATATATATATACACAATTTCTCCTATAATTTGCAGATCATTACATGGAGGCATTAGGTGTAATGGTATTCTCCTTTGGGATCTATGACCTGGTGCTACTTCTTGAGCTTGCGTTGGTTTTTCCCTTGAAGAGGAAAGGGTGATGCAGCAAAGTAGAGATAAGTATTTCCCTCAGTTGAGAACCAAGGTATCAATCCAGTAGGAGAAACACGCAAGTCCCCAATATATGCACCTGCACAAACAATCAAACACTTGCACCCAACGTGGAAAAGGGGTTGTCAATCCCTTCACGGTCAATTGCAAAGGTAAGATCCAATAGAGATAGATATAAAAGATTACTAAAACGTAAAATAAAGTAAATATAAATAAAGTGCAGCAAGGTATTTTTGGTATATTTGATACATAGATCTGAAAATATAATGAGGAAAATAGACCCGGGGGCCATAGGTTTCACTAGAGGCTTCTCTCTTGAAGGCAAATAATATGGTGGGTAAACAAATTACTGTCGAGCAATTGATAGAAAAGCGCGTCCATGTCAAGTAGACCAACTCCTGCCTGCATCTACTACTATTACTCCACACATCGACCGACTCCTGCCTGCATCTAGAGTATTAAGTTCATAAGAACATAGTAATGCATTAAGTAAGATGACATGATGTAGCGGGATAAACTCAAGCAATATCATGAAAACCCCATCTTGTTATCCCCGATGGGAACAATGCAATATGTGTCTCGCTACCCCTACTTTGTCACTGGGTGAAATCACGCAAGATTGAACCCAAAGCTAAGAACCTCTCCCATTACAAGAAAATCCAATCTAGTTGGCCAAACCAAATCGATAATTCGAAGAGAAATACAAAGATATTAAATCATGCATATAAGAATTCAGAGAAGATTCAAATAATATTCATATATAACCTGATCATAAATCCACAATTCATCGGATCTAGACAAACACACCGCAAAAGAAGATTACATCGGATAGATCTCCAAGAACATCGAGGAGAACATGGTATTGAGAATCAAAGAGAGAGAAGAAGCCATCTAGCTACTAGCTATGGACCCATAGGTCTGTGATAAACTACTCACGCTTCATCGGAAGGTCAATAGGGTTGATGTAGATGCCCTCCGTGATCGAATCCCCCTCCGGTAGATTGCCAGAAAAGGTTCCAAGATGGGATCTCACAGGTACAGAAGGTTGCGGAAGCGGAAAAGTATTTTTGTGGATGCTTCCGGAGGTTCTGGAATATATGCGAATATATAGGAGTAAGAAGTAGGTCAGGGGATCCTCGAGGGGGCCACAAGGTAGGGGGCGCCCTCCACCCTTGTCGCCACCTCATGGCTCTTCTGGCTTGGACTCCAAGTCCTATGGGTGTCTAAGGGTCCAAGAAAAATCATCGTGAAGTTTTATTCCGTTTGGACTCCGTTTTATATTCTTTTTCTGTGAAACTCTAAAACAAGGAAAAAACAGGAACTGGCACTGGGCTCTAGGTTAATAGGTTAGTCCCAAAAACAATATAAAATAGCATATAAATGCATATAAAACATCCAAAACAGATAATATAATAGCATGGAACAATAAAAAATTATAGATACATTGGAGACATATCAAGCATCCCCAAGCTTAATTCCTGCTCGTCCTCGAGTAGGTAAATGATAAAAACAATTTTTTTGATGTGGAATGCTACCTGACATATTTATCCATGTAATTTTCTTTATTGTGGCATGAATGTTCAGATCCATGAGATTCAAAACAAAAGTTTGTTATTGACATAAAAACAATAATACTTCAAGCATACTAATAAGGCAATCATGTCTTCTCAAAATACTATGGCTAAAGAAAGTTATCCCGACAAAATCATATAGTCTGGCTATGCTCCATCTTCGTCACACAAAGTATTACATTATGCACAAACCCGATGACAAGCCAAGCAATTGTTTCATACTTTTGATGTTCTCAAACCTTTTCAACTTTCACGCAATACATGAGCGTGAGCCATGGATATAGCACTATAGGTGGAGTTGAATATGGTGGTTGTGGAGGAGATAAAAAGAAGGAGATGGTCTCATATCAACTAGGCGTATCAACGGGCTATGGAGATGCCCATCAATAGATATCAATGTGAGTGAGTAGGGATTGCCATGCAACGGATGCACTAGAGCTATAAGTGTATGAAAGCTCAAAAAGAAACTAAGTGGGTGTGCATCCAACTTGCTTGCTCATGAAGACCTAGGGCATTTGAGGAAGCCCATCATTGGAATATACAAGCCAAGTTCTATAACAAAAATTTCCCACTAGTAATATGTGAAAGTGACAAAATAGGAGACTCTCTTTCATGAAGAACATGGTGCTACTTTAAAGCAGAATTGTGG
Organism: Thinopyrum elongatum; assembly: GCA_011799875.1. Taxonomy (NCBI): domain Eukaryota; kingdom Viridiplantae; phylum Streptophyta; class Magnoliopsida; order Poales; family Poaceae; genus Thinopyrum; species Thinopyrum elongatum. The sequence continues at coordinate 692,231,717 of CM022298.1, read as the reverse complement.
AAAAGGATAGTAACATTGCCCCTTCTCTCTTTTCTCTCATTTTTTTTCTTTTTTTTCTTTTGGTGGGCTTCTTTGGCCTCTTTTTTTTATTTGGGCTTCTTTTTCCTCTTTTATTTTGATAACCTCACATGGGACAATGTTCTAATAATGATGATCATCACACTTTTATTTACTTACAACTCAAAATTACAACTCAATACTTGAACAAAGGTATGACTCTATATGAATGCCTCCGGCGGTGTACCGGGATGTGCAATGATCTAGCGTAGCAAATGACATCAAAAAATGGACAAGACATGTAAACATCATGCTAGCTATCTTACGATCATGCAAAGCAATATGACAATGATGAAGCGTGTCATGCTAAACGGAACGGTGGAAGTTGCATGGCAATATATCTCAGAATGGCTATGGAAATGCCATAATAGGTAGGTATGGTGGCTGTTTTGAGGAAAGTATAAGGTGGGAGTAATGCACCGGCGAAAGTTGCGCGGTACTTGAGAGGCTAGCAATGGTGGAAGGGTGAGAGTGCGTATAATCCATGGACTCAACATTAGTCATAAAGAACTCACATACTTATTGCAAAAGTCTATTAGCTATCGAAACAAAGTACTACGCGCATGCTCCTTGGGGGATAGATTGGTAGGAAAAGATCATCGCTCGTCCCCGAGCGCCACTCATAAGGAAGACAATCAATAAATACGTCATGCTCCAACTTCGTTACATAACGGTTCACCATACGTGCATGCTACGGGAATCACAAACTTTACAACAAGTATTCTTACCAATCCACAATTACTCACTAGCATGACTCTAATATCACCATCTCTATATCTCAAAACAATCATAAGGAATCAAACTTCACATAGTATTCAATGCACTTTTTATGAAAGTTTTTATTATATCCCTCTTGGATGCCCATCATATTAGGACTAAATTCATAACCTAAGCAAATTACCATGCTGTTTAGAGAGACTCTCAAAATAATATAAGTGAAGCAAGAGAGTTCAATAATTTCTATAAAATAAAGCCACCGCCGTGCTGAAAAGATATAAGTGAAGCACATAGAGTATTCTAATAAATTCACGATTCATGCGTGTCCCTCTCAAAAGGTGTGTACAGCAAGGATGATTGCGGAAAACTAAAAAGCAAAGACTCATATCATACAAGATGCTCCAGGCAAAACACATATCATGTTGTGAATAAAAATATAGCCTCAAGTAAATTTACCGATAGACGAAGACGAAAGAGGGGATGCCATCCTGGACATCCCCAAGCTTAGGCTCTTGGTTTTCCTTGAATATTACCATGGGGTGGCTTGGGAATCCCCAAGCTTAGGCTCTTGCCACTCCTTATTCCATAGTCCATCAAATCTTTACCCAAAACTTGAAAACTTCACAACACAAAACTCAATAGAAAACTCATGAGATCCGTTAGTATAAGTAAATAAATCACCACTTTTGGTACTGTTGTGAACTCATTCTTTATTTATATTGGTGTAATATCTACTGTATTCCAACTTTTACATGGTTCGTACCCCCCGATACTAGCCATAGATTCATCAAAATAAGCAAACAACACATAGAAAACAGAATCTGTAAAAAACAGAACAGTCTGTAGCAATCTGTAAACTTCGAATACTTTTGTAACTCTAAAAATTATGAAAAATTAGGAAAACAGAGGCAATTTGTATATAAATCTTGTGTAAAATATTCAAAGCAAAAGCATGCTTCTGTGATTTATGAAAATTATTTTACTGGGCGCAAAAGTCTCTGTTTTTCATCAAGATCAAATCAACTATCACCGTAAGCCATCCCAAAGGTCTTACTTGGCTCAAATACTAAATAAAAACTCTTAAACACAATCATAACAGTATCATAATTGTGTGTTTATTAAAAAACAGTAGGAAAAAAATAAAAAATAAAATTGGGTTGCCTCCCAACAAGCGCTATTGTTTAACGCCCCTAGCTAGGCATAAAGCATAGATCTAGGTATTGTCATCTTTGGCCCTTATCTTTTTAGTGGAGTTATGATCAAATCCATGAGGTTCTTTGCTTTTCCCTTCATCTTCAGAAATCTTAATATCTAGAGCATCTAACCGCTTGTTGCAAAGAGTGATCAACATATTCATGCGGTGGAGGTTTCCACTAATATTTTTGAGAGGTTCAAAAGATTTTTGCAAATCAACCACATTTTTCTGTACTTCACACAACTTTTCCAAAACGTGTGTTCCCTCGTGGGTATGATGGAATCCCTTTTGTGAGGGTAATGTTCCTACCACACCTTGTAGTAGTTCATAAGCAAAGTTGGCATCAATCTCAGCAAAATTTCCGTTAGCAGCGAAATCCAAAAGTTGCCTATGGGGCATGGTTAGCCCAATATAAAAATTACGAAGTAAAATCTTAATATCCCCCTTTTTAGTATAGATGCGATAAGATTCTAACATCCTATACCAAGCATCCTTTAAATTTTCTCCTTGTTTCTGTTTAAAGTGAAGAACTTCAAAGTCTGGAGACAAAGGAGGTGTTGCAGAGCTAGTCATAGTGAGAAGATAAAGACAAGGCAAACGACTTGGTACACAAGCAAACAAAAGGCAAATGAAAAGACGAACGGAAGAAGGGCGAATAAAAAGGCAAATATTTTTTTGCTTTTTTGAAGATGTTTTAGAAGTGGTGGAGAGGAAAATGAGAGGCGAATGGCAAATAATGTAATGCAAGAGATGAGAGTTTATGATGGGTACTTGGTAGGCTTGATGTAGATCTCCCCGGCAACGGCGCCAGAAATTCTTCCTACTACTTCTTGAGCTTGCGTTGTTTTTTCCCTTGCAGAGGAAAGGGTGATGCAGCAAAGTAGAGATAAGTATTTCCCTCAGTTGAGAACCAAGGTGTTAATCCAGTAGGAGAAACACGTAAGTCCCCAATATATGCACCTACACAAACAATCAAACACTTGCACCCAACGCGGAAAAGGGGTTGTCAATCCCTTAACGGTCAATTGCAAAGGTAAGATCCAATAGAGATAGATATAAAAGATTACTAAAATGTAAAATAAAGTAAATATAAATAAAGTGCAGCAAGGTATTTTTGGTATTTTTGATATATAGATCTGAAAATATAATGAGGAAAATAGACCCAGGGGCCATAGGTGTCACTAGAGGCTTCTCTCTTGAAGGCAAATAATACAGTGGGTAAACAAATTACTGTCGAGCAATTGATAGAAAAGCGCAAAGTTATGACGATATCCAAGGCAATGATTATGAATATAGGCATCACGTTCATGTCAAGTAGTCCGACTCCTGCCTGCATCTACTACTATTACTCCACACATCGACCGACTCCTGCCAGCATCTAGAGTATTAAGTTCATAAGAACAGAGTAATGCATTAAGTAAGATGACAAGATGTAGCGGTATAAACTGAAGCAATATGATGAAAACCCCATGTTGTCATCCCCCATGGCAACAATGCAATACGTGTCTCGCTACCCCTACTTTGTCACTGGATGAAATCACGCAAGATTGAACCCAAAGCTAAGCACCTCTCCAATTGCAAGAAAAACCGATCAAGTTGGCCAAACCAAACCAATAATTCGAAGAGAAATACAAAGATATTAAATCAGGCATATAAGAATTCAGAGAAGATTCAAATAATATTCATAGATAACCTGATCATAAATCCACAATTCATCGGATCTCGACAAACACACCGTAAAAGAAGATTACATCAGATAGACCTCCAAGAACATTGAGGAGAACATGGTATTGAGAACCAAAGAGAGAGAAGAAGTCATCTAGCTACTAGCTATGGACCCGTAGGTCTGTGGTAAACTACTCACGCTTCATTGGAAGGGCAATAGGGTTGATGTAGATGCCCTCCATGATCGAATCCCCCTCCGGCAGATTGCCAGAAAAGGTCCCAAGATGGGATCTCACGGGTATAGAAGGTTGCGGCAGCGGAATTTTTTTTTGTGGACGCTTCTGGAGGTTCTGGAATATATGTGAATATATAGGTGGAAGAAGTAGGTCAGGGGATCCCTGAGGGGGCCACAAGGTAGGGGGAGCCGCCCCTAGGGCGCGCCCTCCACCCTTGCCGCTGCCTCGTGGCTCTTCTGGCTTGGACTCCAAGTCCTCTGGGTGTCTTCGGGTCCAAGAAAAATCATCGTGAAGTTTTATTCCGTTTGGACTCCATTTGATATTCCTTTTCAGCGAAACACTAAAACAAGGAAAAAACAGAAACTGGCACTGGGCTCTAGGTTAATAGGTTAGTCCCAAAAATAATATAAAATAGCATATAAAACATCCAAAATAGATAATATAATAGCATGGAACAATAAAAAATTATAGATATGTTGGAGACGTATCACCTGGTCGAGCAAAAATCCCGCTATTTCCTCTTGAATTGCTCGTACGCGGTCCCCTGGTAGGAGCGTATCCCACATCTCTTGCATCTTTATTAAAACAGAAGATCAATATGAATATATTAGTTGTGTGCATATATATTAGATCATGATAAAAAGAATTGTGAATAGTGTTGTGGCAAACGTACCCAAAGTTGTCTATCACTTTTGGACCTTTCGGACGTCATCATGCGATTATTCTCGCAAACATAGTATGCACATAAATTATTCCCCGGTGCCTGCCTCAAGGCCTTTACGAGAATAGAATTCAATCAGATAATAATTAATCAACATGATAATGGTATTGAAACTAGAATTAAAGAGATGCACGGACGTAGCTAGCTAGTACTACTTAATTAATTACCTTGGGTCACACCCATTTTAGCTGTTCTTTCCATTGGCCTTCAACCTGTTTGATGAACTTTTGCCAAGCCCTGCACGCCGGCAAAGAAAATGAATAAAGGAGTTATTAATTAGTTGATATCAGGAAATGAACTAAAGAGGCCGACATAGTGCGATAATGATTGAAATTACCTGTCGACCATCCCCCTCATGATTGCGTAGTCATTAACATCTTTAAGAAGTGAGTCCAGTACTTGAACTTTTCCCTCGACAACTTCAATGATTAGCAGGATCCAGTGATAATTAAGCGGGCATGTGCATAACTCATCAACTACACTTATTAACATCTAGTAAGCAAAAATAGAAATTGTAGTACAAGATATAGTAACACTCACCCGAAGTTGTAAGGAGGTAGTATTTCTGGTTGGTTATTTAGTCGCTTCAAAAACTCTAGCAAGCTTCTCTCTGTGTCTTTTCTCGACCAGTCACGTGACCATGTCTCTTGATTAATGGTATTTGGGTCAATGAACCCAATGCCATAGCGTCCTGCTCTTTTCATTTCATACATCTTCATTCTGCATAATACCACAGAAAAGAATATAGTGAGGATAATTACAGGTAATGAACGAGCACAGCTAGCAAGAGACTTAAATTACAGAAAGAAATCACTTACAGACAATTGCAACTGATGATAGATTTGTCGAGTGCATCTTGATTTAATAACTGAAACATTTCTTGAAACTCAACCGACAAATCTTTTTCATGGTAGTAATGCTCTTCCTTGACTTTCACCATGAGGTACTCTTGCCCATTCTTTACTTCTCTCAGGTACCATTCATGCAATGTGTGCATTCTCGTTGATAGAAGCGGGATCGCCTTAGGCCTGACCATAGGTTGGCCGCGGACATATTTCCATGTTACTTCATCATCTGTAATCCCGGCGATAGGCTCGATACCTAGGAGTTGATAAACAGTGACACCGACCTCTTTAGCCATCCTTCTATGCTCGTCGGTTATTACCGGCTGATCGGCGGTACTCTCATGTGGTTGTACAATGAGCGGGGGGATCGATTTCACTGCTTGTACTCCCAGCTGGGGGATAGTTTCCCGCATTTTTTAGCAGCTCCTTGGCTCGAGCTCGAGCTCGACTCCTTTGATTTTTGTGCACGATATGACTTCTTAATAGAGCGCTCATAGTCCGAGTCCCTTCTCTTCATAGTCGGTTTAGCATTATCAATAAAGTGTTGTATCACTTTCTCAGGTATTTTCTCCTTTGGCGGTGGGGCGGTTTCGGTCCAAAATGTGACCTCAATTGGGCTTGCACTTCGGCATTGGTTTCCTTGTCAGTCATCTCATAAGGCAACTTTGGAGGAGCCTTGAGGCTTGGACCTTATCTGAATTTCTTGCCTGTTGTACCGCTAGCCACCATGGATGCGGCGCCTCTCTTCCGCTGTTGCTGAGGTGGCGGAGTCGGCTGACGCGGTGCCAGACTTGGAGGAGCAAGAGTCGGTTGACACGATGTACTTGGAGGAGGAGTCGACTGACGCGGCGCCGGACTTGTTGGAACAGGAGTTGACTGACGCGGCGGACTTGGAGGAGGAGTCGACTGACGCGGCACCGGACTTGTTGGAGCAGGAGTCGGCTGACGCAGGCGCACTTGTTGGAGCAGGAGTCGGCTGACGCGGGCGCACTTGTTGGAGCAGGAGTCGGTTGCCTTGGAAAGACGATGCAATCCTTTCTCCATAGAATGATACGATGTATGGCATCTCGCAGTGTGCGCTCCTCGTCACCTCCAAGAATGTCAAGCTCTAGCTCGTTATATCCTGTCATCACTTCATCAACCCCAACATGAGCATAGCCAGCTGGAATCGGATTGCAATGGAAGGTTGCTTCAGGGGGATTTGTTAAAGCGTAGCCGTCTGCCACCTTCATGGATATGTTCTTCACTTTCATGTGTAGCTCACAAGGTGTCGTAGCTATGATATGATCCACGGGGTATCTAGCCAGCAGTGCATCATCGGCCTGTGTGGAACCCACGCTGCTTCTCGGCATAGATGGGACAGGGCTATCCAATGCTGGAACCGCTAGCTGCTGCCGCTGCTGAGATGCCCTGTCCTGGCTAAGTGAGTTGATCTGCTCCTGCTGCCTTATGAAAGCGCGTTCCAACTCCGCGTGCTTTGATTCTACCTGTTGAATGCGGTCTGCTTCCTACTTCCTCTGCTCCTCCTCCAGCTTCCTCTTGTGCTACTCCTACTGCTTCTTTCTCGCACGGCTTCTATAGTCGGCGTTCCAATCCGCAAACCCCTCATACCGAGGAACAACACCTTTGCCTCATGTTCGTCCTGGGTGTTCAGGATTCTTCAGGGCGCGCATAAGCCCGTCGTTCTCTCTGTTGGGCGTGAACACCCCCCGTTTGAGCCTCTTCTATTGAAACAAGTAAAGTGTCAGAGGCTTCTTTAAGACTTGCCCGCTCCATAACTAGCCCTGTCTCTGGGTCCAACATCCCCCCATGCGCATAAAACCAAGTCATGCACCTTTCAGGCTAGCTCAATGTAACTGGAGTGACCCCTGCAGCAATCATCTCTTGCTCAGCGGTATCCCACTTAGGTCGGGCCACCTCGTAGCCATCTGGCCCCAGATTATGGTGCCACTTCTTTTTCACAGCATTAATCTTGTTTATTCTCTACCGTTCCTGAGCTATTTCTGATTCCTTGAACTTCACCAAAGCGTCCCAGTGATCTCTTGCCTTCTCCAGTGTTCCCTTGAATTCTGGAGTCTGCTTTCCTACTTTGACGTATGCGGCCCATACATTTTTTTGTGGTTGTTGAATGCTATTGCCATCTTCTTAAGAGCACTCTTCTTGACTTTCTCCAGATCTGCATCTGTCAAACGATCTGGTAGGGTGAAATGTGACATGAGCGATTCCCAAAGCAGATCTTTTGCTCTTTTGGAGACAAAAGTAACATCTGGATCTCCCTTTGCTGGCTTTTTCCATTATTGAACGGAGATCGGGATTTGGTCGCTGACAATAACTCCGCATTGACGAATGAACTTGTTCGCATTCTTCTTAGGTTCAAGCGGTTCGCCATTATTTTTTATGGCATCGATGTTGTACTTTACGCCATCCTATAACTTTTTGGCCGGGCCTCGAACTGCCCCTTTGCTTGTAGAAGATTTGCTCGATCCGGAGGGCTAAAAGAAGAAAGATCGATTCGTTAATATATATACAAATCAATTAAAACTTGTGATGATCACCAGATGCCTTATATAAATATACCTCGCCGGTCTTTGTTATTTGAAGAACAACATTTCCTTCGTCATCATTGTTGTGGACTTCATCTATTCGTTCATCTTCATCAAATATCATACCCTCACCGGTATTGTTCAGATATTGCAAGCCGTCATCTTCTTCATTCTCATCTGGGATTGGGGAGCGTATGATGTCGAACATAGTCTCTTCTCCTTCTCTGCCGGTATTGTCCATAGCTTTTATTTAACTAATCCATAAGAAAGATAAAACAATTTAGTATTCAAATTAGAATGCATGCAATCAATAAGGAAAAACTGAATCATAGTAGATAATACCCATCTTGAATAATATCACTAATATATACATCTCGAATAATCCAGATAATATGCATCATCGAATATAATCTCGAATACATCATCTCGAATATTATCGAATAATATAATCTCGAATACATTGTCTCGAATATTATCGAATATAATCTCGAATACATCTTGAGTATTATCACTAATACATCTCGAATATTATCATATGTATAACATCACTAGCTAACATCACTCGCGGTGGACACCCAAAGAGAAGGAACGATCACGGGATCATAGCTCGGGTGAGATCCCTGAAGAACCTGCCAGGTATTGGAGAACCTGACGTCCAACGCAACCATGTAGCGACGGACGTGCTCGTCCTCCTCCATGACACGCTGACGTACCACCTCCGCGAGGGACGCCAGCCTCCGCACCGAATGTGGCCCACGCGCCCGCCATCAAAGAAGCTCCAGGTCGACGACGAGAGGCGGATTCCTCACCAAGATGCGCGCCCCTGAAGGTAGCAACTCCAAGTGCCAGCCCGGTGGAGTCCAGTCCCGGACATGGCGCCTCTGAAGCAGGATGTCGTCGCGAACGAGTCGACGACGTGGATGCGGGCCGGGCATCGTTGAGATCGAGAACAAATTATATGCAAATTTTAACATTTTTTAAATGCTTGATTTTGATTTTTGTAATTCTTTTTCACTTGATTTTTTGCAAATACGTACATGACAAATACTATGATACAACATTAAAAGTATAAAAAACTAAAAAAACATTCATCTAACATTTATATCTCTAACATTTCTCTATATAATTAACTAAAAGTATAAAAAACTAAGAAGCATTCATCTAACATTTATATATCTAACATTCATCTAACATTTCTATAACTAAAATTATAAAAAACTAAAAAACATTCAACATTTCTATAACTAAAAAACAGAAAAACAGAAAAGAATGTGTGTGGTGTGTGTGTGTGTGTGTGTTATGCATGTGTGTTTGTGTGTTCATATGCATGTGTGTGTGTGTGTGGGCTCGATCGGGGAGGGGCAGCCATGGTGGCAGGGGCGCGGTAGAGGGGGAGAGGGAGCAAAGGGGCTCACTGGTCGACGGCGACAGCGAGGTCGAGGAGGGGGCGGCGACGGTGACGGCGCGCGAGGTCGAGGAGGGGGCGTCGAGGTCGACATGCGACGGCGATGGCGCAGCGAGGTGACGGCGACGGCGATGGCGAGGCGCGGCAACAGCGACGGCGGCGGGGTGCTGATCCGGCAGTCTGGCGGTGTCGTGTTCGGCGTCGTCGAGGGGGAAAAGCGGCGAGTTCTGAAATTTTGCATACTGCCGCTTATATACAAACACCTATAGTCGCGGTTGGTGGCTCCAACTGTGACTAAAGGACCCCCTTTAGTCGCGGTTGGAGCCACGAACCGCGACTAAAGGTGAAATTCACCCAGCCGGAGCGGCAGGAAGCGCAGGCCTTCAGTCCTGGTTGGTGGCTCCAACCGCGACTAAAGGGGGGCCTTTAGTCGCGGTTGGAGCCACCAACCGCGACTAAAGGCCTGCGCTTCCCGTGTCGAATGTTTAGTCCCACCTCGCTAGTTGAGAGGAGTTAACACCGGTTTATAAGCCCCACCGCGGCGACCGTGTCGAGGTCCTCTCTAAGCAGGCCTTTGTGGGCCTATTGAACCTGTGCTGCCCTGTGGGGCCTACTGGGCCGTACGGGCCTGCATCCTGGCCCAACTAGAGGTTGGGTTTCTAGTCGTATGCAGGCCGTGGCGGCCCAGTAGGCGGGCTTTTTTTAATTTATTTAGTTTTCTGTTTTTTTCTGCTTTATTTATTTTCTTTGGTTTCTGAGTTGTTTTTTGCTTTATTTAGAGTTTCTTTGTGAATCTTTTTGCTTTAGGTCACAAAAATTATAAATTTTTTGTTAGTGCCAGTAGTTTTCAAATTTGGATAGTTTTAATTTGAATTATTTGAAATTTGTGTGAATCACTAGTTTGTGAATAACTTTACTTCAAAAATAGATTTTTCAGTGATTCTTTTTTCCGCTGTTTAATATTAGTGTGTTTTATCATTATATTCAATTTGGTAATTCTTAGGTTATTTTAAAATATGAAATACCTTTGTAACCGATGAGTTTTGTCCGAAACCCTATTACTTCGAAAGAGATTGTCCATTTTGTACACGAAGTGCATCCAGTTTTTGCCGTAACCCTCTCAACTTTTTAGCACATGCTATGTGGGTGAAATGATGATACCATGCCAACTTTCAACCTTTTCAGAGTTCATTTGTAGTGCTTTTCAGTTTCAGGGTCGTTTAGCTCAAAAAATCAGTAAATGCATGAAAAATAGCAAATGAAGTCAGATAGGGTTGATAATTGATGACGTGACTTTGAATGGTGCATATTGAATGCACAAAAAGTCTAGAGTTGAAATAAGTTTAAAAAAATGAAATGCCTTTGTAACAGATGAGTCTTCGTCCGAAACCCTGATACTTCGAAAGGGATTGTCCATTTTGTACACGAAGTGCATCCAGTTTTTGCCGTAACCCTCTCAACTCTTTAGCACATGCTATGTTGGTGAAATGATGATACCATGCCAACTTTCAACCTTTTCAGAGTTCATTTGTACTGCTTTTCAATTTCAGGGTCGTTTAGCTCAAAAAAATCTGTAAATGCATGAAAAATAGCAAATGAAGTCAGATAGGGTTGAAAATCGATGACGTGGCTTTGAATGGTGCATACTGAACGCACAAAAAGTCTGGAGTTGAAATAAGTTTTAAAAAATGAAATGCCTTTTGTAACAAATGAGTTTCCGCCCGAAACCCTGATGCTTCGAAAGAGATTGTCCATTTTGTACACGAAGTGCATCCAGTTTTTGCCGTAACCCTCTCAAATTTTTAGCACATGCAATGTGGGTGAAATTATGATACCATGCCAACTTTCAACATTTTCAAAGTTCATTTGTAGTGCTTTTCAGTTTCAAGGTCGTTTAGCTCAAAAAAATCACTAAATGCATGAAAAATAGCAAATGAAGTCAGATAGGGTTGAAAATTGATGATGTGTCTTTGAATGGTGCATACTAAACGCACAAAAAGTCTGGAGTTGAAATAAGTTTTGGAACATGAAATGCTGTTGTAACAGATGAGTTTTCGTCGAAAACCTGATACTTCGAAAGAGATTGTCCATTTTGTACACGAAGTGCATCTAGTTTTTGCCGTAACCCTCTCAACTTTTTAGCACAAGCTATGTGGGTGAAATGATGATATCATGCCAAATTTCAACCTTTTCAGAGTTCATTTGTAGTGCTTTCCAATTTCAGGGTCGTTTAACTCAAAATAATCAGTAAATGCATGAAAAATAGCAAATGAAGTCAGATAGGGTTGAAAATTGATGACGTGGCTTTGAATGCTGCATACTGAATGCAAAAAAAGTCTGGAGTTGAAATAAGTTTTAAAAAATCAAATGCCTTTGTAACAGATGAGTTTTGGTCCGAAACCCTGATACTTCGAAAGAGATTGTCCATTTTGTACACGAAGTGCATCCATTTTTTGGCGTAACCCTCTCAACTTTTTACCACATGCTATGTGGGTGAAATGATGATACCATGCCAACTTTCAGCCTTTTCAGAGTTCATTTGTAGTGCTTTTCAATTTCAGGGTCGTTTAGCTCTAAAAAAAATCTGTAAATGCATGAAAAATAGCAAATGATGTGAGATAGGGTTGAAAATTGATGACGTGGCTTTGAATGGTGCATACTGAAAGCACAAAAAGTCTGGAGTTGAAATAAGTTTTAAAAAATGAAATGCCTTTGTAACAAATGAGTTTTCGTCTGAAACCCTGATACTTCGAAAGAGATTGTCCATTTTGTACATGCTTCCAGTTTTTGCCGTAACCCTCTCAACTTTTTAGCACATGCTATGTGGGTGAAATGATGATACCATGCCAACTCTCAACCTTTTCAAAGTTCATTTGTAGTGCTTTTCAGTTTCAGGGTCGTTTAGCACACAAAAAATCAGTAAATGCATGAAAAATAGCAAATGAAGTCAGATAGGGTTGAAAATTGATGACGTGACTTTGAATGGTGTATACTAAACGCAAAAAAAGTCTGGAGTTGAAATAAGTTTTAGAAAATGAAATGCCTTTGTAACAGATGAGTTTTCGTCCGAAATCCTGATACTTCGAAAGAGATTGTCCATTTTGTACATGAAGTGCATCCAATTTTTGCCGTAACCCTCTCAACTTTTTAGCACATTCTATGTGGGTGAAATGATGATACCATGCCAAATTTCAACCTTTTCAGAGTTCATTTGTAGTGCTTTCCAATTTCAGGGTCGTTTAACTCAAAAAAATCAGTAAATGCATGAAAAATAGCGAATGAAGTCAAATAGGGTTGAAAATTTATGACGTGGCTTTGAATGGTGCATACTGAACGCACAAAAAGTCTGGATTTGAAATAAGTTTAAAAAAATGAAATGCCTTTGTAACAGATGAGTTTTCGTCCGAAACCCTAATACTTCGAAAGAGATTGTCCATTTCGTACACAAAATGCATCCAGTTTTTTCCATAACCCTCTCAACTTTTTAGCACATGCTATGTGGGTGAAATGATGACACCATGCCAACTTTCAACCTTTTCAGTTCATTTGTAGTGCTTTTCAATTTCAGGGTCGTTTAGCTCAAAAAATGAGGAAATGCATGAAAACTAGCAAATGAAGTCAGATAGGGTTGAAAATTGATGACGTGGCTTTGAATGGTGCATACTAAACGCACAAAAAGTCTGGAGTTGAAATAATTTAAAAAAATTAAATGCCTTTGTAACTGATGAGTTTTCGTCCGAAACCCTGGTACTTCGAAAGAGATTGTCCATTTTGTACACGAAGTGCATCCAGTTTTTGCCGTAACCCTCTCAACTTTTTAGCACATGCTATGTGGGTGAAATGATGATACCATGCCAACTTTCAACCTTTTCAGAGTTCATTTTGTAGTGCTTTTCAATTTCAGGGTCGTTTAGCTCAAAAAAATTAGTAAATGCATGAAATAATTTGTTTGTACATAATATTTCTTCGTGTTTCAAATGCCAAAACACATAAGTACCCTAACTATTACAAAGATTCCCTCCGGTTTGTCCGAAGTGGGACTTTCCAGATATATAAGTCCGGAAACTCACTAGAGAATAAAGTGATGACAGCGAAGCCGGTCACATCCCAGAGTTGATCTTTGGGTATAAAACTTTTTCTTCGCGTGTGTCCCTTTGCGCCGTAACCATGGACAATCTTCATCATTTAACTGGATGCTCGGGTCAATATTCACTGTGAAGGGAGCAATTTCATGAAACTTTTCATAATCTTCTGACATGTCTGTCTTGTCCTCCACTCCCACGATGTTTCTTTTCCCTGAAAGAACTATGTGGTGCTTTGGCTCATCGTAGGATGTATTCGCTTCCTTATCTTTCTTTTCTCGGCTTGGTAGACATGTCCTTCACATAGAAAATCTGTGCCACATCATTGGCTAGGACCAATGGTTCATCTGCGTACGCAAGATTGTTGAGATCCACTATTGTCATTCTGTACTGCGGGTCTTCCATTACCCTGCCTCCTGTCAGATTGACCCATTTGCACCGAAACAAAGGGACATTCAAACCACGTCCATAGTCAAGTTCCCATATCTCCTCTATGTAACCATTATATGTGTCCTTTGGCCTATTGGTGTTTGCTGCATCAAATCGGACACCACTATTTTGGTTGGTGCTCTTTTTATCTTGGGCGATCGTGTAAAATGTATTCCCATTTATCTCGTACCCTTTGAAAGTCAATATATTCGAAGATGGTAACTGGGACAGCAAGTATAGCTCATCTTCAACAGCGTCGTCATGGATGAGATGTGTCTGCAACCAACCGGCGAAAGTGTCCTTTTGTTCACCTGTAATCCAGTCGTCAGACTGCTCCGGGTGATTGGAGCGTAGAATATTCTTCCGTTCCTCGATATACGGAGCCACCAAGGAGGAATTTTGTCGAACTATGTAGTGTCACTACTAGAAATAGAGAATTTGCCATCAGTCAGCTCTCTGCTGTCTGCTAGCCGACGGCAAAGAAGGCCTTTGCCGTCTGCTTATAAAAAACGGACGGCAAAGAACTGGCTGACGGCAAAGATCCTATTTGCCATCAACCAATTCTTTGCTGTCTGCTGGCAGACGGCAAAGATTCTTTGCCATCCGCTAGCAGACGGCAAAGAGGTGGGTGGGGTCCAGTGGAGGCCTAAACCCTAACGGCCCACCAGCCACACCTCTTTGCCGTCTGCCAGCAGACGGCAAAGATTTGAGTATGTAACGATCATTGCCCCCGCCTCCTCTCTCTCTGTTCTCTCTCTCCCTAACCCTCGCCGCCGAGCCCAACCGCTACCGGCCACCGCGCCCCCGACCGCACCCCGCCGTCGGCCCCAACGGCACCCCACCCCCCGCCCCCGACCACACGCTACCCCGGCCGACGACGCTACCACAAAAGCTCCAGGCCCCCCAGCCGTCCTGCAACGCCGCCCCGGCCCCGCTACCGCCCCCCCACCCCCGACGCCCCGACGGCCGGCCACACCGCCCCGACCCGCTGCCCGGCCCCCGACCGCCGCGCTCGGCCGCCCGACGCCCCGCCGCCGGCACCACCCCCGACGCCCGCGCCCCGACCCGCCGGCATTGGCTCCACCTCCCCCACTCCGGTGAACCCCCTCCCCCTTCTTTTTTCTGTTGTTTGTTT
The DNA here is from genome assembly GCA_011799875.1 of Thinopyrum elongatum. Taxonomy (NCBI): domain Eukaryota; kingdom Viridiplantae; phylum Streptophyta; class Magnoliopsida; order Poales; family Poaceae; genus Thinopyrum; species Thinopyrum elongatum. Next base: position 692,216,687 of record CM022298.1, on the reverse strand, counting down.
AGGTTAGTTTAGGGTTTTTTTTCTGTTTTTTTAGGTTTAGGTTTAGATTTAGTTTAGTTTAGGTTTTTTTCCTGTTTTTTAGGTTTAGGTTTATATTTAGTTTACTTTAGGTTTAGTTAAGAAGAAAGAAGAAAGATGAGAAAAAAGAAAATAACAAGAAGAAGAAGAGGAAGAAGAAGAAGAAGAAGAAGAGGAAGAAGAAGAAGAAGAAGAAGAGGAGGAGGAGGAGGAGGAAGAAGAAGAAGAAGAAGAAGAAGAAGAAGAAGAAGAAGAAAAGAAGAGGAGGAGGAGGAGGAGGAAGAAGAAGAAGAAGAAGAAGAAGAAGAAGAAGAAGAAGAAGAAGAAGAAGAAGAAGAAGAAGAGTAGGAGGAGGAAGCAGATGGCACAGAACCTGTTTACCATCTCTTCCTTTGCCAGGCAGCTTTGCCATCGGTGGCAGACGACAAAGAGGTTTGCCATCCGCTTTTGGTACCTTTGCCGTCTGCCATGGCAGACGGCAAAGAAGCTGATTCCTGTAGTGTGTGCTTGCACCCAAGAATGACCGTCCATACATATTATTGCTTTCGGTCCTAGCGTGCCTTTTCCACCCTGTCTGCCCTCATGCTGCGATTCGGGAACACCAATCAGCTTAAGGTGAGGAATAAAGTCAACACAGAACTCAATGACCTCCTCATTTTCATGGCCCTTGGAGATGCTTCCTTCTGGCCTAGCACGGTTATGAACATATTTCTTTAAGACTCCCATGAACCTTTCAAAGGGGAACATATTGTGTAGAAATATAGGACCCAGAATGGCAATCTCTTCGACTAGGTGAACTAGGACGTGCGTCATGATATTGAAGAAGGATGGTGGGAACACCAACTCGAAACTAACAAGACATTGCACCGAATCATTCTCTAACCTTGGTATGATTTCTGGATCGATTACCTTCTAAGAGATTGCATTGAGGAATGCACATAGCTTCACAATGGCTAACCGAACGTTTTCTGGTAGAAGCCCTCTAAATGCAACCGGAAGCAGTTGCATCATAATCACATGGCAGTCATGAGACTTTAGGTTCTGGAACTTTTTCTCTGCCATATTTATTATTCCCTTTATATTCGACGAGAAGCCAAACGGGTCCTTCATACTGAGAAGGCATTCAAAGAAGATTTCCTTCTCTTCTTTGGTAAGAGCGTAGCTGGCATGACCCTGATGTATGTCGTCTTTTCCGTGCATACGTTGCTGGTCCTCCCGTGCCTCCGGTGTATCTTTTGTCAGCCCATACACGCCCAAGAAGCCTAGCAGGTTCACGCAAAGATTCTTCGTCGCGCACATCACATCGATTGCAGAGTGGACCTCTAGGTCTTTCCAATAGGGTAGGTCCCAAAATATAGATTTCTTCTTCCACATGGGTGCACGTCCGTCAGCGTCATTCGGAACAGATTGTCCGCCAGGACCCTTTCCAAAGATTACTTTTAAATCCTTGACCATATCAAGTACATCATCACCAGTACGGTGGCGAGGCTTCTTCCGGTGATCTGCCTCACCTTTGAAATGCTTGCCTTTCTTTCTTACGGGATGCTTGCTCGGAAGAAATCGACGATGTCCTAGGTACACATTCTTCTTGCATTTATCCAAATATATACTGTCGGTATCATCTAAACAGTGCATGCATGCACGGTATCCTTTGTTTGTCTGTCTTGAAAGGTTACTGAGAGCAGGCCAATCATTGATGGTTACAAACAGGAACGCATGTAGGTCAAATTCCTCCTGTTTGTGCTCATCCCACGTAGGTACACCTTTTTCATTCCACAGCTGTAAGAGTTCTTCAACTAATGGCCTTAGGTACGCATCAATGTCGTTGTCGGGTTGCTTAGGGCCTTGGATGAGCACTGGCATCATAATGAACTTCCGCATCATGCACAACCAAGGAGGAAGGTTATAGATACATAGAGTCATAGGCCAGGTGCTATGATTGCTGCTCTGCTCCCCAAAAGGATTAATGCCATCTGCACTTAGACCAAACCATACGTTCCTTGCGTCATCTGCAAAGTCATCCCACTTTCTCTCGATTTTTCTCCACTGCGACCCGTCAGCGGGTACTCTCAACTTCCCGTCTTTCTTACGGTCATCTTTGTGCCATCGCATCAACTTGGCATGCTCTTTGTTTTGGAACAAACGTTTCAACCGTGGTATTATAGGAGCATACCACATCACCTTGGCAGGAATCTTCTTCCTGGGGCGCTCGCCCTCAACATCACCAGGGTCATCGCGGCTGATCTTATAGCGCAATGCACCGCATACCGGGCATTCATTCAAATCCTCGTACTCACCAAGGTAGAGGATGCAGTCATTAGGGCATGCATGTATCTTCTGCACATCTAATCCTAGAGGGCAGACAACCTTCTTTGCTTCGTACGTACTGTCGGGCAATTTGTTGTCCTTTGGAAGCATCTTCTTTAACATTATCAGCAACTTTTCAAATCCCTTGTCAGATACACCATTCTCTGCCTTCCATTGCAGCAATTCCAATGTGGTGCCCAACTTTTTGTTGTCATCTTCGCAATTTGGGTACAACAATTTCTTGTGATCCTCTAACATGCGCTGCAACTTCTTCTTCTCCTTTTCACTTGCGCAGTTTCTCTTTGCATCGGCAATGGCCCGACCAAGATCATCAGCGAGCTCATCTGATGCCTCTTCTTTAGCTTCTTCCCGCATTGCCGGCTCAGCTTCTTCCTCCATTGTTGTACCATAGTATTCAGGGAACCCATGGCCAGGATAGTTGTCGTCATCCTCATCTTCTTCATTTTCTTCCATTAGGACCCCTCTTTCTCCGTGCTTGGTCCAACAGTTATAGCCGTACATGAAACCGGACTCAAACAGGTAGACGTGAATGGTTCTTGAGTTAGAGTAATTTTGATCATTCTTACAGACATCACATGGAAGATACATAAAACCATCCACCCGCTTGTTTGCCTCAGCAGCAACCAGAAAAGTACGCACGCCATTAATGAACTGGGAAGAGCATCGGTCATCGTACATCCATTGCCGGCTCATGTTCATTACACAACACCGAAAAGACCAAATTAATACATAAAGTTCATACACACTTATTCTCATAAAAAAACATGCAAACTCTCTAGCAAAAGCATTTAAATGCAACAACAAATGCGATCAAGATCGCAACTAAGGTAACAATTGATCCAACAGCATAGTGATACCAATCCTCTTGATTAACGGCATATTTTTTAATCTTTCTAGTCTTCAAGCGCATTTCATCCATCTTGATCTTGTGATCATCGACGACATCGGCAACATACAACTCCAGTTTTATCTTCTCTTCTTCAATTTTTTCTTCAAATACTCGTTTTCTTTTTCAACTAAATTTAACTTCTCGACAAGAGGGTCGGTTGCAATTTCCGGTTCACATACCTCCTAGATAAAAATATCTATGTCAACTTGATGGGCATAATTGTCATAAACATGAAATGCAACAAATAGTTATAAAAGAGAATATACCACATCGGAATCATAAACCGGATGAGGGCCGACAGGGACGGATATCAAAACCATGCCACTATGTATAACAAACAACGTACGGGTAAGAAAATTATACAAGTAACTATCTAAATCACACAAACATGATTTTCTTTTTATAAAAAGGATAAGAATTACAAGAGGCTCACCAAGGTGGTGCCAAAGACGGGACAGTGCTGGCGATCGACGGTGGTTAGGACGGGGACGGGAAGGCACTAAGTAAACCAGTCCTACACATGCAAACTAAGAAGTAAATTTGAGCTCAAATTGCATATAAATCATATAAACTCCACCATATAAATACTCCCAAACTAAAACCCACAAATCAATATACTTATAGAGCATTGCAAGAGCTAATCTAGCAATGAGAGATGAAAGGACAAAGTTGCTAACCTTTGTGAACACTTGGATGGATGGGCACTACTAGGGAAAAGGCAACTACTAGCGCTGGAAAACTGGTTAGTAGTAGCGCGGGTTCCCGCGCTACTACTATCGCGCTACAGCTAAAAGTTAGTAGTAGCACGGGTAAACCCACGCTACTACTAACATTTTAGTAGTAGCGTGGGTGCCACACGCGCTACTACTATCTCGCATCCACGCTACTACTCCCTCCATTCCATAATGTAGTGCCTATAGATTTTTGCAAAAGTCAAACATTACAAACTTTGACCATATTTATAGAGAAAAGTAGGTACATCTAGAATACCAAATGCACATCATTGGATACATCAAGACTTATATTTTTAGAATGTACATGTTTGGTATTGTAGATGTAGACAATTTTATTTATACACTTGGTAAAAGTTGGCAAAGTTTGACTTTCATAAAAATCTGTAGGCACTACATTGTGGAATGGAGGGAGTACTAACGAAATAGTAGTAGCATTTCTATAGTAACACAAGCTACTAGTATCTAGGATACTAATAGCGCGCGGTTTTTCCCCCACGCTACTACTAACTAATTACGAATTAAAAAAATAAAATCCCCCAATTCCATTTTATGCATACAATTCTAACAACTAAAACAAGCCCAGATTTGTAATAAACCAGTAGCATTACACATCATTACAAATCGAAGATTTATAGTAAACCAGGAGCATTAGAGCATATCCAGAAACCTACAGTTCTTGCCAAGTCACTTATTCCCAGCTAGTGCAAACACAGTTACAAGCAAACCAAAATGCATAGAAAGACCAAACTGTGGCATCCTATCTCTCCAAATGATCTGCTCCCGCTGCATCCCTACAAGCGTCTTCACGATAAGCAAATCTATAGGAAAAAAGTCAAATTAGCATCTAGATTTTATCCATTGCCCTGGCCTTGTTCAAGAAGCACTAAATTTAGAACATTTCTACTGTAAATATATGAGGCATTGGGACAGAAAACAAAAGATGAGCAATATCATATGAGAAGAATAAAAAGGAGTTTGGACCATAGCATGGTTAACAATAAAACTAGAAGCAACATGCACGCTTTGCCGCACCGACTCATGAGTCCAGCATAAATTTTGCACGTTGCCCCAAGATGTATTGTAAAGAGCCTCCATATAAGAAATTACAATTTGGCTAATTTGGATATAGAAACAATGCATACATACCCTTCTTGGTACAGTAAACACATTGTTTCATCTCAGACGACAACCATTTAGTTTAGATAAAAGGATAACTTTCAGGAAAAGAATTAACCCTTAAAACCTCTTAACAAAAAAATACATTGTCACTATAGAGTAACTTGGAAAATTTCAAAATTTCAAACATGTTATCTAAAATGGATATCTACGGCAATGCTATTCAGATGAAAAAGAAAAAAAAGGAAAAACCAAACATTAATCAACACAGTAACATATTTTGCCAAGCCATTGCATTTAGCACCAAGTGCAAATAGGTGGTTAACGTGTCCTTGTATCGCAGGACACCAATCATGTTGGCAATACATCTAGTGTCACAACCTAGTATTTAGAATTGGCCCTGGAGAGCCACCGTTCATAGGACTGGGTGTTTCAGATTTAAGCTTTCTCGTGTGCATGTCTTATTGAGAGCATTCCCTGCTATATGAATTTCAGGAAACAACGGTTATATCATAAGGATATGGACAAATAGAACAATATCAGTAGGATAACTATCTGATATAAAATGCATAGCTTGATTTATAAGAAACCTTATTTTCATCCATGGGAAGATTTGCAGTCTTGAGAGATATCATGTGAGTTATATTTTTTTGATGTAGGTAGTTCATTCCTTTAGAGATGTCCGTAGCCATTCTATTTCTGCAAGCTTGAAAGAACTGTTCTTTTAATTGTATACACTCCCTCCTGACAGTAATAACAACTATAAACATTAAACCCGATGAAATCTACCTTTATAATATATATAAGTTGGGTTGTCTTGTACGTGCACCATATTTCTGAACTACATATGTACAGCGAGTCTATATATAAGTTGGGTTGTCTTGTACGGGCACCATATTTCTGAACTACATATGTACAACGAGTCTATATATAAGTTGGGTTGTCTTGTACAGGCACCATATTTCTGAACTACATGTATACAGCGAGTCTATAAGTTGGGTTGTCTTGTACAGGCACCATATTTCTGAACTACATCTGAACTACATGTAGTAATACTATTCATCACCCAGGATGCAGAATAAGTTATTCTTCACCCGAGGTAATCTTACGATCGCTTCATAAATAAATTACGTTCGGAATACAAATAGTTACATTCATACCGATTCACTACGTAAAATTTGGTATAAGAAAACAAAAAAATAGGTTATAAGACCAGAAATATCGCATTTTATGTATGTTTTACACTATGTTTTTACGTTCGTAATTTTACGTAACATAAAATATTTTTTACGGCGAGTATATATTTTCTTACGTTCTCTTTTTACGTATGAAATAAGACAAAATTTACGAAACCTAAAAATACGGTGCATTGACGTCAAAATAGAGAGGGGGTGAAGAATAACTATTCCTCACCTAGAGTGACGAATAGCGTGACCCTATATATATATATATATATATATATATATATATAAGTATCATTGCTAGTAACCCAGTAAGACATTTGAACACTGGCAAATTTGCAACTAATGGGAGCTGGGGCTTTTCTTGGAAACTAAAATTTTACACTAACCTACACATAACTATGGTGATGTTACATCCTGACTACAGTATGGTCTGCGGTGCCTAAGAAACTAAAACATCAAATGACACTCTTCCAAGTTTGGTAAGATTCTACTGTATTCACTGTACAATCAAAAAGCAAGCTGGAACTTACATGTTGCCCTTTGATCCAGATGCAACCTTGTTCCAAAACTTTAGCAGCTTTAGGTCCATTTCCTAAATATCTACCCCAATTGGTCCAGCGCCAAGCAAAGCGTTCGCTGCTTCGCCAGAGACGGCAGGGACCGCATCGGCGAGGCGGTGATCCTCAGACCCACCCCACCCTCCTGTGTGACCCGCCGCCGTCGAGATCTCCATGACCCCCTTCCTTCACATAATACAAGCAGATCAGATTGAATACTTGCATCATATCAAATGCGGAGTAAACAGCAACGCATAAACAACATGTACCTTGCAAACAAAGTGTTGAAATTTTTGTTGCCGCTGTACAGTAACAAGCCTAGGAGACTAGGAGGTGCAAAACTTTGATTTGGTCTACCTGCAGAGATGATACAGAGACGGGGGTAAGAGGAAGAAGGGAGGTAGAAGGATCCGTAGCAGCTTCTCCTTGGAGGAAAGGGAACTCACCAGATGAGATGGGAAAAAACTGCACAAACCCTAGCCATGGCCGTGGGCTAGGGATTCATTTGCGAGGAGGGAGGGAGGTTGGCATGGTAGGCGGCTACGGGGTCCTATGCTCTGCTGCTCGCCGATTGGTTGTGGATGAGCCGGTGGCGGTCCTTTGCTGCTCGTCGTGGCTCGACCACGAACAGGGTGGCGGCGCGGCCGGAGAGGAGACGAACTGAAGGTGGAGGAGGACCACAGGCTCCGGCGTGATCTGGCCGTCAGCGTCGTCTAGAGGTGGAGGAAGCATAGGCAGGTGGGGGGAGGGAGCTGGGAGCTGCACCGGCATGGGATCCAGGAGAGGAATGGGAATTGGCCTGCGATGGGGATACGGGGGATACGGGAAGCCTTGTGTGATTGCATTGGTAGTGGTAGCGTGGGGTGGATGGTGGCCCACAGGCTGACCCGGTCTACCCATAGTAGTAGCGCGGGATGTACAACACGTGCTACTGCTATCTACTTAGTAGTAGCACGGGTTTTACACCCCACGCTACTACTACTTCCTGTCCAAGGAGGCACGGTGGGAACCTCTTAGTAGTAGCGTGGTCTTCTGTACCCGCGCTACTACTATTCCCTACTAGTAGCCAGTTTTTTCTGCCCTCGCTACTACTAAGTAGCAGTAGCGCGTGCCAAATAACCCGCGCTACTAGTATTGTTCTATCTATAAGCTTTTTCCTAGTAGTGGGGGTGCCTTCAAATCTTGACAATTTTTTGCAAAAATGAAGGATGAGCTCGAGAAAGAGGGGAAGAACAAAGAGGAGAGGAAAGGGGAAGAGCAGAGAGCTCGGGCTCGATGAAGGGTTTATATAGGAGCCTTTAGTCCCGGTTGGTTACACAAACCGGGACTAAAGGTGCACCTCTAGTCCCGGTTTGTGACACGAACCGGGACTAAATGTGCCCGTGGGCCCTGATACGTCTCCAACGTATCTATAATTTTTGATTGTTCCATGCTATTATCTTATCTGTTTTGGATGTTTTATATGCATTAATATGCTATTTTATATTATTTTTGGGACTAACCAATTAACCTGGAGCCCAGTGCCAGTTTCTGTTTTTTCCTTGTTTTTGAGCTTCGCAGAAAAGGAATACCAAACGGAATAAAACTTCACGATGATTTTTCTTGGACCAGAAGACACCCAGGAGACTTGGAGTTCAAGTCAGAAGAGCCACGAGGCGGCCACAAGGGTGGAGGGCACGCCCAGGGGGGTAGGGCGCGCCCCCCTACCTTGTGGGCCCCACGTGACTCCCCTGACCTAGTTCTGCCTCCTATACATTCACATATATTCCCAAACCACCAGAAGCATCCACGAAAACACTTTTCTACCACCGCAACCTTCTGTTCCCGTGAGATCCCATCTTGGGGTCTTTTTCGGCATCCTTCCGGAGGGGAATTCGATCACGGAGGGCATCTATATCAACTATATTGCCCTTCCGATGAAGCGTGAGTAGTTTACCTCAGACCTACGGGTCCATAGCTAGTATCTAGATGGCTTTTTCTCTCTCTTTGATTCTCAATACCATGTTCTCCTCGATGTTCTTGGAGATCTATCCGATGTAATCTTCTTTTGCGGTGTGTTTGTCGAGATCCGATGAATAGTGGATTTATGATCAGCTTATCTATGAATATTATTTGAATCTTCTCTGAATTCTTATATGCATGATTTGATATCTTTGTATTTCTCTTCGAATTATCAGTTTGGTTTGGCCAACTAGATTGGTTTTTCTTGCAATGGATGAGGTGCTTAGCTTTGGGTTCAATCTTGCGTGATTTCACCCAGTGACAAAGTAGGGGTAGCAAGACACGTATTGAATTGTTGCCATCGAGGATAAAAAGATGGGGTTTACATCATATTGCATGAGTTTATTTCTCTATATCATGTCATCTTACTTAAGGCGTTACTCCGTTCTTTATGAACTTAATACTCTAGATGCATGCTGGATAGCGGTCGATGTGTGGAGTAATAGTAGTAGATGCAGGCAGGAGTCGGTCTACTTGACACGGACGTGGTGCCTATATTTCATAATCATTGCCTTGGATATCGTCATAACTTTGCGCTTTTCTATCAATTGCTCGACAGTAATTTGTTCACCCACCGTATTATTTGCCTTCAAGAGAGAAGCCTCTAGTGAAACCTATGGCCCCCAGGTCTATTTTCCATCATATTAGTTTTCGATCTACTATTTTGCAATCTTTTACTTTCAGATCTATAAACCAAAAAACCCAAAAATATTTTATGCTTTGTTTAGTTGTATTTATCTATCTCTATCAGATCTCACCTTTGCAAGTGACCGTGAAGGGATTGACAACCCCTTTATCGCGTTGGGTGCAAGTGTTTGATTGTTTGTGCAGGTATTGGTGATTTGTGCGTTCTTCTCCTACTGGATTGATACCTTGGTTCTTAACTGAGGGAAATACTTATCTCTACTTTGCTGCATCACCCTTTCCTCTTCAAGGGAAAAACCAACGCAAGCTCAAGAAGTAGCAGGAAGAATTTCTGGCGCCGTTGCCGGGGAGATCTACGCCAAGTCAAGACATACCAAGTACCCATTATAAAACTCTCATCTCTTGCATTACATTATTTGCCATTTGCCTCTCGTTTTCCTCTCCCCCACTTCTAAAATGATTTTCGAAAAGATTTGCCTTTTTCTTTCGCCCTACTTCCATTCGTCTTCCCGTTTGCTTTTTATTTGCTCGTGTGTTAGATTGCTTGCTATGTCACAATGTCAAGAGAGAATACCAAATTGTGTGACTTTCCAATACTAATAATAATGATTTTATTAGTACTCCGATTGCTCCTGCCACTAGTGCGGAATCTTATGAAATTAATGCCGCTTTGCTGAATCTTGTTATGAAAGATCAATTTTTCGGCCTTCCTAGTGAAGATGCCGCATCCCATCTGAATAATTTTGTTGAGTTGTGTGATATGCAAAAGAAGAAAGATGTGGATAATGATATTGTTAAATTGAAGCTATTTTCGTTCTCACTATGAGATCATGCGTAAATTTGGTTTTCATCTTTGCCTAAAAATAGTATTGATTCATGGAATAAGTGTAAAGATGCTTTTATTTCCAAGTATTTTCCTCCCGCTAAGATCATCTCCCTTAGGAACGATATTATGAATTTTAAGTAACTTGATCATGAACATGTTGCACAATCTTGGGAGAGGATGAAATTGATGTACGATATTGCCCTACTCATGGTTTAAATTTGTGGATGATCATACAAAAAATTTATGCCGGATTGAATTTTGCTTCTAGAAATATTTTAGATTCGGCCGCGGGAGGTACTTTTATGGAAATTACTTTAGGAGAAGCTACTAAACTCCTGGATAATATTATGGTTAATTATTCTCAATGGCATACCGAAAGATCTTCTTCTAGTAAAAAAGTGCATGCGATTGAAGAGATTAATGTTTTGAGTGGAAAGATGGATGAACTTATGAAATTATTTTCTAGCAAAAGTGCTCCTATTGATCCTAATGATATGCCTTTATCTACTTTGATTGAAAATAATAATGAATCTATGGATGTGAATTTTGTTGGTAGGAACAATTTTGGTAATAACGCGTATAGAGGTAATTTTAATCCTAGGCCGTTTCCTAGTAATTCATCTGATAATTATGGTAATTCCTACAACAATTCTTATGGAAACTATAATAAGATGCCCTCTGATTTTGAGAATAGTGTTAAAGAATTTATGATTTCGCAAAAGAGTTTCCATGCTTTGGTTGAAGAAAAATTGCTTAAGATTGATGATTTGGCTAGGAACATGGATATAATTTCTCTTGAGGTTGCTTCTTTGAAAATTAGATATATTCCACCCAAGCATGATATTAATGAATATCTTAAAGCTCTGACTATTTCCATTGATGAGTGTAAAGAAAGAACCGCTAAGATGCGTGCTAAGCGAGATTGGCTTGTAAAAACATGTTCTTCTAGTTTTCGTGAAAATAATGATGAAGATCTTAAAGTGATTGATGTGAATCCTATTGAATCTTTGTTTTCCAATATAAATCTTGATAAATATGGGACTGGAGATGAGTCAACTTTAGCTAGAAGGCGTCCCAATGATTCGGAGTTTATAGATCTTGATGCAAAAATTGATAAAAGTGGGATTGGAGAGGTCAAAACTTTAAGTAGCAATGAACCCACTCTTTTGGATTTCAAGGATTTTAATTATGTTAATTGTTCTTTGATAGATTTTATTTCCTTGTTGCAAGCCATGTTAAATTCTCCTCATGCTTATAATCAAAATAAAGCTTTTACTAAACATATCGTTGATTCTATGATGAAATCTTTTGAAGAAAAGCTTGAATTGGAAGTTTCTATCCCTAGAAAACTTTATGATGAATCGGAACCTACTATTAAGATTAAGATTAAAGATTATGAGTTCCATGCTTTGTGTGATTTGGTTGCTAGCGTTTCCAAAATTCCAAAAACTTTATGTGATGTGCTAGGTTTCCGTGAATTTGATGATTGTTCTTTAAATTTGCATCTTGCGGATTCCACTATTAAGAAACCTATGGGAAGGATTAATGATGTTCTTATTGTTGCAAATAGGAATTATGTGCCCGTAGATTTCATTGTTCTTGATATAGATTGCAATCCTACATGTCCTATTATTCTTGGTAGACCTTTTTTAGAACGATTGGTGCAATTATTGATATGAAAGAAGGAAACATTAGATTTCAATTTCCGTTAAGGAAGGGCATGGAACACTTTCCTAGAAATAAAATTAATTTGCCATATGAATATATTATGTGAGCTACTTATGGATTGCATACCAAAGATGACAATACCTAGATCTATGTTTTTATGCGTAGCTAGGGGCGTTAAACAATAGCGCTTGTTGGGAGGCAACCCAATTTTATTTTTGTGTTTTTTGTTTTGCTACTGTTCTTGAATAAAATAAACATTATTACATCTGTAGTAATTGTGTTTTGGTGTTTTAATTAGTGTTTGTGCCAAGTAAGACCTTTGGGATAGCTTACGGTGATAGTTGATTTGATCTTGCTGAAAAACAGAAAATTTTGCGCCCAGTAATATAATTCTCGTTTTTAACAGAAGAGCGATAAAATACTGATTCTTTTTGTAGAAGATTAAGATAAAAATTGTCTCTGTTGTCATAATTTTCATAATTTTAGAGTTATATATGTATTCGAAGTATTCAGATTGCTACAGACTGTTCTGTTTTTGACAAATTTTGTTTTCTATTTGTTGTTTGCTTATTTTGATGAATCTATGGGTAGTATAGGGGGGTATGAACCATGGAGAAGTTGGAATACAGTAGATATTACACCAATATAAATAAATAATTAGTTCACAACAGTACCAAAAGTGGTGATTTATTTTCTTATACTAACGGATCTCATGAGATTTTCTGTTGAGTTTTGTGTTGTGAAGTTTTCAAGTTTTGGGTAAGGATTTGATGGACTATGGAATAAAGAGTGGCAAGAGCCTAAGATTGGGGATGACCAAGGCACCGCAAGGTAATATTCAAGGACAACCAAGAGCCTAAGCTTGGGGATGCCCCGGAAGGCATTCTCTCTTTCGTCTTCGTCTATCGGTAACTTTACTTGAGGCTATATTTTTATTCACCACATGATATGTGTTTTGCTTGGAGCGTCTTGTATGATATGAGTCTTTAATTTTTAGTTTGCCACAATCATCCTTGCTGTACACACCTTTTGAGAGGAACACGCATGAATCGTGATTTATTAGAATACTCTATGTGCTTCACTTATATCTTTTGAGCTAGGCAATTTTGCTCTAGTGCTTCACTTATATCTTTTTAGAGCACGGCGGTTGTTTTATTTTATAGAAATTGTTGAACTCTCATGCTTCACTTATATTATTTTGAGAGTCTTTTTAAACAGCATGGTAATTTGCTTTGGTTATGAATTTAGTCCTAATATGATAGACATCCAAGAGGGATATAATGAAAACTTTCATATAAAGTGCATTGAATACTATGAGAAGTTTGATTCATTATGATTGTTTTGAGATATGAGGATGATAATATGAGAGTCATGCTAGTGAGTAATTGTGGATTGTAGAAATACTTGTGTTAAAGTTTGTGATTCCAGTAGCATGCACGTATGGTGAACCATTATGTAACGAAGTTGGAGCATGATTTATTTATTGATTGTCTTCCTTATGAGTGTCGGTCGGGGACGAGCAATGGTATTTTCCTACCAATCTATCCCCCTAGGAGCATGTGCATAGTACTTTGTTCCGATGACTAATAGATTTTTGCAATAAGTATGTGAGTTCTTTATGACTAATGTTGAGTCCATGGATTATACGCACTCTCACCCTTCCACCATTGCTAGCCTCTCTAGTGCCGCGCAACTTTCGCCGGTACCATACACCACTACTAGGGAAAAGCCTAGTAGTAGCACGGGTTTAATGCCTACTAGTAGTGCGGGATCCTGCGCTACTAGTAAGGCGCTACAGCTATTCCTTAGCAGTAGCGCGTGTAACACACGCTACTGCTAAGACATATAGCCGTAGCGTGTATTGTTTCCAGCGCTACTGCTAATCTAACTAGTAGTAGCGTGCTTCCTGTCCAGCGGTACTAGTATTCTGTTTTTCATTTTTTTTATTTTTAGTGTATTTATACGCCATTATACAAATTTTGATACAGTACCAATTAAGAGATTCTTATATCATTATGTCCATGATGAATTAATATATCATTGTGAGGAAGAAACATGGATTAGATTCATTTGGATGAATCAAAAGTTGAATTAGGACGACGATCTTACTAATCCAACTTTTGGTCACTTTTGATCCATCCACATGAATCTAATCCGCGTTCCTTCCACCAATGATATAATAACTAATCATGATCATAATAACAAATCATCATGATAATCATGATCAACATCATCATCATATTAATATAAAAACTCTTGCATCATATCATCACCAACAACACTAGCTAATAATCATCATAGTCATTACCACCAACACTATTTAATCATCATAGTCATAGTGTAGCTATCTAATCACCACCAACACTAGCTAATAATAATCATCATAGTCATTACCACCAACACTAGCTATTTAATCATCATAGTCATAGTGTAGCACATCATCATCTTCAAACTCATTCTAGCTAGCTAATCACTCCTGCTGCTCTCTCAGGTAAAGTAGCATAAAACATGTGTAGCACTCCTGCTTCATCATATTGGAGAATGCAGATGAACCTATCTCCTAATTGTGGGCTGCGCTTCTGATTGCTGCCCCTAGTACTTCTCTGTTGTGATCCTTCACAATTTTGCTCCAGTCTTAGACTATTAAGACTTGCTCGCTTTGAGAAATCATGAATGCACTCATGTGCAAAGCAGGATATCTTGTCCATAAGCTAACCATTGTCATGCGACCTTTAGGCTCGATCCAACGAGGCACAACATTCATCGGGAGTCCCTGTTGAAGAACATCGTAGTAACATACTTAGCAATGAAGTTTAGCTTAAAAAATAATGTATGCAAAAGATGCACTGAGGACAAATAGTAAAAATCTTATCATCTTTCCTAAATAGATGTGACCGTAGTTCAATACGCACACTAGTGGTCGCACGTATTGAGTACTAATATTTCGAAGTCCAGGAAAATAACCTGTCTTGACAGTATCAAGATCCTCAAGCCATGAAACATAATGACTTATCTCCTCGCAGTTTAGTTCAGCCCTGGGACAGTAGTAGGTGTTGTCTACCAAGCGCCGGACATGTTTGTTTGAATGGAAATAAGCTGTCAATAGAAATTAGTTGTCAACTATTTTTAAATAAACAATATAAATAACTTAATAAATATGGTTGAGAAACTCACATAATGGTAGAACTGGAGGCGTCTTCACATCGACCCAGATGTCGATATTACCTTCAATTTCATCTTCCGTACGAATATCAAAGGTGATAAGCATATTAGGCTCAAATGCATAAGCCTTGCATAGTGCTCTCCAATTTTTGCATTCAAAATAGGAGTACGTGTCTGCACTGTATAATTTTACGGCAAAAGTATAACCATGCTCGGTTCTCAAGTGAACTCTCTTTAACTCCATACTTTCAATAGTACTGAAACCAATCTTATCCAAGACATAAATTCTTGCATGGCAGGGGATACGCTAGTAGAATTGTAAAAAATTAAAATTATAAGTTGAAGAAAAAGAAGCAGAAGTCATGCTTAATTACAAAAAAAGACTTGTCATTGTGACTTACTGTATCCACTTCGAAGTTCTCATCCAGCATGATGCTGAAGCGCCTACCACCAACTAGGTGAGGCCTGTCGCATAGGACATGCTCGTCTTCGCAGTATTCGCACATACCGAATTCCCTTTCGTCGTCAGGCATTTCCTATGTTCATAGTTGAAACATTAATTGAAAATTGATCGAAGGCAACTACCAGGAAACTCAACACATAGATCACTATTACTCAATATGCAATGGGTTGACTTTAGGTCTGTTGAGTCTTCCTTCCTAAACTCTTATCTCACGTATATGGTGGGCACTCCCTCTGTGATATTGCGACCGTCGGTGATGGTCGCTACTCCTCCTTTCCCTAGTGCATTACAAATATCTAGCACAAGGAAAAGAAGGAGAAGCGACCCCCACGACAACAGTCGGCATTCTTCTTCTCTCATATATGGTGGACACTCCCTCACCGATTTTTCGACCGTCGATGATGGTCGCTACTCCTTATTCCCCTAGTGCATAACAAAGGTCTAGCACAAAGAGAAGAAGGAGAAGCGACCCCCACGACAACAGTGGGCATTATTCTTCTCTCATATATGGTGGAGACTCTCCCTCACTGATTCACGGAAAAATCCGGCATGACCTTTGCTAAAATAGGACATATCGAGCGCCCGAAATTTGCCGGAACGGAAATGAATCAACACTCCGGCAAGACATGGGCCACTCAGATTTTCCCTGCGATACAAAGATGTCCATACACATACAACGATGCTTAAACTGGTGCTCATTGCATTTCAATGGTTCAATATTGAGAAAAACATTTCAATATATCTTATAACCCGAACATTTCATTTGCTTAAGAAGCATAACTAAATACCCTAGTTCTACTCTATTCAACACCGAGGAGTAGAGAAGGAGGAGGTGGACTTTTAGCTCACCGACTTGGGTGTAGAGAAAGTAGAGGTAGCTCGGATGACGATCACTCCAAGGAGACATGACTCTACAAAGCCTGCATATTCCACCGAGTAAAATTTTAGATCATCAAATCTCATATAGCATTCTTTGATGACAAAGTGATAATGACATAAAAATAATTAAATTTTCCAATACATTTCTATATTGAAAAAAAAAATTACAAAAATTTCTATACCTAAATTTTCTTACTAAAAAATTTTATTACTAAATTTGATACCTAAAATTTTCTCATATAGCATTCCAATAGATTTCTATAATTGAAAATTTTCAGACCTAAAAAATATATTACTAAAATTTTCTATTACTAAAACTTTTTTATATTCAAAAAACCTATTCACTAGTCTATTAAGCACTTACTATAAATAAACTAGTTCTATTAAGCACTTACTATAAATAAACTAGTTCTATTAACCACTTCCTAAATAAACTATTTCTATTAAACCTTACTAAAAAACAGTAAAAAAACTACATATACAAGAACAGTAAAAAACAGTTTAGGGTTTAGGAGAGATGGAGGGAGGAGGGGTGGGAGGAGGGAGGAGGAGGAGGGAGGAGAGAGGAGGAGGGGGAGGAGGGCGGTGGGAGGAGGGAGGAGGGAGGAGGGGCCGGCCGGAGGAGGAGGGAGGAGGGCGCGGTAGGGAGGGAGGGATCAGGAGAGGGACGAGGAGGGGAGGGAGGTGGAAGGAGGAGGGATGGAGGAACTACCTCAGTGGAGGCGGAGCAGGAGCGTCGGCGGCCGCGGGCGACGACGGTGGTCGGGGAACGGCAGCGGCGGCGGATGATGGGGGGTGCGGGGGAGAGTGAGAGTGGAGTGGAGAGGGGAGAGTGAGGGGCGGCCGGTTGGAGAAGATGGGATGGCTTTAGCAGTAGCGCGCGTTAAGATAAAGCGCTACTGCTAAACGACATAGCAGTACGCGTTTAGGATACCTAGTCTGGCGGCAAGGTCGTGGCAACTATAGTAGTAGTAGCGCTGTTTCCTCCTGACGCGCTACTACTATGTGGATATCAGTAGCGCTGTTTGTTGTAGAGCGCTACTGCTAAGTAGTAGTAGCGCCTTTTTTAAACCGCACTGCTGGTAATATTCTGTCTATAAGGTTTTCCCTAGTAGTGCACCCACCCACTAGTGTAGAACCGGGCTGTTGTCCCGGTTTGTAAGGGCCTTTAGTGCTGGTTCTGCAACCGGCACTAAAGGGTGGGGACTAAAGGTCCCCCCCTTTAGTGCAGGTTCAACACGAACTGGCACCAAAGGCCCACCACGTGGCATGACCCCGCGCCGGGGGCTGGGAGACCTTTAGTCCCGATTGGTAACACCAACCGGGACTAAAAGGTTTAGGGGTTTATTGGTTTATGATTTATTTTTCATTTTAGTTTTGTGTTTTGCATTTAATTCTTTTTCATTTCAAACATATTTTACGCTACTACATATTGTACACGTTATGCATATATATAAATAGAATTTCTTGTAGAACCGATTATATATATATCATCGAATTTCTCGCACGACCATTCACATACATATATATATACAATATCTCCTACAATTTGCATATCATTACATGGAGGCATTAGGTCGATCTAGCTAGGTACAGTGTAATGGTATTCTCCTTTGGGATCTATGACCTAGTCGAGCAAAAATCCTGCTATTTCCTCTTGAATCGCTCGTACGTGATTCTCTGGTAGGAGCTTATCCCGCATGTCCATCATCTTTAAAGAAGGAGATCAATATGCATGTATTAGTTGTTTGTGTATATATTAGATAATGATGTAAAAAAATGTGAATAGTGTTCTGGTAAACGTACCCATCGGTTTCTATCATCTTTGCTCCTTTCGGACGCCATCATGCGAATGTTCTCGCAAACGTAGTATGCACATAAATTAGTCCCCGACGCCTGCTTCAGGGCCTTTACGAGAATAGAATTCAATCAGATAATAATTAATCAAGCATGATAATGGTATTGAAACTATAATTAAAGAGATGTTAGCTAGCTAGTACTACTTAATTAATTACCTTGGGTCGCACCCATTTCAGCTGTTGTTTCCATTGGCCTTTAACCTTTTTGATGAACTTTTCCCAAGCCCTGCCCGCCGGCAAAGAAAATGAATATAGGAGTTATTAATTAGTTGATATCTGGAAACGAACTAAAGAGGCCGACATAGTGCGATAATGATTGAAATTACCTGTCGAGCATCCCCTTCATGATTGAGTATTCTTTAGGTTCTTTAAGTAGTGAGTCCAGTACTTGAACTTTTCCCTCGTCAAATTCAGTGATTAACAAGATCCAGTGGAAACTGCATGCGCACACGTCTGTATAATTAAGCGGGCATGTGCATAACTCATCAACTACACTTATTAACATCTAGTAAGAAAAAACTGAATTTGTAGTACAAGACAGTGTCACTCACCCGAAGTTGTAAGGAAGTAGTATTTCTGGTTGGGCATTTAGTTGCACCAAGAACTGTAGCAAGGTTCTCTCTGTGTATGGTCGAGCATATTCACGTGACCATGTCTCTTCATTAATGGTATTTGGGTCAATGAACCCAATGCCATAGCGTCCAGCTTTTTTCATTTCATAGATCTTCATTCTGCATAATACCAGAAAAGAATTTAGTGAGGATAATTACAGTTAATGAACAAGCACTACAGCTAGCTAGAGACTTAACTTACAGAAAGAAATCACTTACAGACAATAGCAACTGACGATAGATTTATCGAGTGCGTCTTGATTGAATAACTGAAACATTTCTTGAAACTCAACCCACAGATCTTTTTCATGGAAGTAATGCTCTGCCTTGACTTTCACCATGAGGGACTCTTTATCGGTAGTCTTGGCTTCTCTCATGTACCATTGATGCAATTCATACATTCTCGTTGATAGACGCTTGATCTCCTTAGTCTTGACCATAGGTTCGCCGCGGACATATTTCCGTTTTAGTTCCTCCTCTTTAAACGTTACGATGGGCTCGATGCCTAGGAGTTCTTCTACAGTGACACTGGCCTCTTCAGCCTGCCTTCTATGATCGTCGGTTATTACCATCTGATCGGCGCCGGTACTCACATTTGTTGGTACAATGAGCGGGGGGTCGATTGGACCGCCTGTTCTCCCAGCTGGGGAACAGTTTTCCCGCTTTTTTTGGCAGCTGCTTGGCTAGAGCTCGAGCTCGACTCCTTTTTTTGTGCTTGATATGACTTCTTGATTTGGCGTTCATAGTCTGAGTCAACATGCTTGGGAGCTGGTGGTTGAGCCATACGAATAAAGTGGCCAATGACATGCTCAGGTACATTCTCCTTTGGCGGCGGGGGCGGTTTCGGTCCAAAATGGGCCCTCAGTTGGGCTTGCACTTCGATCTCGTTTTCCTCGTCAGTCAGGTCGTAAGGCAACCTCGGAAGAGGCTTGAGGCTTGGACCAAATCTGTATTTCTTGCCTCCTGTTGTACCGCTAGCCGCCTCCTCTTGTACCGTAGCTTCGGCGCCTCTCTTCCGCTGTTGCTTAGGCGGCGGAGCCCGCTGAGGCGGCGGAGACGGCTGACATGGTGCCTGACTTGGAGGAGGAGTTGGCTGACGCGGTGCCGGACTTGGAGGAGGATGAGTCGGCTGACGCGGTGCCAGACTTGGAGGAGGAGGAGTGGGCTGACGCGGTGGCGGGCTTGGAGGAGGAGGAGTCTGCTGACGCGGTGGCGGACTTGGAGGAGCGGGAGTCTACTGAGGCTGCGGCGAACTTGGAGGAGGAGCCGGCTGACGCGGTGTCGGTGGCCTTAGAAAGACAATGCAATCCTTTCTCCATAGAATGATATGATGTACGGCCTCTCCCAGTGTGCGCTCATCGTCACCTCCAGGAATGTCAAGCTCTAGCCCCGAATATTGTGCCACCACTACATCAACCACAACACGAGGATAGCCAGCTGGAATCTGATTGCAATGGAAGGTTGCTTCAGGTGGATTGGTATAAGCAACGCCGTCCGCCACCTTCATGGATATGTTCTTCATTTTAAAGTGTAGCTCACAAGTTGTCGTATCTATGATATCATCGACAGGGTATCTATCCATCAGTGCATCATCGCCCTGGGCGGAACCCACGCTCCTTCTCGGCATGGATGGGACGGTGCTATCCAATGCTGGTTCTGCTAGCCGCTGCCGCTGCTGAGACTCCCTTTCCTGGCTAAGTGAGTCGATCTGCTGCTGCTGCCGCTGGAAAGCAAGTGCCAACTCCGTGTGCTTTGATTCTACGATGCGAAGGCGGTCTGCTTCTTGCTTCCTCTCCTCCTCCTCCAGCTTCCTCTTCGGCTCCTCCTACTGCTTCTTTCTCACACGGCTTCTGTAGTCAGCGTTCCAGTCCGCAAACCCCTCAAACCACGGAACAACGCCTTTGCCTCGTGTTCTTCCCGGGTGTTCAGGATTCTTCAGGGCGCGCGTAAGCTTGTCGTTCTCTCTGTTGGGCGTGAACACCCCCATTCGAGCCTCTTCTATTGCAACAAGTAAACTGTCGGTGGCTCCTTTAAGACTTGCCCGCTCCAAAACCTCGCCTCTCTTTGGGTCCAACTTCCCCCCATGCACATAGAACCAAGTCCTGCACCTGGGGGCCAGTTCAATGTAACTGGAGTGACCCCTGCATCCATCATCTCTTGCTCAGTGAGATCCCACTTAGGCCGGGCCACCTCGTAGCCACCTGGCCCCAGCTTATGGTGCCACTCCTTTTTCGCGGCATTAATCTTGTTTTTTCTCGACCGTTCCTGAGCTACTTCCGATTCCTTGAATTTCAAGAAAGTGTCCTAGTGATCTCTTGCCTTCTCCAGTGTTCCCTTGAATGCTGGAGTCTTCTTTCCTGCATTGACGTACGTGGCCCATATACTTTTCTTGTGGTTGTTGAATGCTATCGCCATCTTCCTAAGAGCAGCGTTCTTCACTTTCTCCATATCTGCATCTGTGAAATGATCTGGTAGGGTGAAATGTGACATGAGAGATTCCCAAAGCCCATCTTTTGCTCTTTGGTCGACAAAAGTAACATCTGGAAGTTCCTTTGCTGGCTTTTTCCATTCTTGCATGGAGATCGGGATTTGGTCCCTGACAATAACTCCGCATTGACGAATGAACTTGTTAGCATTCTTCTTAGGTTCGCGCTGTTCGCCATTAGGTTTGATGGAATCGATGTTGTACTTTACGCCATCCTTTAACTTTTTGGCCGGTCCTCGAACTGTCCTGGTGCTTGTAGAAGATTTGCTCGATCCAGAGGGCTAAAAGAAGAAAGATCGATTCGTTAATATATATACAAATCAATTAAAACATGTGATGATCACCAGATGCATGCTTATATTAATATACCTCGCCGGTCTTTGTTATTTCAAGAACAACATTTCCTTCGTCATCGAAGGTCTGGACTTCATCTATTCGTTCGTCTTCATCAAATATCATACCATCACCGGTAGGGTTCAGATATTGCGAGCCGTCATCTTCTTCATTCCCATCTTGGCTCGGGGAGTGTATGATGTCGAACCGGGCCTCTTCTCCTTCTCTGCCGGTATTGTCCATAGCTTTTATTTAACTAATCCAGGACAAAGATAAAACAATTTAGTATTCAAATTAGAATGCATGCATGCAATCAATAAGGAAAAACTGAATCATAGTAGATAATTTGCATCTCGAATAATCCAGATAATTGATATGCATCATCGAATATAATCTCGAATACATCATCTCGAATATTATCGAATAATTATAATCTCTAATACATCACTAGCTAATACAGATTGAATACTATCAAATAATCTAGTTCACTCGCGGTGGACACCCAAAGAGAAGGAACCATCATAGGATCATAGCTCGGGTGAGATCCCTGAAGAACCTGCCAGGAATTGGAGAACCTGACGTCGAATGCAACCATGTAGCGATGGACGTGCTCGTCCTCCTCCCTGACACGGTGATGTACCACCTCTGCGGGGGACGCCAGCCTCCGCACCGAATGTGGCCCACGCGCCCGCCACCAAAGAAGCTCCGGGTCGACGACGGGACCCGGGTTCCTCACCAAGATGCGCCCCCTGAAGGTAGCACCTCCCAGTGCCAGCCCGGAGGAGCCCACTCCCGGACATGGCGCCTCTGAAGCAGGACGTCGTCGTGAACGGGTCGACGACGAGGATGCGGGCCGGGCATCGTTGACGTCGAGAACAAATTCTATGCAAATGTAACATTTTTTAAATGTTTGGATTCTGATTTCTTAATATACGAGGAAAACCTTTAGTCCCTGGCTAGGAATAGGATTCAGAATCATAACAGATTCTCTTAACCTTTAAGGGATTTAACAAAATGGTGCCATTCTGGATGTGCAGAAAATGGTCCATATTTTTCCTGATCTCATCTAGCCTTCTATATGTCATGTTGTCTAGTGTCAAAGGATTCAAGAAAACCATGGCTTCATCATTAGCCAGAAGTAACAGGCGCATGATGGTACGAAGCTCTCCAAATTGTTTTGGAATGGAGTCCCGGATAGGATAATTAGCTTTTTGGTACGAAGTTCAGCAAGAGCCTTCCGAATATCGCTATTTGGAAGGCCTTTGCTGAAATTCGTACCAAAAAGCGAATTATCCTATCAGGAACTCCGTTCCAAAACAACTTTGGAGAGCTTTGTACCATCATGCGCTTGTTACTTCCGGCTAATGATGAAGCCATGGATTTCTTCAATACTTTGACAGACAACGTGGCATATAGAAGAATATATATATATATATATGAGATCAGAAAAAAATGGATCAACTTGTGCACATCCATAATGGGGGCATATTCTTGATAAATCCCTTATTAAAGGACTAAGAGAATCTACTGTACTATACATACATATACTAATTAATTGCAAATACATAACAAACTTTTGCAAATACAACATTAAAATATGCAACTTTTGCAAATACTAATTGCTATACATTGGATCAAATGTCAAAATTCTAGGTTATAACTACCCTAATAATATTCCTTTCTCAAAAAAAAAATATATGGTCAACTTTTTTCTATGCAACTTTTTCCTATAATTATAAAAACTAAAAAAATAGAAAATTTACGTAAATTTCACCGTTCATCTATACATATATACATATACATTGTATAAAAATAATCATCTAAAACATCTAACATTCCTATATATACATACATACATACATTATTATACATCTATCTAACATCAAAAATTCCTATACTCATGTAACATATATAGTCAAAATTCTTGCATCTATGTCAAAATTCCTCAAATGTCAAAATTCCTTAACTTTTTTCTATACATCAAAATTCTTGCATCTAATCATCTAATCATCTATACATATAATCATCGAATTAATCATCTAGTGTGTGTGTGTGTGTGTGTGCATGTGGGCTCGGGGTGGGGCCGGCGGCCGCCATGGCGGCACAGGGGGCGAGGGAGAGGGGGAGACGGGAGAGCTCACAGCGGGGCGACGGGGCGACGGTGAGGCGAGGCGAGTCGGGGGCGGCGACGGCGTCGGCGGCGCGGCGAGGAGCTCGGGGCCGGAGGAGCGGGCGCGGGCGGCGTCCTGGGCGGCGTCGGGCCGGGCTCAGGGAGTAGCGGGCGCGGGCGGCGTCGGGGATTGGCGCGAGGAGGTGCAGGCGGCCGGCGTCGGGGGCGGTAACGAGCTCCGGCGTTGAGGAGGCGAGACGGCGACGGCGCGGTGATGTGGAAGAGGTCGAAGAAAGCAGAGGAACTGAAAAAATTTGAAGTGCTGCTTATATAGGAGGGACCTTTAGTCCCGGTTGGAGCCACCAACCGGGACTAAAGGTCACTTTTAGCCAGCCGAAGTGACCGGAAGCGCACCACCTTTAGTCGCGGTTGGTGGCTCCAACCGGGACTAAAGGGGGGCCTTTAGTCGCGGTTGGAGCCTCCAACCGCGACTAAAGGTGGTGCGCTGCCACAGCCGCGGTGCACCAAGTTTAGTCCCACCTCGCCCAGCGAAGGGCAGCCGCACTGGTTTATAAACCCAGCCACGGCTGCTCCTTCGAGCTCCTCTCTAAAGCAGGCCTTCTGGGCCTACCTCACATGTGCTGCCCTATGGGCCTACTGGGCCTTGCGGGCCTGCATCCTGGCCCAATTACAGGTTGGGTTTCTAGTCGTATGCAGGCCGTGGGGGCCCAGTAGGCGGGCTTTTTTAATTTATTTATTTTTTACTTTTTTTGTTTTCTTCTTTATTTATTTTCTTTTGTTTTTGAGTTGTTTTTTGCTTTATTTAGAGTTTCTTTGTGAATCTTTTTGCTTTAGGTAAAAAAATTATAAACTTTCTGTTAGTGCCAGTAGTTTTCAAATTTGGATAGGTTAAATGTGAATTATTTGAATTTTATGTGAATCACTAGTTTGTGAATAACTTTAATTTAAAAATAGATTTTTTGGTGATTCTTTTTTCTTCTATTTAATATTAGTGTGTTTTATCATTATATTCAATTTGGTAATTCTTAGGTTATTTAAAAAAATGAAATGCCTTTGTAACTGTTGAGTTTTCGTCCGAAACCCTGATATTTCAAAAGAGATTGTCCATTTTGTACACGAAGTGCATCCAGTTTTTACCGTAACCCTCTCAACTTTTTTTGCACATGCTATGTGGGTGAAATGATGATACCATGCCAACTTTCAACCTTTTCAGAGTTCATTTGTACTGCTTTTCAATTTCAGGGTCATTTAACTAAAAAAATTAGTAAATGCATGAAAAATAGCAAATGAAGCCTGAAAGAGTTGAAAATTGATGATGTGGCTTTGAATGGTGCATACTGAACGCACAAAAAGTCTGGAGTTGAAATAAGTTTAAAAAATGAAATGCCTTTGTAACAGATGAGTTTTCGTCCGAAACCCTGATACTTCGAAAGAGATTGTCCATTTTGTACACGAAGTGCATCCAGTTTTTGCCGTAACCCACATAACTTTTTAGCACATGCTATGTGGGTGAAATGATGATACCATGCCAACTTTCAACATTTTCAGAGTTCATTTGTAGTCCTTTTCAATTTCAGGGTCATTTAGCTCGAAAAAATCAGTAAATGCATGAAAAATAGCAAATGATGTCGGAAAGGGTTGAAACTTGATGACATGGCTTTGAATGGTGCATACTGAACACACAAAAAGTCTGGAGTTGAAATAAGTTTAAAAAAATGAAATGCCTTTGTATAACAGATGAGTTTTCGTCCGAAACCCTGATACTTCGAAAGAGATTATCCATTTTGTACACGAAGTGCATCCAGTTTTTGCCGTAACCCTCTCAATTTTTTAGCACATGCTATGTGGGTGAAATGATGATACCATACCAACTTTCAACCTTTTCAGAGTTCATTTGTACTGCTTTTCAATTTCAGGGTCAATTAGCTAAAAAAACAGTAAAGGGTTGAAAATTGATGACGTTTGTCCGAAGCACAAAAGTACACGTTTCAAATGCCAAAACACATAAGCACCCTAACTATTACAAAGATTCCCTACAGTTTGTCCAAAGTGGGACTTTCCATATATATATATATAAGTCCGGAAACTCACTAGAGAAGAAAGTGATGACAGTGAAGCCGGTCACATCCCAGAGTGGGATATTTGGGCGTAAAACTTTTTCTTCGCGTCTGTCCCTTTGCGTCGTAACAATGGACGATCTTCATCATTTAACTGGATGCTCGGGTCAATATTCACTTTGAAGGGAGCAATTTCATGAAACTTTTCATAATCTTCTGATATGTCTGTCTTGTCATCCACTCCCATGATGTTTCTTTTCCATGAAAGAACTATGTGGTGCTTTGGCTCATCGTATGATGTATTCGCTTCCTTATCTTTTCTTTTTCTCGGCTTGGTAGACATGTCCTTCACATAGAAAACCTGCGCCACATCATTGGCTAGGACGAATAGTTCGTCTGCGTACACAAGATTGTTGAGATCCACTGTTGTCATTCCATACTGCGGATCTTCCGTTACCCCGCCTCGTGTCAGATTGACCCATTTGCACGAAAACAAAGGGACCTTCAAACCACGTCCATAGTCAAGTTCCCATATCTACTCTATGTAACCATAATATGTGTCATTTCCCCTCTTGGTTGTTGCATCAAAGTGGACACCACTGTTTTGGTTGGTGCTCTTTTTATCTTGGGCGATCGTGTAAAATGTATTCCCATTTATCTCGTACCCATTGAAAGTCATTATATTCAAATCTTGACAAATTTTGGCAAAAATGAAGGATGAGCTCGAGCAATGGGGAATAACAGAAGAGAGGAAGGAATGAAAGGGGAAAACAGAGAGAAATGGGCTCGGGCTCGACGAAGGCTTTATATAGAGGCATCTTTAGTCCTGGTTGGTTATACAAACCAGGACTAAAGGTGCATCTCTAGTACCGGTTTGTGCCACGAATCGGGACTAAAGGTGTTGGTGGGGCCCCAGCCTGCCACCACCTCTTTAGTACCGGTTCGTGGCACGAACCGGTACTAGAGGTCCAACACGAACCGGCACTAATGAGTGCCGCCTGCCTAGCCGTTGGAACCGTCACTAATGGTCACATTAGTGTCGGTCTGTATTTGAACCGGGACTAATGAGGTGAACATTAGGTCGTTTTTCTACTAGTGACCATATACCTTCCACAAAACAGCCACCATACCTACCTATTATGGCATTTCCATAGTCATTCCGAGATATATTGCCATGCAAGTTTCCACCGTTCCATTTATTATGACACGCTTCATCATTGTCATATTGCTTTGCATGATCATGTAGTTGACATAGTATTTATGGCAAAGCCACCGTTCATAATTTTTATACATGTCACTCTTGAGTCATTGCACATCCCGGTACACCGCCGGAGGCATTCATATAGAGTCATATTTTGTTCTAAGTATCGAGTTGTAATTCTTGAGTTGTAAGTAAATAAAAGTGTGATGATCTTCATTATTAGAGCATTGTCCCATGTGAGGAAAAAAAATAAAAGAGGCCAAAGAAGCGAACAAAAAAAAGAGGCCAAAGAAGCCAAACAAAAAAATGAGAGAAAAGAGAGAAGGGGCAATGTTACTATCATTTTTCCACACTTGTGCTTCAAAGTAGCGCCATGATCTTCATGATAGAGAGTCTCCTATGTTGTCACTTTCATATACTAGTGGAAATTTTTCATTATAGAACTTGGCTTGTATATTCCAACGATGGGCTTTCTCAAATTGCCCTAGGTCTTCATGAGCAAGCAAGTTGGATGCACACCCACTTAGTTTATTTTTGAGCTTTCATAAACTTATAGCTCTAGTGCATCCGTTGCATGGTAATCCCTACTCACTCACATTGATATCTATTGATGGGCATCTCCATAGCCCGTTGATAAGCCTAGTTGATGTCAGACTATCTCCTTCTTTTTGTCTTCTCCACAACCACCATATTCTATTCCACCTATAGTGATATGTCCATGGCTCACGCTTATGTATTGCGTGAAAGTTGAAAAGGTTTGAGAACATCAAAAGTATGAAACAATTGCTTGGCTTGTCATCGGGGTTGTGCATGATTTGAATATTTTGTGTGATGAAGATGGAGCATAGCCAGACTATACGATTTTGGCCATGTTATTTTGAGAAGACATGATTGCTTTATTAGTATACTTGAAGTATTATCGTTTTTATGTCAATATTAAACTTTTGCTTTGAATCTTATGGATCTGAACATTCATGCCACAATAAAGAAAATTACATGGATAAATATGTTAAGTAGCATTCCACATCAAAAATTCTGTTTTTATCATTTACCTGCTCGAGGACAAGCAGGAATTAAGCTTGGGGATGCTTGATACGTCTCCAATGTATCTATAATTTTTTATTGTTCCATGCTATTATATTATCTGTTTTAGATGTTTTTTATGCATTAATATGCTATTTTATATTATTTTTGGGACTAACCTATTAACCTAGAGCCCAGTGCCAGTTTCTGTTTTTTCCTTGCTTTTGAGCTTCACAGAAAAGGAATACCAAACGGAGTTCAAACGGAATAAAACTTCACGATGATTTTTCTTGGACCAGAAGACACGCAGGAGCCTTGGAATGATTGTTACCTTGTGATCTCTATTTTATATGTATGAGTTTCATATGTTTTATATATTAACCGTGTGATCTTTTCTATATGTATATATTTTGAATGTTATTGTCTGCTAAAAATAACAGATGGGACTACCAGAAAATTTGTGGGAGGGGGTCCCTGTGGCTGACATGGAGAAGCACTATCTATGGACACGGGAAAAGTGTCAGGCAGAGCGCCTCAAGGAGGCGATGTTAGCTTGGGTCAAAAGTGTTCCAGTGGCCCATTGTTCTTTCCCAGCGATTGAGAAGATTGCAGATAGGCGGTTCACTGACCTCGCAATGGGCTCTTCGAGAGGTCAAATGTCCAATTCCAGAGCAAGCGGCCCGTTGGCCCCCGTTCGTTCCATCAAGTACTAATTCATGTAGTATATGCGGCTTCTACTAACGGTCTGCGTGTTCAACATCGGCCAACACTCATTTCACTCCAAAAAACTAGTCAAACCATTAATTATGTGATGAGCGCAACATATGTATGCTTATTAATTATTGTAATGCACTTATTATATTTTATAATTACTACTTTTCATTAATCTGAAATCATTGTAATGTGGTGCGTGTATGTGGATCAAGGTTCAAACCAGAATTTAAGTATCAAATGCAATCTGATGATATGATTCAGGTGCAATATGTTGTAATTCCATCATGTCGGTATGCAATAATAGCAGTGGCGAGCGGTAGAAAAGCACTGCCACAGCAGCGCAAAAATCCTGTGGCAGGCAACACGGAGTGATGTGGCGGGCACGACCTAGAGCACGCCACTGCTCATGGCCTAACAATGGCGGGCAGACGCCCGCCACTGATGGTGTTCTAGCAGTGGCGGGAGGTCAGTGGCGGGCGGCCTGGAGAGCCTTGCCCGCCACTGCTGGACTTTTCCCATCCGCCACTGCGAGGCATTCCTGAAGTAGTGCGACGCGCGTCCCAGCTGCGCCCTCCGGTGGCGGCGAGGAGGAGGGGGAGGCGGGGAAGAGGCGCTGGCGGGCGGCGGCTAGGGTTTCGCACTGCCTCCTGCGGGAGCGGCTCAAAGAGAGAAAGTTCCTAAGAACATATGCTTAGCTTGATTTTATCACCCCGTTAGGTCTTGGTAAGAATAGATGCTCAATGTCAGAAATCTCGTGTTTGAAGTCCGAACCATGCAAAATGAGCTCACACAAAATGTCAGTAATGAAAGCAAAGGGGAATGAACGATAAAGGGAAAGTTGTCGCTTTAGGAGATGTCGTCTAAGGAGACACGACCATTACATGCGAGGGAAGGAGCAGCGGAGATGATCAGTTTGTCGGTATATGAATGGAAACCACATGCCATGATGTTCGACACTTAATTAGAGAAATTGTTTGATTACTTTATTTTATTTTCTCTTGTTGCAACACACAGGTATTTTGCTAGTATATATATAATAGTTCCAAGTGGGAGAGTTACATGCATTGATGTGACAACACATGGCTTAACAGAAAACGTCCCACAACACAATACAAATTTGCAACGACGGTGCACAGATGATGAATATAGGTAATATGCGTAGAGTGTTCAAACCACAGGTGAATAGTGTAAGATAACAGGTTACTCAAACATCAAGATTTTCCACCAACCTTGTTGCTTCGCCCACGAGGGACACAAGGCTTTTTTTTTCGAAATGGCAGAATTCTCTGCATTCATTAAGAAGAAAAGGTTGCCCGGTTAATTAGGGAAAACCGGGCGAAACCAGATACAAAGGGCCGAAAGCCCAGCATTAGGACACACTGGGACAAACCCACACTTGCCGACGGCGTGTCGCACACCACAACAAACGCCAACCAAAACAAACACACAACAACGGGAGGCCCCGCACCGCCAAGCTAGCCCGCCTCCCACCACTGCCGGAAAGAAGAAGTCGAGACTTCTATGGGAGGAGCAGACCGGAACTCTCCCGCAGAGGTGAAGAGTCAAGCACCCACAAAGCCATGCGCTGGTTACAGCAGACGACATGTCGACGACCAACTGCGACGGCAACCTCGCCGCCCACACGACCCAAGGTCAATGCAGTCGAAGCTGCCAAGCTCTCGAGGCCGCTGCCCCGACATCCACCGCTCCGTCGCGCCCGACGCACTCAACCGGCACCGCCTTCCGGGGCCGCCGCCCCGACATGCCACCGCTTGCCTCGAGCCGCAACGCCGCATGACCCAGCTGCCCGCAGCCCACGCTGCTCAGAGTAACCGCTCGTAGACCACGGACGTCGCACCACATCCGGGGCCGCCGCCCCGACATACCGTCCAACCGTCCCCGCTAGGACGCGTCGACCGAGCCGACCACCCTACTGCCCATGCAGCCGAAGGTTGCCACCCAAGTCATGCCGAACAGCAACCCTACCTCATGGAGTTGCCGCCGCACCGCTGCCCGAGACCGCCGTCTCGGCGCACAACAAGGATCCGGGGCCGCTGCCCCGGCGTACCCCGGGACACCAGGCTTTCACCATCGTTTGTAGAGAAAAGCATGAAGCCATCAAGACCCTGCATTTCTAAAGATATGTCTTCCACCGACTTAACCAAGTTCACCAGGTGTTCCCGCTTGTATCTCTTCCGGTATAGTGTCATCATTGATATGGCCATCTTACATACGAGCTTCACTATTTTCAACCGGTCAGACTGAGACCTGGGCAGAGCAGTTGCTTTTACCATATCCTGGAGCAGCATCGGAAGGCTCTTGGTCTCCGTCGATGCATTATCCCGAGGTGCAGCAAGGGAAAGCAGATGATCATGCTCTTGGTCTCCGTCGATTAATCTGCCGTACACAATCGCACAAAGGGATAACATAGCGATTTTCAGTTCACTATCGATTTGAAGACGAAGTGTTTCCAAGAGCACCTGCAATGCAACATCAAAGGTGAAATTGCTAAGCCTAATCGTTCAGTAGAAGATCAGACACTACATACTCACTTCGTTTCTAAGTCTTTTTAGAGATTTCAATACAAACTATATACGGATGTATATATATATATTTTAGAGTGTAGATTCACTCATTTTGCTCCGTTATGAAGTCCCTTATTAGAATCTCTAAAAAGACTTATATTTAGAAACAAAGAGAGTACATTTTTAAACGAAATAAAACAAATGCTAGTTCTTGTGAACACAGATTAATAAGCGAAATAAAACAGATGATAGTGCTTGTAAAGACTGGTTACCTCTGGCATAAAACCGGGTAGCATCAGTCGGAGTTGCCCGTCCATGGTGAAGGGAATCATGACTGCCTTCAATCTAGTATTGAAGTTTTCACCATTGTCTTCGTAATGGCTGCATAGTGCCGTCAGCAGGCGCAGTTTTAATATATTCCATCTATGCATGAGAGGTTGACCCAGAAACTTATGAAGATTGGTAGTGTAAAAAGCAACGTTAAATGCTTGAAAGTAGTAGCGCCGGTTTGTGTCAGTTTTGAAATTTATGTATGAATCTATACATAGGGTGCAAGTTCATGCACCAAAAATGTAATTAATTACCCGGCGGCAAGCTATCAAAAAATATATAATTAGCTCTTCAATAAGTATCAGAGGGAGGGGATACAGAAAAAAGCCCAGCCAACCCGTGGTGTCGTATTAAATGGCCCCACCACTTTGTTGGACTGACGCGGTGATTCGTAATGGTACACCTCGCGTTCTGTAGGACCTGTATCACTAGTAGAAAACAGGGCTTTGGTCCAAGCTCAATGCACCCTTTAGTCCCGGTTGCATTATGAACCGGGACTAATGTGAGCATTAGTCCCGGTTCGAGCGGCTAGGGCGTCGGGAAGGCATTAGTCCCGGTTCAAATGGGACTTTTAGTCCCGGTTTGTGACACGAACCGGGACTAAAGGGTGCGATGCCCTTTAGTCCCGGTTCGTGTCTCAAACCGGGACTAAAGATTAGACTTTTAGTCCCGGTTTGAGACACCAACCGGGACTAAAGGGTGTGATGCCCTTTAGTCCCGGTTCGTGTCTCAAACCGGGACTAAAGGGGTCTTGAATTTTTTTTGTTTGTTTTTTCACTTGTTTTCTGTTTTTAATTTCTGTTTTAAATTGCTTATATCTTTTAAGATATTTGATGTTTTTGAGTGATTATTTTTTCATTAGATTCAAAATTTTGTCTAGTTTCTGTTTGTGCCATTAGTTTTCAAATTTGTATGATTTAAATATGAATTTGTTCAAATTTGCTTTAAACCCTAGATTGTGAATAATTTGAGTTTAAAAATAGTTTTTAATTTAATTCTTTTTGCTCCTAGTCACATGTCAGATTGTTGTCACAGTAAGATTTATTTGGTTATTTTTAGAATAATTTAAATTAGGATTTTACTTAAAACAGTACTGCTTTGCTTATATAGTTGTTTAGCCTTTAATAATAGTTGATAGAATTAGTTTTGCTATATTAAAAAGTAATTCTTTTTGCCACTTTAATATAACGTGACTCTGCCTTGGTTAAACTTAGTTGTGACTCTGACTGGGACAGTGCTAGCAGATGTAGTCGACGGTAGGATTGGATGGACACCATCCCGGACTAAAGGGGTTCAAACTCTACCCCCCCTGTATCGCCATTTCAGTTTTTGGAAAAAACAAAAGAAAATAATAAAAACTTCAAAAATTAAAATCCTTCGAGATGTAGTTATGTTACTACATCTACTAGTTAGAAAAATTAAAAACCTTAAATTTGGACATGTTTTGCAAAAAAATGTTATGAAAAAGTAAAACGGATATAACTTTTGCATACGATGTCGGAAAAAAACGTATAATATATCAAAATGTTCAGCACGAAAATCCGGTTCCGATTTCGACCGCCGTAGGCCGTTTTGTAAATTTGTAGAATCCTCAAATTCTAAAAGGAAAAAAAGTTATGCTCAAATTTTAGTTTTTTTGAATTTTTGGTCAAACTGTGGTCAAACTATGGTCAAACTACTTATTCAAGAAATATTAGTGTTACTAATTAATTATTGTTTTTTAAAATAATAGTTTCAAACTCAAACGGTGCTTCATGCTCAAGTTCAACTCCTAAGGGTTAATAGGATTGACAGCTTACTATTGTCAGGAAAACAACAAGTGCAGACTTGGAAACGAGGGGGAATAGAACTCGGAAGTTAAGCGTGCTCAGGCTAAAGTAGTGAGAGGATGGGTGACCGGCCGGGAAGTTAGACGATTTGGAATGATGAGGGATGATTAGAGATTAAATTGAGCAGTGATAAGGGGTGATTAGAGATTAAATTGTCAAATAATTCAGAAATTTGAAAATCGGAAAAAAAATTCAAAAAAAAATTTCCCAAAAAAAATTCAAAAAAATTCCTTACCAATCGGGACTAAAGTTGAAGCTCCAGACAACGGCCACGTGGAGCTCCTTTAGTCCCGGTACGAACCGGGACTAAAGATTTTGGGCTTTAGTCCCGACTCCTTAGTCCCGGTTCCAGAACCGGGACTAAAGGCCCTCTAGAACCAGGACTAAAGGCCCGTTTTCTACTAGTGTACCACCAGTTCAACCCGTACACCATGTTGAAATTCCTTCACGGTAATGCATTTGACTATCTGTAGGACCGATTGCGGACACACGGTGCCGATCTGATCCATGGCCGAGGTCGTTACCTTTTCGTCTGAGCCAAGAACAGGTAAGCCGTAACAAGACGTTTTGGATTCAACTGGGCCGTTTGGGGTAAAGAAAGACGAACGGCACGTGTACGAGCATGCATGGGTGGCGGATTTCTGGAAAAATCCCAGGGGGTAACCAGGGTACAACCAGTCACAGCCAGGACCCAACATGATTTGTGGCGGTGCGGCGGGTTGCTGAATCCCCCTGTCGATGAGATGGAAGATGGCGGTCTCGAGTTCTTGCTTGATGCAGTCGACCGGTAAGTGGATCTGCATACATCAGCTTTTTCACTTGTTTCTCTGGATACGCGAGTATGGTAAGTTGTGTGACCTGATTTGTTGCTTCGCCTGCTGCAAATGGCGCGCCCGGGTAGGTGCTGGTTGTTAGTGTTTGGTTTATGCCCAAGGTTGTCCCACCAAAGCATTGGCTAGCAAAAATTTTGGTTGAGGTTCTGGTTGCCCATGATTTGGTCAACATTGGCAAGAAAAATGAACTAGACTTGGTTAGAGTTCATTGGCATGCCAAAAAATTGGCAACAATCCAAACAAAAACCAACCTTTGGGTCATGACCAAAATTTTGGTAGGATGCACTTTGGCCACAATCCAAACACACCCCTAGCTTTCCCCTGCAAGAGAAATTCGCCGACAGCTTGGAACGACCAGATCCAGTCCCGCTTGCGTTGTTGCAGAATGTTCGAGAAAACCTGGGAGTGCAGGACGAACAAAAAGGTGGCTCGGGGTGTGCGCAACAAGTTGAAGGGGATGCAGATGCTGGGCAGAACTGCGGCCAACGACGCCGGCGTCTGTCATCTCCTACTGCATCAGCAAAATCTACACACAGGGTTAATCCAGAAGCCCCTCGGTGGACGAAAAGGTGCTTTAAAATTTTTTGTCTGAGATGCCTAGTAATTGGCAGTATGCGTAGGTGTATAGTTTTTCCTGCCCGAATAGTTGCTAGAGGATGAAATCATATTTTTCTGACAACCTAGAAATGCCTAATTTTATGTACCGTTCATTGAATTGAAAATGAGTGGAGTGTATAGAGCATGGAAAACACAGAAACTGCAGATTTACTTAAAACCCCGGCACTAGAAGTGTAATCAAACCAGAATTGGGGCTAAGTTTTGACTCACTTGATGAAGCATACGACTTCTGCAATTTATATTCCTGGGAGATTGGTTTTGGAATTCGGTATAGAAAAAGTAGACTGAATGCCGAGAGGACGAAGTCCATGCGCAGGAAATAGTTTGTGAATGCTCGGTGCATGCTCACATATACATTAGTTTCAATCGATGTTGAAAAAAATGTAGACAGTATATTTTTAAAGTTTATGGTTGTGTTTCGGCGAAAATGAACTGATTCTTGTCATATGCTTGCAGGGGAAGCCAGAAGCCGAGTACAGCAGGTCTTGTAGGTGTGAGTGCCCTGCGTTAGTGCGACTCTTGCGGGCAGCGGACAACAGCTGGTACATCACAGAACACCGTCAGAGCTACTACCACTCCATGTCCCTGACTATGTGCGAAAAGGTGAACTGGCCGTCAGGCAAGCACATTGATGTATATACTGAAGATCTTATCAAACAACTGAGGCAGAACTGCGCCCCACCCTTGCTTAGCGTTCCACTTGTGATCCTGGAGGATTTGGAGAAATGCGCCCGACCATGAAGAATGGATTTTGTATTTTCTTTCATGTGAACGGCCCTATCTTGTAAAGAATGGTTTTTCGTGCTATAGACCACGTTGAGAAAGACCAACCAACAACACAAATAAAGACCGTTCCATTTGGGTACCTCGAAAGGGAGGTGCTCCTTATGATGCTACGGACGGCTGTCCGAAGTGCATGCAATGACGGGCTCGGATAGGATAGGATTGTGCGCGCCGGGCCCTTCGGGTGTCCATATTTTGGCCGACCTTAGCGTATATACTATGTTATGCGGCCGTAATATTTTGATACCTTCCACCGCTGTTACGCCAGAAATCCAAGGTTCCACACGAGCTCCTGTTCTGCGGCGTGGTGGCAGGACCGCTAGGGGATTGGCTCCGGGTGTAGGTAGGGTCAAATCCGCAGGGGTCATGCAAATACATAGGCCCCTTCCCTTCTGCCGAGTTGTTTAGAAGGCGCTTTCCGTTCTACGGTCCCTCGGAGCGAAGGGTTAGGCAGGTAGTACGGGCCCTCTGACTTCCAGCTATGTGCTGTGTGCGACTCCCGCGAAGCGAATGAAGGGAAGCTCTTCGAGCTTTCTCCGCCAGCGGCTTATGTATTGGTCGGCATTCCTACGTGCTCCGACTGATCCCCACTGGAGATTATATGAGGGGTCTTGGAAACTGTCGTGACGCTTTGGTGACGAAGGTCACCGGGGTGACTATGGAAGGATTCCGTGGTAGTCTCTGACTCCCTCCAACTCAATCAATATCAAGAACATGTCGTGAGCATGGGGGTTTGGCCGACTACTAAACTATTGGCTAGGGCTTTTCTAGTTATAGCTTCTATAGTGAGTGGCCCTTCCGCTTTGATCTAGTTGTAGTTTGTATTGTACTAAATTGAACACATATCAAAGAAAGGCGATCAATCAATAAGTAGTTTCCCTTCTCCGGCCTGGGAAAAGCAGCGAACTCGTTAAACGAGGGGCTTTTTTATTCATGGTCGCTACTGTTGTATTGTATATTGTCGGGGGAAGCTACTGCTTCTACGACAGCTCCGCTTCCTCGTCTTGCTTCTACTTTGCTTGTTTGCGCGAAGGCTTAGAGTCCTTTTCGCTAGGTCCAAATTCGTCAAAGCGAAAGATCTGATCCAACGGAAATCCCGCATATTGAGCGCAGCTGATATGTGGCTACTAGGCGCGATCATCCCGCATGCCATAAAAAAATACTTCTTTTTTTTATGGCCCGTCATATAAAGATAGAATAGATATGGATAGAGAGACATTCTATTGATTCGCGAAATGGCTCGTCGATCCAAATGAATCATTCTTCTGGTCTCTCTCTGCCCCCCCGCCCCAAAACTGACCCACGACACAGCGCCCATTCGTTTCGCGCGCGGGAAGGCAACGAAGTTCAGTTCAAAAGACCGCAGCGGAGTGGAGCAGCCGCGACACGAAGTTCCTTACCTTAGCTGGATCTCGCTGGTGCCACCTAAACGGTAGGTATAGGCGGCGGATGTCTGACGTTTGGAGTTGTCGTTCGTGCACCTGTCCCCAATAGAAGAATGAGTGATCCCTTCCCCTGCGGATCATGGCCTTACCACTAGGTCCCCGATGGCCAGCGGGGGATTCGGTATAGCAGCTCACGTTCGTTTGCGCTTCGCGTTCCCGCTGGACTGGACACGTGTTAGCTGTAGGAAGTATGGTTACGAAAGTGACTTCGGTTCGCCAGTTCAGGCTCAACTCCTCGCTTTACGTTAGCGGACTTACAGGTCGGGCCGGGGCTCCACGCTCTTTCTTTCTGTGTGGGACGATGCCGGGGAATGTGTCGAGGCGGCGAACAACAACAAGACAACTAACTACATTTGCTTTTTCCCTCCATGAGATGAGCCAGTGCATTGGACCGATGGATAATAGAACTGAGCTGGCCAAACGCTTGGGCGCTCTACATACGATGTAGAAAAAATCAGATACATATCGATTTCTTTCTGATGGATCCAGAATAGATAGATATCTTGTATCATCAATAGATAGAAAGAGGTCAACCCTTATTATTGATAGAAAACCTTTCGATCTATCAGAACAGATCAGGCCATCTATCAATCGATTTGAATCATCTCGCTTTTCGTTCATTTCAGCCACGCCATAATAGCCGCCACAATAAGAAAGAAGCAAGCGAAACAGCTAGAAGCGCTCGCTTCGCCGCGCCCAACAATTCTTATTCACGGGAAAGCCAACCGAAAGATTCGATTCGGACTTCGTAGAGCCGGTGCTGCTGCTGTCTGCGTAGGGCCGTCCCCCACTCCCGTCCCGGGGCGCTAAGGGGTTTTGTTTTAGGAACAGACGGCGGTGTTTTGCTGACGCCTCAAATCGACGCTTTTGTTGCGACATGCTAAGTTTTCTCCCCTATTGCTAGTAGGTTGATGGGTCGCACGCCCGGCACACATGTTTTGGCCTTGCTTGTGTGTCCATAACTCAAAATAGGTGACCTAACGGCCGCCGCCCGACTAAACATACCAATAGTCACCAAATTCATATGGGCTACTGAGGAGTAGGCAATGATCTTCTTAAGATCGATCTGTCTTAAAGTGGTCAAGGAAGTATATATTATAGCAATCGCGCTTAGAGTATAAATGAAAGGAGTGAAACAAAGTGTCGCTTCGGGAAACATGGGTATTGAAAATCTTAAAAACCCGTAGGTTCCCAATTTTAAAAGAATTCCAGCCAAGATGACGGATCCAGCCGTAGGTGCCTCTACATGGGCTTCGGGTAACCAAATATGAACTGGTACCATAGGCACTTTGACGGCAAAAGAGGCGAAAAAAGCAATCCATAGAAGGATTTGGCGCCGCTCACTAAATTCAGTGGTTAATAAAATTTGTAAATCGGTGGTTCCTGTTTGGAGAAGAATCAACAGAATAGCTAATAGCATAAAAACGGATCCAAGTAAAGTATATAGGAAAAACTGATATGCTGCCTTGATCTTTCTTTGTCTCGAACCCCATACCCCTATAATGATGGTAGAGTCAGGGGTGGCCCCAAAGCGGAATTGACCGGTGGTAGTTGGTCGAAGCTCCAGTGGGTAGCCACTCCCTTCTCAGGGAACCGTACGTGAGACTTCCGCATCATACGGCTCCGTCCCGAGCTTCCGTCGTCGGCCCTTGTCATTAGACCACTATGCTTGTCTTTTCCGCCTTGACTCTCGAATCTTTTGCTTCTCGGGTGGTGGCGAACAATGCTGCTTGCGTAGCGGGAGATGCCCGCCCGTCGTTTAGGCCTGCTTCCTGCCCGAAAGAAGGCTAGCCGGATTAGTGGTAGGGGACCCGACCGTAAAAAACCCTACCCTATTCTCGAACCCTCTGCCGAGCTCTACCCTGCCCGCATTTATTTGGAAGGGGGCCAAAGAAATGTCTCCACCTGCTGCCAACAGTCTTTCTTCGGAATTCTACTGAACGGGTCGATCCTCCCCTCCGTTTGTTTTAGCAACTTATCCTAAGGTCTCTTCGCCAAGAACTCTCCGGCAACGACAGAGGAACTAACCTGCCTGCAGTGGCGGGGCGGCTTTTTTTTGAAATAAGACCTGGACGATTATCCCTACCCTCGGTAGCTTACGAGTTTACGTCCATCCCTGGTCGGGTACAGTTTCCTTTATTTTTATCCCTTGTAGCCGTTACCCGAATTCGCGCAAGTGTGTCCACACCCCCCTGACTTGACGAGGAATCCATTCTCGCGAACAAACACACCCCCTACACACACCTAGGAGCACCCCTTCCTGCATATCCATACAAGACCTGAGTAGGCGGGTCGAGGTCCTACGAGGTACCCACTACTCGGAGTACCCTCCCACCAAAAAAAGATGTGTGGTTCGGTGGTTCGACCAGAAATGCTATGCTTACGCACAAGACTACCCCTCTTCCCGAAAGCTTCGCGGGGACCTTTACTACTTTA
The DNA here is from genome assembly GCA_011799875.1 of Thinopyrum elongatum. NCBI lineage: Eukaryota > Viridiplantae > Streptophyta > Magnoliopsida > Poales > Poaceae > Thinopyrum > Thinopyrum elongatum. The sequence goes on along the minus strand of CM022298.1, from coordinate 692,177,004 downwards.
CGACGACGGGGGACCGCCCGTAGGGGGTTTACTGCACAAGGCCCCTGCAGAGGAAAAGCTTGATCCCAGCGAATAGAAGATGCTCAGCTCCGCACAACATAGGGATTGGCACGCTTTCGGAAAGAACATAGAATAGTAGAGGATCCAGCATGCAGGACACGGCGATCATTAGAAATTCACGAATTAGAAATGCTGTAATATACTCTTTCCCAAAACTTCTCATACCAGACCAACCCACTGAAATGCAAATAGGGATCAGAAATGTGGGCAATATCACGAAGAATAATGAAAGACCGTCTATACCCATATACAAATGGATGTTTTCATAAGGAAGCCATCGAAGGCTTTCCACAAATTGAGATTTGGCCGTAGAAGGATCGAATTGTATCCGAGGAACAGGGGGATACAAAAAAGTAATAAGAGAAACGCACAGACCAATCAATCGTATCGGTCTTATTGAAGAATTTGGAATGAAAAGAGGAGTAATGCTTCCTAGCACGGGACAGAGAATAGGACCACTTAGATCGAAATAGCATTCACAGAAATGTTCTAACATAGAGTAGAATTGAACATTGAAAAGATTAGTTGACAACAGTCAATCAAAAGATGGGGCGCCAAATTACTAAACAATAGGGGTCTTTCTGTGCAAGTCAGCTGAACACCGTAATTGATGAGTGAGTAGGTGGGTTAGGTGCACCCCTCGCCCAGTGGGAAGTCATGAGGCTAGCCCCCCCCTGACTGAAGAAGTAGTGGGGCCCCCTGCCCGCCCACGTATGCGCCTTTATTTAGATTCTAACTAAATATTATACTGAACTTTATCCGGGAATCTTTCTAAAGAATCCATCTGGCAAAACGCAATTTGTCGATTTCAATCTAAGGTGCACCTTGCCTTTTTCAGGTAGCTTTGCTACGCCTATTCAGCTAGGTGGGGCATTGGTCATAGCCGAAGTCGAAGGGAAAAAATAAGGTAATGAGATGATGGTGCCATCAAGAAGTTTTCGACGAACGTAGTAGCGGCCAAAAATGAAACTCTTGCATGAAAGACCGGATTTGACGCAAGATGAATGGCGTTGGGGTTTTTCAAATGAAACCCGCGATCAGAAAGTCACCAACGGAGCCATACAATCTATCTAGTAGTGTGCCATGGCACGGTACTCCGCTTCGGCAGTGGAAGGAGCAACTGTCTATTGCTTTTATCTCATCCAAGATAGTGTCTCGTCTCCCCATAAAATAGATAAGCCTGTAGTTGAGCACCTATCTGAAGGCCCAATCGGCATCAGTAGTTGCACGCAACTCTAAAGAAGACGATGACGGAAAAAAGGACGGCTCGAGAAAAGGTACCTCGAATATATCTAAGAATCCGATGAACTGCTGCAAAGTGAACTGACCGGGGGGCAGCCATGAAAGGCTGACTTTCTTAGGAAAAGCCATCTGGGCAAGAGATCGTCAGATAAACCAAACTGCCAACCTACTGTCTGTACTGCGTCGGATCAGATAATGGTGAGCCATCAGTCGGACGGAGTTTAACGTAAAGCTCCAAGGGAGTGTAAACAGTCTTCTCATCATTGAGTTGAGCTCGAGTGATCAAGTCATGACGTTATTTGATCTGAGATACCAAATATCCACGAGGAGAATGTGCGACCTCCAAGCCAAGAAAAGGCTTAGGGCGCGTCAGCGCCTTCATAGCAAATAATTGATGAAGGCGACACTTGATCAGCGATATGGTAACGGAGTAATCACCAGTCAGTTTGATATCATCAACATACAACAATAGAATAGCACGTCCTCGAGGATAAACTGATACGAACATGGCCGAATCATGATCACTCCGAGCAAACCCTGCCTGGATAACATAACCACTGTGCTGAACTTCAAAAACCGACGCTATCGGGGCTTGTTGAGACCATAGATCGCTTTGCGTAAAGGACAGACAAGAGAAGAAGTCAGAAGGGCAGGTTCTCTTTCATCCGTCTTTTCTAGGTGCGCATCTCCATCTACTAAAAGTAGGGGTGGTTGCCATAGATAGATTGGGTCATTCGTAACCTGAGCAATAACCGATGCTACTACAGCAATAACGGAAATAACCGATGCTACAGCAGAAACTACAGCTATACGTGGCGGACCCACACGCAGCTTTGTTTAACAAGCATCACCCTTCCTTTCTTTTCAAATGCTTCCTCAGTCAATCAGCAGCTTATTCGATTCCTATTCTTATTAAACATCTGATATAGATGGTGGGAACAATGAAGCAGATTCTTCATCTGTAGGTTGCAATCCGTATGATTTCTTTTCTCGATCTCCTGCTTGTGTTTCACCTCGCACCTAAGCATCACGTTCCTAGGGACAGAGACATCTGCGCTCTAAGGCAATCATAGTACTACCAGCATGGTTACATCGTTCTGCGGGCAAGCTTCAACTTCAAAGTCACCTGATTTGGCACCAGCCAAAGGAGTAGGAACAGCAGCTGGGGAAGCACCATTACCATCCATGGGATGCTTTGTGAACAGCCCCCTCTGTTCAATACCGATACCTGTCAGATTCCATAGCTGATGAATCTCTTTCTTTTTCCACTCTTTCCCCGTCACGCAAGACGCTTTTCTGGCACAAACCTAGTAGTTATTTGTCCTGCTGATCTTGGGTGAACTGATGACACTGATGCTCCAAGACCAAGAGTTTTCACAGCCAAAGCTATTGAAGCTGCTCCCTCCCATGAATCACAGCTTTCTGGACGCACTGCTTGAACACCATGGAGCAAGATAGAGAAAAAACTCCTATCCCAGTTGATCGAGCTGAACCCACCCACCGCCAGGCAGGTGCATCAGCCTCTTCTTTCTAGTTTCCGACAGGGCTACCCGCACTAGCCTCTGACCTCTACTCCAAAACCTGAACTTCACAGATCCGAAGCCTAAACCTTCACTACTTCCATCACTTCACAGAGTAGGTCTTGTTTTCAAACTTGCTTTCGGGTTAAGTGCAGAAAATCAATTCAATATTCCTGTCATTGAGGATCTATTAGATGAGCTACATGGTGCACAACTGTTTTCCAAACTTGATTTGAGATCAGGTTATCATCAGATAAGAATGAGAAGAGAAGACATTCATAAATTTTAGGACATATTTTTGTCATTATGAATACTTAGTGATGCCATTTGGACACACTAATGCACCTGCTACCTTCCAATCTTTAATGAATCATGTTTTTGCTCCGGAAATACCTTTTGGTATTCTTTGATGATATTCTGATATATAGCAAGACCAAACAAGCTCATCTCAAGCATCTCAAGTTAGTCCTGGACATTCTAAGGTCATAAAAACTATATGCTAAGATTAGCAAATGCAGTTTTCCTGTCCCTCAAGTGGAGTATTTAGGGCATGTTATCTAAGGATAGGGTCTATCTACAGACCCCCAGAAAATAGTTGCCATCAAAGAATGGCCAGCACCTAAGACTATCACTCAGTTGAGGAGTTTTCTTGGTATGGCTGCAGAAAAAGAAGATTTGTCAAGAATTATGGGATCAATTCTAGGCCACTTCATGACTGTCTAAAAAAAGATTCATTCCAGTGGTCAGATGCTCAAATTGAGGCCTTCACAACATTGAAGAATTGTCTGGTCACTGCTCCTGTTATGGCTTTGCCTGATTTGACCCTACCATTTACTTTTTAAATAGATGCATCAGGTCAAGGTATTGGTTCTATCCCCATGCAACAAGGCAGACCAATTGCTTATTTCAGTAAAACCCTTGGACCCAGAAATGCAGCTATGTCAACTTATGATAAGGAGAAGCTTTAGCTATTTTTGAATCCTTGAAGAGATGGCGCCACTACTTTCTTGGTTCCCAATTCTTTTATTGATCAAAACTGATCAACAGAGCCTTAAATACATCACAGAACAAAAAGTCTCTGAGGGCATCCAGCACAAGCTTATGTTAAAATTGCTTGAATTCAATTACAAGATTGAATACAAAAAAAAGAAAACAAGGTTGCAGATGCTTTGAGCAGAAGAGATTCTCTTATGATGGCAGTCACTGCAGTTACTCCTGCTTGGGCTTCAACTGTAGAAACCAGCTACACTAATGATGATCACTGCAAATCTCTGCTTGAGAAGCTCACTGTATCAGCCAATGCAGCACCCCCTTATACTCTTCATTCTGACATTTTGAGATATAAAGGAAGAATATATGTGGGATCAGATGCTGTTCTTAAACACCAAATCATTGATTCACTTCACAACTCTCCCAACCATTCAGGCATTGTGGCTACTTATCAAAGGGTAAAAAAGCTATTTTATTGGCGCCAGGCCAGGAGATTGAAACTTTTCTACATGAGTGTGCAGTTTGCCAAAGAGTCAAGGGAGAGCATTGCCACTACCCTGGTCTCCTAGATCCACTGCCATTACCTACTTCTGCTTGGACTGACATCTCCCTGGATTTCTTTGAGGGTCTTCCCAAATCATTGGGCAAAGAAGTCATATTGTTGGTGGTGGACAGGTTCACTAAATATTCTCATTTCATTCCCCTTGCTCACCCTTATACAGTACAATCAGTCTCTCATGCTTTCATGGATAATGTTTTTAAGTGGAATGGATTGCCAAAGTCAATAGTCTCTGATAGAAACTGGATATTCACAAGTAACATGTGGCAGGCCTTCTTCAAAGCACTACAAGTGAAATTGAGGTTTATCTCTGCCTATCACCCACAATCAGATGGCCAGACAGAACGTGTGAATCAGTGTGTGGAAAATTACTTGCGTTGCATGGTTTTTCAGCAACCAAGGAAGTGGGCTAGTTTGGATCAAGCAAATGCCACTTGGGAGGATGCCGACTTCATCAAAGGTCTCTTTCCGGAGTTCTATACAGCTCCTATTCGTGGTTGGTGCCCTAATTCCAACACTTGACAATGCTTTGGGGGAGGTATTGTCATATCTGAAGATTACTGTACCTAACTCTCGATTGAATTCAGAGTGCTGCCTTTACTTCATCTGCCGTGAACGGAGCCAAGAGGCTTGCGTTCATTTCTTCAGTTACTCGCCTGTTTACTTTCCCCAGTAGCCCAGGGTCGGGAGCTAGGACTTCTGAGGTGAACAGTCCCTCAAAGTAACCCTGTATCAGAGATGCTAACTGGTCATTACCTTCGATCCTGTTGCCGTTTGAGTCATTCAGAAACTTTATTATGTTCTTCTTTTTTCTCCGTTGCAAAATGATGTGATGAAAGAAGCTCGTATTTCGGTCTCCATGGCTAAGCCAATTAGCCCTTCCTCTTTGCAGCCATTAATCCGAGTGCAAACTCTCTCAATTAAGTGTTGGAAGCAGTCGCTCCTATCCACTCCTACCAGGGAGGGGAGCCCCAAGTATTTGTCAGTGAGCGATTCGGTGACAATATTCAGCAGGTTGCATACCTCTTGTCTGTCCCCCCTATCTGTCTAAGGGTCCTTGGTAAAACTCTCTTCATTGAAGGCAGTACGTGGGTATCCATCTTATCTACGGTCTGCGGGTCATCCACATGACCAAAACAAAGGGTACGAAAGCAGTGAAACCGATATATCTGTTGAAGGCGATCCCACCGGTCCTATTTATTAAGTTGCAATGGCGAGTATCTTTGGACCCCAAAGAGTTGTATAAGTTGGAAAATGGAGATTTGCCTGTGGCATTGGCCGTTGGGCAGCTAGCTATTGCATTTGAAGGCTCCACAGAAAGAACCCGCAGGTACTATTACGACAGGTGGCTTCGAATCCAGTTTGTTAGTCGTTTGCATCTCGGTTAACAAAAATAAGCTTGAATCCCTCCATTCGTAGATCAATCAGCTAAAGTTGTTAAAACAATGCCCCGGTAAAAAGGTAGCAGAAGGTCGTTCTTTCTTACTCGAAGTTGCACTTAGGTGCTGCCGTTTTAGAGCTAGGCGATATTCTCTGTGTAAACCAGTATCGTATCTGTTCGATATGGACCATTCTATAAGTATAGTCATTTCAGTCTTCCTCAAAGGATCTCCGATCTATTGTGCAACCTTCCCTTCGAAACCCACCCCACACGAATACTTCTACCCCTTATCACAGCTCCAATGCCCACAGGCATCTGTCTCTAGCACAAATCTTTTACTGAAATCAGGGAGAACCAACACAGGGGCCTCAATTAAAGCTTGCTTGAGAACATCAAAGGATTGCTTTGGCTTGTCCACACAAATGGTACTCCTTTCTTTAACAAGTTCGTGAGAGGTCTCCTAATTATGTATATACAGGATGAGTCACATCTTGACCGGAGCCATGCCGGAGCACAAAAGTGAAGAGAAAGGATTTGTTCACCACTTTAAGCCAAAAGATAGAAATGAAAGCTGTTCCCATAGAATGAGATTAGATCCCGCAAGTGAGCTATTTATACCGAAGCTTACAAGAAGCAAAGTTGAAACGGGAGCTTTCCCACCACGGCATCCAACTCTTCTCTTCCGTAAGCAAAGGGGCTTTCAACGAGATAGGGAGCTGTACAATTTCACCCGTGGGTGGGGCTGGCTACGCTTGCTAGATTGGATAAAATATACGTGTCCTACGCTAGGCGGAATCGTTGTTTCACTCCTCCAAGCGTTCCTTGCCAATGGGTAAAGCCTTTATCTATCACTTCGGTCGGAGACATATTATTACCTTTTTTATCCTGGGACCCTTGAAAGCTCGCTTCCCTTCCTGAACTGAGGGAAACCGGTGCCTGAAGTCCGTTATCTGCAGTCTCTGAGCTTGATTGCACATCTTTTCCTGCTCATACATGTGTTTTTGCACGCTTGAGACCTCCTCTTTCGCTTGGCTATCCGAGGAAAGATGTCTTACGAGGTGGGTTGGACAACGTACGTAGTGAGCCTGCTGCTATCAGTGTGAAGATGAGCATCTATCTTTCTTTTCAGGATTTAGTGTGTGTGTGCTTTGTGCGAGATCATCGACCTTCTGTTGGCAAGTGGGATCCGCGGCAGTGGGTGTATATTTATTGATTATGCATCTAGCCAAAAGGGATATCAATGTTGGGATCTTATTGGGAGGAAATTATACGCAAGTATGGATGTAACCTTTCGGGAACATGAGCCATACTACACAACACAGGTAGAGGTGATCTTAGTCGTTCTGGAGGAATTCTCTGCTAGCACCGAGGGTGATAGTCGAGAGGGGGAGAATGAAGGGAATGCTGATGCTAATGGGGAGATTGCTCAGCAGAGCTTATAGAAGAAGAAAAGAACCAGTCGTGATAGGGACTATTCCTTGCCCTACCTAGTGTGGCTTGGAGATGTAAGCCTGTTTTCTTCTCTAAGTTGCCTGCAGCCCGAAAGAATGGAAGAGGATTTTTCGTATCACTGATTTCGCAATATTGTTCGATCTAAGCACGGGAGCAGAAAAGAAAGGGAAAGAGAAGATCAATTCCGAGGTTATGGATGCTCAGGAACATGCTTCTCTCTCAGTGGGTCAATATTAAAACAACTTTCTGGGAGAAATCCTTGCAGCTGCTTATTCAGCCCAGGCATCACCATTCAACAAGTGTCATCCCTACATAGTATTGTTGGTCATGAGCATCAGGCAGTGTCAATATCTTTGGAAGGATTTTGGTGGGGCAGCTTGATGAAGGTTCCTGCGTGCCATTGATGGGAGATCTGATATCTGACGGCTGAACCTCCCCTACCTCGTGCTTTTGTTCTTTTTAAACAACAGACAGGAGCTATTCACGTTATACGCAAACCATAGAGGTAGGCATTTCGGCACATCCTATGGCACCTAGCAGGCTTCTTTGACCCTGTGCTGGTACATTGAGCATTTATTGTATTTGAAAGGTCTCCTTTACCGCCATAGGATCTCGTACCCACAACTGTCTCTTCAACCTCAGCTTATCAGTGGTAGGAGGGAAGTCATCCAAACAAAGATACTATACTATTGGCCATTAGTGCTTAGTGCTTCAGTGTCTTGATTGGCTATTAGTGCATCTTGGCTTTAGAGTGTTGTATCTCCTCTTTATTATTGAGAAGAGGAGCCAACTCGGGGTTGGGGACTCTTCTGTTTGGTCCCTTTGTTTGAGCAGTGGCCAACCCCGATATAGATTAGGAGAAGCGATAGAAGTGGCTTGATTCTATAAAAAAATCAATATGGGGCATGGATATGAGAACATTCTTCGCTTGCATTACCCAGCGGTCCAATTGCATTGCATCAATAGTAGCTGCCTTTATCTCCGCATTCACTAAACGAAATGCTGAACCTCAGTGCTCTACTGTCTTGAACTATTTTCTTTAGTTGACATCGAGGGTTTAGTGCCACGTTCAAACCTTTCTAGAAAATAGAAAAAGTGAAGTTCTCGAAGTCAGCCCAACATAATTGGTATCCCGCTTTTCCCTCATCTAGTGAAACAAGCTAGTTCTGGACAAGGAAAAAGCATTATATCAGGTTTAAGGAAAGGCAGGATGCTTCTACACAGTGCGGATAAGGCTACGGTGCCTTTTACAAGAGAAGGCTCACACCTGCTTTGCTTAACTGACCTTCTCCTTCTATATTGGCCAGATCAGCACGAAACGAGAGATACTATGTTCTTCCAAAGCCCGAGGAAGATGTCGGAAAACCGCCCAAGCTTGAAATCGCTGACCCCCCTTTTTATGATTTCTCATATCCTTCTTGTACAATCAGCCACAGGCCTCCCCTCATATGATCTGCGGCCCATTGGGATTCTACTTGGATCTCCTTTTCCTTCAGCTTTGGACAAATCTATTTTCTGGCGTATTTCAGTTCAGTCAGTAGTGAACCTCTTCCTTCATTCAAGTTGGACTAGATAAACACTAGTATCAATTGGTAATCGAGACCTAAACGAATAACTTATCGAGGTAAGGTAAGATCAATATCAATAGGTGGGAGTGAAGTCAGAAGTGAAGGTAGCAGAATAGAACCTATGTTGATGTAGCTTAGCTTTTCCAATACTTTCCTTTCCGTGCTTTGACCATGTCGGTTTTCAAGTTCACAAAAGGGGTTTTTCCAGGTCAAGCTCAGAGGCATTAGCACTTGCCGTTACTTACAGTGTGGATAGGCCGGCCTCATCTCATCTAGTCCTCTGTTCAATGAAGCCTTGGTATCTGCTTCGGCCAATTCATACTTCAGATCGAATCGACGGTACGGTTGACTTTCGAACAACGGCCACGGTGTAGGTTCGTACTCGATTGATCGGCTTCCTTCCTATTAGCTTGCCATGTTTCCCCAATCTGTTTGCTTTCACCAATTTAGGTGCCACAAATGTTTCCTTTTCCAGACAGTTTGCTTTAAGCAGGAAAGCTGGCCTGTGACTTGCCTTGCTTCCGACTCTAAACCGTTCTAAACAGATTCTTTCTGCATACTGATGTTGGCAGTTATGCCTAGGTGATAGATGTATGTTGCTGGATTGGAAAGCTATACGATCCCTTTTATTCAATTATGACAGCTGAGAGGAATTGGGGATGGCCCCGCTAGAGTTTCCAAAATGAATCGAATTGAACCCTATTGTTTTTTCACTCTAAATTCCATAGTATCAATACAATAACCTTTGAGAAATTGTGAGAACGGGAAGATGCAATCATCTAGATGGTGAAAATAGCCGAGAGTTGAGCAACCCCTAAAAGCACTCACAATGAATGGTACCAGCGGATACCAACCAGATAGAAACATGCTGAGAAATCTCTGTTATAGCTGAAACTAATATACCAATCCTATCCGTGACCCTTTCCACATTCTTTTCTTAGTCACCTAACCTATGACTGCTTTTTCTTTTAAGCTTTAATAACCTTAACATTCGAATCTGCATCTGCTATTTCAGTTCTGTCTAAAGATACTATACTATTCTTTGATCACTTGAAACATACTAGAAAGCATCTAAAACAGATATTTTTGTGGATTCCCTCTCCTTGTGGGCTGGACTCCTTTTTACATGGACAGACAGGAAAGTGGAATCTGAGGAATTAGCTGGAACAGACTCACCTTAGCTTTGAACGACTATATCCCCTCTTCTATCTACATATGGATACCCTTGGTCATTAATAAAGGGAAGATGATTTTAGCCGTTGAAAGGCATGAGGTATCATATCTCCATAGATCTCTGGTGGAGAAGCTCGACGTTCTAAAGATCTCGTACTTTTGAAGTTGTTGATGATCAACCGAAGTGAGCAGCCTATCTCGAATAGGAGACGTAGTGGTCAATGCGCCTCAGTTGGGGAACTTCTATCCAGCTTCTGGTGATTCACCCTCCACTTTCACTTTATCCTTTGGACCAGGGCCAGCAACTTCCAAAGAAGGGGCATATGCAAGCGGCGGGAGACCGTGGATACCTTTTTTTTATGTCTCATTTTGGTTGAAATGGGTAAACAGCTCGTAGAGAAGGAAGCCCTCGGTATCCTGATATTTATGAACTCCGCGAAGAACAATTCCATGAATATGGATAAGCAGAAGTCTTTGGGCTAGAGCGCACTAAAGAAGACGAAAGTGATGACTTGCCAGCGTTGGACGTTTCTCTCCTCTAGCTCTGTGCAAGCTGAACTCCTTGGCGAAAAGGGAGTATGCCAGTGGGTAGCTCTTCTATAACCTCCGTTTGAGGTGTTGATGTACGATTTCCTATGCCGATGCCGTTTCTATACTCAGAATAAAAGCCTCATAGCGAAGTCGAAGTAGATTATCCAACCGAATGCCATTGACTTTAGTCTTTAGTATCTGCCAGTTCCGGGTATGTTGAATCTCCAGAGGGATTTCCTCGAGGCGAAGGGCCAGCTTCTCCGATTGATCTTGAATTTGGATATGACTGCGCTAGAGCAAGGTAAACCTAAGGCCTAGGCCTGACGATGAAGGCCAAAAGTGTCAATTCTTTCCTAATGAGCCTGTGTCCGAGGGCTTCAAATATGTGTCCCTCATACCTGCCGATCCTTCCGCAAAAGGAAAATGTTTTGCTCGAGCAATGCGTTATATCCGGATCGATGAGACAGATATGGGACTTCTACTAAGAGAAAAAAGGATGCGATTCTAAGGCCTATTTCTAATGGCGAGAATTGGCGATAGGGACCCTTGACGATAGATCGGCTTACCGATGGTTATAATGGTAGTAAAGAAGAATGCATTCATTCTGGGTTACTCGAAAACGTATGCAAGCCCAGATCTTTCCGTAGGAAATATTATCAATTGGATGGCTGTTTACAATTACTTTCTTATCACCTCCTGCCTGCCATAACTGTTATAAGGTTTACTGACATGGTGAGTGGAGTCTCGAAGCAATAGATATTCAAAAATCTTTCCTTCTCCTGCTCATCCCTTGCTTGTGGGAAGTGCCATATGAATTTGCATGGGAAAGAAAAGGCACCGATTTCACTCCCTTCGGTCGGGGTACGCCCGAGCCAGTGAAAAACGAAGTGCACTTTTGGAAATGACGAAATTGCTCAGTCAACTACGGAATTGTGAGTGAAACAAGAGAGCGGCGCCTAAGGCGGATACCTAGGCAAGTCGCAGTCAGAGACAAGGCAAGCAAGAACCCCGGTATCTGCTGCTTCATCGTTCGTACTAACCAAAAGATCAAGATGATGAACTGGCCTCGGGGCACAACTTGAGAGGTACGCCAGTACCATAGCTCGTACAAGTAAGAGGTTTTTCAACATGGGCAGCAGATTAAGTGATTTATTATTGGAATACGGGTATTATACACCATTTCTTTGTTCCATATTCTATGCTTTGCTGGTGAGAAAGAGAAACTACTTTGGATCCCCGACAACCATGACATCTTCTCAACGAAATCCGCTTTTGATCAGGGGAATCCTTAATCTAACACTAGGTTTTCCCTCAATCTAACAACCGGGGACCTATCAAAGATATCACCTATCCCTATTCGAATCAGCATTCCTTTCCTTTAGTTTCAAACAACTATGCATTCTAATACAAACAAGAATTGTAGTTGCCTAAACTATGAAACCTTAAACAAGAGGGCGTATGGGTTAATAGCTCTATCTTTATTCCATCGAGGAGTCGAGCCCCGAAGCTAAGCCACTAACAGTAGGAGAGCGCTCGCCACAGCCAGTTGGAATTCTTTGTTCCCTTCTCGAGCTATCTCATCCAATATCAACAACCGACGCGGGTCGAACAGCCAAACAAGTTCTATTCCTTCCCATTGACACGTCTTCGTGCACTTTACTTGTTTTACAAAGCAGACCCCATTGCATGGTAGATAATTCACCATGGTCCCGAGATCCGGTAGCTCAGTATCATTCACGGCAGCCAAGATATCCCATCTTTGACAAGTAATTTATGACAAATGGAACCTTCCAACTAAAGGCGGGGAAGTGGAATCAAATGATGACCAAGTCAATAGCTCCCGAACAATCCGATGAGCGATTCAAGATATGAGAGGCCATGCACATTTGAAAGAATTCCCACACACAATGGGAGCCGTTTAAACCATTTCTGCTCTACGTTGCAAACTAGGGGGCATAAGCTACCAAACCCCTGGCTAAGAATCTATATCATACCGAGCAATCATTCCGTCTTCTTGAGAAGAAAGAACGCATGAATCCTCGCTTTGAGCTCACCTACGAGTGCACCGAACAAGGTTTTCCAGACCTAATAAACGTTCATTGCAAACAAATGTTGACCTCTGATTTAGAGAGGATCAACCACAGTTTGAGAAAAGAAAAGTGCACACCGGCATTATGCCTCGTAAAGCTACCCCCATTCATAGCTTTATTCACTGTCTGCTCGAATAGCTTCATTTCAATGTTAGGATGACCCGCAAGGTCGTCTAAAATAGCTTCCACCTATCTAGTTTCCATGTGGCACGCCAACCACAATCACTTCATCCCTTGGCTTCTTTATCATAGCTGCCTACCTCTTCAGATCAAGGATCAAAGACTACAGGAGCTCAAAGTTATTGTCGCACACTTCCATCTAGGAGATGCATGTTAAGCTATCCCTTGGATTATAGCCTAGGAGATCGATTGGCAGGCCTTGTTCTATGAAAAGAGTATCCTTATGGTTTAGGAACCCCAACATCTATTGAAAAGTATGATGCACCCCTCGGTTTACCAACATTTCCATTCAATCTCATTTAGATTCTATTAACTAACAAGCCGGGATCCAATTCCATTTCAACCGCTGAGGTCATTAACGAACTAGAAAAGAGCTAAGGAACTATTTCCAGATACCTAATCGGGTGCTGAACGAACTACTACTTCAATATGTCATTGCAATTTCAAATGGGTTTCAATGGCACTCAAGCAGCCTCACTACTTCGATCTCAGTAACCTAATGATCTCCCCAAACCAACTCATTCTCGGAAGGAGACATGGCCAAGGGTGAACAAGATATGATGGCTGAGAATCTCTATTCCTACAAAATAACATGAACGAATTTCGCTAACCGTAGTAGTAAATAGCGTGACACCAAGCAATCGATCAAAGCCAACTCAAGTTGTATGGAAGGTGGACGGTCGAATTACCCAACTGAAATGAAGAAAGCAATCCGCATAGCCGGAGTCCAGTTGGATAGTTCAGGCTACGGAAGAAGACATGATGCCATTTCTCTTATCGATACAGGAAAATGAGCTATTAGTAGAAACTACCTGGAATTGCCGTGAACCATCCGAGAGTAACCGCACACCCGAGGTGTTCAAAGCCCCTTAGCAATGGGAACGGAATACTTTATTAATAGAGCGTTTGTGAAAGGAAATTCCTGAAATGATGTATCATCGAAATGGTTCATTTCCAAATGTTACCGCATCACCGGTAGGATTTCCAGCTTTCTCGATGGTAGGTTTAGGAATTTTTCTAGCGAAGGAAGGGCACCGGGTTGAAAGAAATCCCTTACTATTAGGACATAGTGTTCGGTACGACTTAAGACTACTGGATTGACTTTCTTTAATGTTGCATCTGCTTTCAACTATTTCATAGCCTCCCGTCCCGAGCAAACGTCGAGAGCAGGGTGTTGAGCCAAAAAGTAAAATCCATAGAGTTGGGGACTAAAGAGACTCTTTTTTTACAGCCAACCATGAAGAGAAGAGAGTCTCAGAGTAGATTCGGTAATGTTGAGTCGATCTAGTATGGAAAATTCCTCGCTGTGCGCTCGCCTTTTGCCTGCTTCTGCTTCATCTGCAGATCGGATTCCTTCCCCAGAGTTCTTACTTATAGGCTTTATAGCCAAGCAATAGAATAGCTGCTTCTTCTAAAGCGGATTAGAGTGCGACGACCAAAGCTACGGAGCGGCCTCTACCGCTTTCCCTACTGTTCTGGTTGAACTAGGGCTTTGGCTGAGCGACCACCTTCTTCCAGTATTCTTAGCTTACTGTCTGCTTCCTGCCTGATCGGTGCTGGCTGACTGTTCTTGCTTGTCTTGGGCCTGCTCTAGTTTTGGTGCTGCTAACTAAGGGTCGAATTTCGTGACTTGATGAAGAGGAAGCCGAGTATCTTTGGTCTTGAAGAGTCAGGCCAATCCAACCGCTTGCTCCTGCCCAACTCAGTCTCAGTCGTACCATAATGCGCCTGGACTCAACACTTTTCTTGCTCCAAGACCACCCTCTAGCCCTCATGTAAAATAGATGACAGAATTGTAAACAATCATAGAATGATTTAAGCTGAGGAACATAGAGGTCTCTCCCACAATTTTTGTCATATACCTCTGGAATAGTGTTGAAATCACACGCCACTAAGCAGTTTTTTAAACCAAGTGGTTTATCTTAGTGTGCTAGCCGCTGCTTCATTTCGTATAGCGATAACGCTTTCTCTTTCTTAGCGCTCCACCCCGCGGAGAACTCTGGTTGCGCTTTGGTTGGCTTTCTCTTTTTTTCGATTTTCTCTGACTTGACTCAGCTTGACCTACTTGACTCAGCGGTTAGAGTATCGCTTTCATACGGCGAGAGTCATTGGTTCAAATCCAATAGTAGGTAAAGCCGGCCGAAACCCTCGCTTTTGCCAGCATGACAGCAAGCACAGACTGGCATCAAGGAGTAGAATGACCAAAGCATCGGTTGCTTCCACTTGTTTGTTGCCTTCTTCGACCGACAGACAAGGTACCCCCCCTCTTTTTCTCTTGCGAACCTACGTTGAGCTTGGGACAACCCGCGACTGGCATAGGATATTTCAAAAGCGCCAGGATCCATCCTTCTTACGAACCAAGAGCACTGGAGAAGCGAAGGGGCTCGTGCTGCGACGAATAATGCCATTGTTCATCATCTCACAGATTTGCTTCTCAATCTCTGTTTTCTGGTGGGGTGCATATCTATATGGCCGGACATTGACTGGCACTGCACCTGGCACCAACGGAATTTGGTGGTCACAGGCACGACAAGGGGGTAATTCCTTTGGCTCCCGGAACAAAGCATCAAACTCCTGTAGCAGTTCTTGAACAGCTGGAGGTGTCTGCTCTGCAGGATCAGCATCCAGAGTAATTGCTTGCAGATCATGCTCCTGGTGAATCTGACGCACTTGCACACACTGGCTAACAGCACCCCGTTTCAGCAATCCTTGCAGCTTACGGACAGAGATTGGACGGCAGGAAGGATTATCTTGAATGCCATTGAGAGTGATTCGGCGCCCTTTGTGCGTGAATTTCATACGACGATGACGCCAATGTACCCACATCGGGCTATGGTCTTCGAACCGCTCTTGCCCTCCCCTTTCACTTCCATAGTGGTCTTCTTTGGCCGGCCCACTCATTTCACTCTCAAGCTCTCTGAGAAGAGAGAATCCGATTCAAGATGTTTCGAATTCAGCCTTTCCTTCATGTTCGTGCTTTAAGTCAGTTCGTACTTTTCAGTATATAAGAGAATGACTGAACTCGCGTTGAAAGCTACTAAACAACGGCTGACAGAGACTCATAAGAGGGAGAGCGGTAGCAAAAATGAGATCTTTCGTCTAGACAGAAGATAGATCCTTTCCTTCCTTTCTATAGGAAATGACTGATGTTGCTAAGTCACCTTCCGCTGCTCTTGCGTCATCCCTTTTCCAATTCTTTTTGTATGGCTCGGTTGCATCCGATTGATCGATCCCTAGTCACTGATTACATGCATGAGTTCTTTGATTCACTACTGACTTCTTCTGTGGAGCCGAGTTCGCCGACTGAGACTACTTGAAAAGAATTTTCGACCAACCGATCTCACGACAATGAGTCACCCACATACTTAACAAAAAATGCAAATAGAAGAGCAAGTAAATCAAGCTCAATTACAACTCACTCTGATCAAATAGCACTCAGGTATAGGATTTCCAGCGGAAAGGTAGCCTTGCTCGCTTCTTTACCCTTGTACGCACAAATCTAGCTCATAGCAGCACTTTCGAGTTCGGTTACTTAAGTACAGAGATTGGAACAACTTAGCGCGGGAAGTCCCATATCTTGTCTTAGCCTCGCCTCACCTATTTCCTCATAACGAGATCAGAATGAAATAGAATGGAATCTCAAGTCTTAGCTAGATCAGGGCTACCACGTTCCCTCAGACGAAAAAGAAAAGAATACTAGACCTGTTGGACTCGCAAAGTAGGATCAGGCTTTTTCTACTAGAAACAGAGGAGAGCGAAAACTAAGTCAAAGGGGGAAGAGCTGTTTATGAGCATTTTAAGGCCGGTTGACAACATCCAATGTCTCCCACGAGGGTGCCTGAAACTCCAGTTTTTCTAGGCAGAGGTAGGTATATATATATTTAAGACATTTTAGTTTGTAGGAAGATTCCCCGCTCTGCAATTTTTTCTATTTGGAGCTTCTTCCAAAGAGGTTGGGATTCTAGTTTCAATTGGATGTGTCCCGGTAAGATCGTTAACGACTGATATACTGCCTGAGACAGGGCATGCTCTCCCCTCTGCGTATCGAGAGAAAGAAACAACTTCCTGATTCCAGTTTCTTTCATTTATACCTACGATATCCACGCTAAAGATGAAAACTTTTGCAGTTCATATCAGCCTGAATGAGGAAGTAGAGTCAGTTTCGTCCATAAACTGGGCCGAAGATCTGACAGAGGTTGACTTGCTGGCTTGTGAGTTGCCAGCTCCGTAGTTGATTGCTAACCAGAGGATAGTGACAGCCAATATTCCTATTCCTGCTTGTGTGCTTGTTTGCTATTCTTCCTGTTCCTGTTACGAGACGACCTCGGCTCAAGCTGACCCCACACCGAAAGTCGTCAAGCAGTCTTGGGCTCCATCAATCAGTGAGGAGGAAACCAAAACCTGTTGGAGTTCCCCGCCATCACCTCGCCTAGATCCGGGGGTTCATACCCTCCTGTAGCAGAGATGTAAGTCGCAAAGGCTACTTGCCTGCCGAGGGGGGAGAACTACCTAGTATCAAATTCACAAAGCAGCACATTTAGTAGTTGACATCTTTCTTTCTCGTTTTCATCGGAAAGGAGAGTTTTCACGTTAAGCAAGAAGAGCTACGAGTTGGAGGGCTATTTCACCGACCATCACTTCTCCTTTGTATCTGCCGAAGACGCAAGTAGCCCAACGACAGGCTTGTGTGGAGTTGAATGACAACACGCAGAGGTCTTTTGGCGAAACTGGGGGCTCTTTGTCTAAAGGAAGGGCAAAGTCAACAGGCCAATCCCAGTTTCAGAATTGGAAGAAGCAGTAGGAGGTTCACCATCAGAAAGGCATGGGACAACAAACTCTCTTAAAGCTTTCTTCGAATAAGTCTTTCGCTTGACTTGGCTCAACGGCTTTAGTTCAGTAAATGCTTTCGTATGAAGCTTGAGTCAAGTCTAGTCTCATGCAGTGAAGATCGTCAAGCAATCATTGCTCGTCTCTCCGAAACCTATTGATAAGGAACGCGTTCAAGTGTATGGAATAATCAAACCTTTCACGTATTTGTTAACATAGCGTTGGACGATTGATTCCTCTCTTTCTCCATGGCCGGAAGGAGAAACTTCCTACCTTCTTGAAATATCCCTTGGCTAGATAGAATGGATATCCATTTGTTTTTTCTAGAAATAACCCTCCCTCCTAGAGATCCCCCACTATCAATGATAACGTTTTTAGGAAACCTAACGCACATCTGCGCCGTAAAGAACTCTTTCTTTTATGGTCAGTAGTCATAGCATCACTGAACGATATCCTCCTTCACCACCTACATGCTCCACCGGGGGTACGCCCTAACCTGCTCTCCCATAAAGCTAGCTTTAGAATTCTCACACACCAATGCAGGGAATTACGCCCATGAGTGAAAAAAACATTTCTCAACAGAACACTTCCCCATTCCTTGAACCTGAAACGGCACGGGGAATTTCTTTCTTCACTCCTATGTATCACCTGCTTATTCACAATGAGCTGGGGATACAAGGTGTTTTTTCTCAATAGGAAGGGCTGGATCTATGTTCGCGAGCAGGGTGATGTCAGAAATCACTTGATAAGAGAGATGCATAATTTCAAGAAAAGAAATCTAAAGGCACCACTCCTCTTATTATTAGTAAACGGTAGGAACCCAAGCCAACAAGGGAAGAGATGCTTTCTAAAATGCCATTTTAATATAGCTGATGCTGGTGAATCGAAGACGGATCATAGCAGTGGTAGTTCGATGGCTGATTCCCCATATTTCTGAAGAAAAACAAGTTCTAACCGCATTCTAGGAGTTGCCAGGAGTGATTCCCTTCAACAGGTGTGGAAAGGTCATTAGAAAAAACTCTGGAGCAAATTGAGATCTACCGGCAATCCGGTTCCTTTTGTTTTTATCCAGGGTTTCGGCTCCTACCAACAATAACTATACGGCAACCAGAAAATAACCTATTCTATTGATCGAAGGAATGGTGCACTCCGGGGATGCGGCTTCCTCTACGGAAACAACGGTACGCCTCGGCAGTAGTTCCTATACGGGAAGGGTTCCTATACCGCAAGCAAAACCAGAGAATCGCTTTAGTAATGTATCCAGGCAGTGGCCCAGCTAGGTGACTTCCGGCAAGCTAGCTATTTTGCGCTAGGAAAAAACCTTGCTTTGTGAACCAGGAGAGAAAAAGATACTGACTTCGATAACTAAACATCGAAAAGCTATGGCACAAATGATAGAATCTAGATTTGATAGATCAACATATTCCTCTTTCTATCAAGCTAGTCAACTGGCACCAGAAATATACATACCCAATCTTCTTTCTCCCCCACCATCACTTGAACCGAAGAATCAACCCGTTTCTTTGACAATGGGTTTCTGACGCACAGAGAGCTAGATTAGGGATCAGATGGATGTGCACCTTTCACTAGATTAAGGTACAAAATCCCTTACTAGGTTTGCTAAATATGTTATGAAGCCATCACAGTGAGAAGTCATCAAACTTATCGGTAGATAAATGTGATCCTCAAGGGAAATGGATTAAGGTAAATGTGCTAGCTGCTGCTGGTTGATGAAAATAGATCCCATATCTAATATATGTACACTCCAATGGGAAGTAGAGAAAACTCGGGAAAAGGGCAAGTGCAGAAAAGATGGATACCCAAATCAGAGGGTATATAAACTTGGATTGAGGGAATTAGAGAATAGAGAGCAATGGGATAGGAAAAGCTCACGGGAATGCTGGTACCGTTTCCCTGGGAAAAGAAAAGGGAACTTCACCTCTTCCTATGGAGCAGGATCTTGCATAACTCTTTCAAATTCAAGGGTTCCGCTTTTTTTTCTAAATTGACCCACTTATCTTACAAAAATCCTAGGACTATAGGGAATATAGATACCTACACTAGTGCTCTGTGAAGTAAAGAGAAGGAAGGGATTCCAAAACTTTCTGTTTATCAGTTCAGTCATAAACCTTTTTTCTCTTATTTCTTTCTTTGCTCCTCTTCCTTCTATTCAGTATCCATAGATCCAGTACTGGCATCCTACAAGCCAAAAGGGGATTCGGATTCTATAGTTAGCTTTGATGAAAGCATGGAGATATCATGAATCAATTATTACCTTTAAGCAAGAAAGGGAAATGAAAGGAACCATAAGCTAGAATACTGGTATACAGAGTGACGTGGTACCTTTTACAACAGAAAACTCTTGCCCCTTTTCTTTTCCTTTCTCAAAATGCTGATCCACATTACCAATTGTGAGAGTGGCAACCCGGATGGATGAAAGATTCTTATTATTGTTAGCACCTCTGCTCTACCTTTCACGCTAGCTTCCCTTCGCTCGAAGTACACTTCCGGTGCACTTCTCACTGCTCAACCACTATCGCTTGATTTCTCTCATAACTCTTCCACCTACTCCTTTGATGAAAGGAGAAGATTGATCCCTCGATTTGGACACTCTCTTGTTTACTAGCGAATCCGGTAAATACTTTCTAAAATACAGGAAAGGTATGTCATCACAAAACACAGGTTCAACTCGGAGACCCGTCCCGTAACCCTACTCCAGTCTCGCACATCCCATCCAGGCAAAGCAGTCTTCCCAAACTAACTAATTGTTGAATTAATACTTGCTATACTAATAGCTCTTCAATCTGTTTATTGCTGCTTCATTGTCCTTTCCCTTTGCTCTAGCGTTAGTCGCAGGAATCCCTCTTGCTCCAAAAAAGCTTTTGCTATCCTAAATGCTGTCCCTAATACATATTATTATGAGATTGCTTCCAAAAAGTAATATGAAACTAAAAGGATCCAATGAAGAACCGGGGAATAGCTTATATCCAGTCCTTCTCTATGACTTGCCGAATAGACTTATTCGCAGCCATACACTGTCTTATTTAAAAGAGTCCCCTGTCTCGTGAACGATCGAACTTGGTAAACTTTGAAATAATCGTTTAGATAGCATTAGCCGCTTTTCTTCCTTTTCTCTGCCAGTCTTTCAAGTTCTCACCCTCCCAGAAAAGAAGGGAAAGTCTTCTTACTAGCTAGCTTTTATATCTCGCGAATAGGGAGTTAAGGAGTGTAAGTAGAACCTATTTGTCACAAAGTTCAATACTCTCTAGAGGAGGTAAATCAATGGATACGGGTACGCCTGGTTGAAGCAGCCCCTACACTTCTATGGGTTGTTCCAGCCTCTGCTAGTGGGTGGTTTTTCATTTCTACAACAGGTGCTTGGTTCAAAAAAAGCTTATGAGTTGAGTTCGTCCTCAGCTACGGATTGGGGGCAGCATTCTCAGATTACTTGACTTGCTGCTAGCTTAGAGGAGAGAAAAAAAATCCCGCTTTCATTTACCTTGAAGTCTGAGAGAAGGCTTTTTCTTTCTATTATAAGATCACAAATCAGAGGGGTGATCAGTCCTCTTTCAATCCTTCATCTTCTTATGAGTAGCCGCCACAGGGGGTCCTCAGTCTGAATCCTCCACTAGCATTGGACCAACAGTCAGTCTAGCTCTCGCTCTTATCCAATTTCCTTATCCTTTCAGGGCAAGGTCGGAGTAGTAGGAAAATACAATTTCTTTTGTTGCATGCGGACCCGCTTGTGAGACTGAAGAAATTGAAGCTAAATGACAATCTTAACCTACTTGCTTACAGGATCCTTAAGAAACTGTGGACTTTTGCACCTTTCTGTCTAGCTTGAGTTATCTTTTAGTTCTCTCCCCTCGGCAAAGTGGATAGGAAAGAGTCTTGCTTCCATTCCACTAGCCAAGAATAAGGAGAGTGACTTTCTCTTTTGAACCTCTTAAGCTGACTTGAAAAAAAAAGTGGTACACCCCTCAGAGATATAGGGACCGCCATGCTCGTCCACTTTCTTGATAAACGACTCGATGCATTTTCTCTTCCTTGCCGCTGAGACTGAGACATATCAAAAAGATCTATTACTAAAAGGAGATTGGGATCATCCTGTGGTTACCGGATGATGGGAATAACTAAGCAGAAATTTGGAAATGAGCACGAAATGTCTATAAATGAATTTTCTCATTATTCGTTATTTCCGGGTCTTTTCGTTGCATTCACTTACAACAAGAAACAACCACCAGCGTTTGGTGCAGCACTTGCATTTTGGTGCATTCTTCTTCCTTTCCTTGGTCTTTCGTTCCGTCATATTCCAAATAACTTATCTAATTACAACGTATTAACCGCTAATGCACCTTTTTTTTAACAAATCTCAGGGACATGGTCTAATCATGAGGGTAGTATTTTATCATGGTGTTGGATCCCAAGTTTTTATGGATTCCTTTTTTGTTACCGGGGTCGACCCCAAAGCCATAATGTCTCAAAACGAAGAGGCTATAGAGAAACTTTGATTTTTTCCTTTGTCTCGAACTTCGTGAAGAACTCCATTCTATCTCTCCAACAAAAAAGTGGGGCTGCGCCCCAGTTGTACACTCCCTTCGTTCAGAGAACCCTTGTTGATTCTGAACTTCGTTCGCAAAGTAAGCGTCCTTTTAACGCGCCAACCCTTTTTAATGCGCCGCTTGACCCTGTTTTGAAAATGAGCTTTGCTCTTCTGGGCGCTGGGCGCTCCCGTGGTTCGCGAGAAGGAAAAAGGACTAATCTTTTGTTACATCTGGCACGAGATGAAAAAGAGAGAGCTTCGTCTATCGATGAACAGCAGATTGACGGAGCTCTTGGCATTGCTTTGTTTTTCTCTCCTTTCCTATCAGCGAGTTCCGATCCTTTTGTTCGAAATTTCTTCGTTCGTACCGAACCGCTTGCAGAATCAAATCCAGTTCCACAAGATCCTATATCAGCTATACATCCTCCTTGCATTTATGCCGGAGATGTCGCCAGTGCTATGGGCTTTGGGTTATGTAGATCCAAAATGATAAATGGGATTGTGGCACTCCACTCGCCGCCAATGCGGAAGGATGCCGCCGAAAAGAATGGAACGCTGCTTCGCTCTGCTAGATGCGTCAGATCCCATATAAGAAGCTCGCTCTTTACCCGATCATTCAAACATTTTGTGGGCGGCGCGCCTGCTCTATTGTTGCGTAGCAATAGAAGCCTGCTCATGCTACTTCGGCGGTGCTTTTTCGCCTTCTCTTCGCTCTGGACAGGAGCGCTAATGGACACGGGGAGGGAGCAGGCGAAGCGTGTCGTTCGTAATGGAAAGAAAGACACCACTACTTCGCCTCTTTGTTGGACCGCCGGCGCGAACACGGTGGTCTCTGACCAGGACCAGGAACCAATTCGAATTTGGATCTTGACATGTCGGTTGTTTTTAACCGTAGGCATCTCGCCAGGAAGTTGGTGGGCTCATCATGAATTAGGTCGGGGTGGCTGGTGGTTTCGGGATCCCGTAGAAAATGCGTCTTTTATGCCTCGGGTATTAGCCACAGCTCGTATTCATTCAGTAATTCTACCCCTTCTTCATTCTTGGACCTCGCTTCTGAATATTTTGACTCTTCCATGCTGTGTCTTAGGAACCTTTTCAATACGGTCCGGATTGCTAGCTCCCGTTCATAGTTCCGCTACAGACGATACACGAGGAAGATTTTTATGGCGGTTCTTCCTTCTAATTACAGGCATATCTATGACTCTTTTTTACCAGATGAAGCAGGAGGCATCGGTCCGTAGAACCTATAAAAAAGAGATGGTTGTGGCGCGAAGTACTCTTGTGCACCTACGTCACTCGGCTCACGGGCAACCCCGCCCCGTTATGTTATGTTATGGAAGAATTTAGCTTCTTGCTGGGCTGGTTATTCAGAGCCAGCAACTGGCTGCCGGATTTCGTCCCGTCCGTAGCGCTTCGGAAGTCACTCTGGCGTGGCGCTGCTGGATACTTCTGATCAATAGGAATAGGAGGAAAAAAAAGCTTATGATGAGCATCTATTGGAGTCGATCATTTCCAAGATCTAATTCTAGTTTCTTATTATGTAGTGGAAACGCCTCACAATCTTCAGTTTTACGCTTACGCTTAAGGGAAGAAATGTTCTTGGTGGATGCAGGCCCTGGTACCCCCAAAATTTGTATGCAAGATGAGCTTACAGGACTGCCAATCAAGCGAGCCACCAGGTTTGAGAATAAGGTGGGATCCAAGAATGTAGTGGCTGGTGAATCACTGATCAAAAAGCGGATTTTTGAGAGATTCTTCATCGATCTAGTGGCCGGTGAATCACTGATCAAAGAGCGAGCAGCCGCCAGGTTTAATGATTTTGTGGGATCCCTGGATGTAGCGGCTGGCGAACCGCTTCTTCTTCCACAAAGATTCAGACAAAACCGAGCTTGGATAGAACTGAAGAAGATTTGGCGAACGAAGAAAAAGGTCAAAGGGTTTATTATAAAAAAATCAAAGGAGGTTATTCAGTAGCCATCGCGGGTTTCATTACTTTTCTTCCATTCAAAAAAGCTCTTATAAAAAAAAGGATAGCGAATGATCGATTCACCATTGATAGCATTAACCCTAAAAGGAGGGATATTGTGATAATAGCGGCAGATCAAACAAGAACTTGATGAAAAGATAGAAAAAAATTATGAAAAATCCGAAGCCCACCTTAATCCATTTTGTTGAGGATCTTGCACTTATTCCGGCCCTATATTTACATAGCCAAGAAAGGCTCTGGCGATCATGCGTGACTGGCGGAGCGCCTATCGCCCTGGCACGGCACTCTAAAATGCATGTTGGGTTGGGCCGGCAAGAAGACTTCGACTAGGGAGACGAAGAATGGAATTGAAGAAGGCAGCATAGTCTAAGATAACAGAATGGAACACCAACCAACAAGTAAGTGGTGGATTTGGATGGAGTCTCGCAGAAGAAGAGTACGCGCGCTAGCGCGCCCCAAGACGTCAGTCCTTTTTCTGCTTGCTGGCCAAGGTCAGTTTACTGAATCCCCCTTCCAAACACCAACCCAATCTCCATTCCTTGATGAGAAATGAGCAAGACCATATGTTTATCAAAAATATAGCCCCTATATAAACCTAGCCCTTACTACCCGAACTTCTTACCTTCAAATAGGACTAACTGCCCGAACCCACTTGCTTATCTTCTACGATCTAATTAAGTTAAGCAGTGGTTATTTTTTTTTTATGTGACTAGAACTTCTATCAACTACTATTCTAGCACCCAGCTGTGCCATGTGTTTATTCTATTCTATTCTATTCTTCAGGTATTCCTTTGAATAACTCATCTTTTCAGGTAAGACAATTTGAAGATCTTCTTAGTCAGCCTATCTGTATTCTTATCCTCTAGTGCGGATCCAATCAGATTTTATAAAGCCAAGGCCTGACATCCATTGTGGGGATCATCTTTTATCGGGAGACATGGCCTGGTGGTTTCTGATCGAGATTCCTAATCAATAGGGCGAAGAGCTCTTCGCATGATCTGGTCCTACCTTTTGTCTACGCTATTTTTTTGTCCCTTCTCAGCTGCTGTCCTTACTCCGGATAAATTGGAACACATTGATTCCGTTCGTTCCTGCCCTTCGCTTCAGGCCATAGTGCTTCTGAATTATTTCTATACCCCTTTGATGATGCAGCCTCTGACTCTCGTGGGTAAACTCCTACTTGATTAGTTAGAACTTCTCTGTCTCAACTCGTGGACCTATCTATCTTCTTCTTTTTAAGAGATAGGGGTTTGCTATTCTCACGGATTGCTCATATTTATTTACCCCATTGAATAGTTTTTGCCTTGTTTCAGCCCTTCCTTCATCTGAACCTTCCAAGTACTAATCTATCTTTATGGGGAAGACCCTTCATCTGACCTCCGGGCTACCCTGTCAATTGTAAAAAGTAGTTGAGTCGTGTCTCGCAGGAGCAAAAAGAGTGAAATGAGGACGTAAGCCCCCTAGGTCTTCCTCTTCCTTTAACACTAATTGCTTTCGCTTGACTCTTCCAGTAAAAAAGTATACTGGTGGTTGAAGGAAAGCGAAAAGGAATGGCTTTTTCATGTACCAGATCCGGTGAGCCAGACATCAAGCAAAAATGGACATACAATCAAAGAGTAAGGAGCAGTTATTTGCAATGACGGGTGGATTGGTCAGAGCTGCAAGGAGAGACTCGGTTATGGCGCAGATAAAGAGCTTGCTTCAATGCTCGGATTCAGGTAGAAAGTAAGAGCAGTAGCATATCATAGGAGAGCTTTGTACTTGAAATTAGTAGTCCCGGTAGTTGGAAAAAAGCTCTGAATACAGATTCAAAGCATCAAGATAGGTAGTCCTATCATTAGTTGGCCAGTCATAGCAATTTAAGTAGAAAGCTGCTTCGGGATCAGATCATCAACTAAAGCTGTCAGGCCGGGTGGCTGAGGAACATTGGGGGTTCCTTATGTTGTGATGAGCAGATATGTCTATTGTGCCCGGCAAAAACAGATTTGCAAGGAGTTTGCCAAAGGCTTTCTCATTCAGAAAAAAACAATTCAAGTATATTTCCTTCTCCATTCTCTGCTCGGATGATTGCCGCTTGTGTGAATTTCATTGCTGTGGGTCCCGTGTTAGTGCCGAAATAAGATTGTTTTAGGATTCTATTTAGTTGAATTTCTTGACTCCGCGGTGCTGGTTATCGAGTTTATGGCGCCGCCGACCATCCAAAAAGTCAAAGATGGCGTCGGCATTTACTTATTATGCTCTCTTCTAATAGTGGTCCCTTGGTATTCAGGTTGTAAAATCCTGATAGGAAAGTCGACTGTTATACCTTGTTTTTGTAATGGCCTATCTTCTTTAAAAAGCCGAAAGATAAGGATTTCGCAAAACTTTTGCGTTCCTTTTTCTTTGAAAAGAAAACCTTACCATTTTTGGGCCGCTGTTACCATTTCCATTTCCTGAACCTAAACCTAACTAATACTTAGTTGTTTCCATTTCCTCATCTGGTGATAGATCCTCATCTTCTTCTGGCTCAAATCCCTTTTTCATATCCAGGGCAGGCTTTAGGTACGCTTTAGTTTGAAATCATTAAAGATATGCTCGACCTCGTTTATGTCCATGGTATCATTGTACGTACCTTCTACTATCAACCAGATGAGATAGGGCTTTGAAAGGTCAGAGTCAGTCTCCTCTTTTTCTTTTAGGTCGTTTAGCAGTTCCCCAACCAGCTTTCTCCCCGAGAAAGCCTTCCTGAGATTCAAAGAAAAAGGTTTGAAGGTTGATCTCTGGGATCAGTGATAGTTCGGAACCAGCAAAGGGAGGCTGAAAAGCCGTAGTGCTAACGCACGCCCTGTAGTTTTGAAGCTAAAAAGACAGCAACGAGCTCCGCGTCGAAAAGCGAAGCGAGCCGCGCTAGCGCGCTACTCTTCCTTTATGAGCGAGACTCTATCCAGATCTACTGATCTAAGAACTCCGCGAGCGAACTGAGCGAGCCATGAGGCGCCTATCGGCAAGGCTTGGAAAAGCCTTAAGTTTAGGCTCCCTTCCTTCACTGAACTGATTCACCCGGGTCCAAACCTGCTGAGCTAGCTAATTTTTCCTTTACGAGATCTCGGCTCTTCGGAATGATTGGAGAGAGCCCCGCCTCCTCTTGGTTGGTGCCGGGCCCGAGAGTGATGGGACTACTTCCTTAAAGAGCCTTTCGTTCGGGCCGGCAGGAGGGGCCCTGATCTATCAATTGAGGGAGCAAAAAACAGGCTTTGCTCCCCCTTTTTTAAATGAAGAAAGAAAGAAGGGTCGAAGTTTAGACCGCTCACAGTAGTTCTACCCATAGAAAAGATCATGAAAGAGGCGATCAGAATGGTACCCGAATCCATTTACGATCCCGAGTTTCCAGACACATCGCACTTCCGCTCGGGTCGAGGCTGCCACTCGGCCCTCAGACGGATCAAAGAAGAGTGGGGAACCTCTCACTGGTTTTTGGAATTCGACATCAGGAAGTGTTTTCACACCATCGACCGACATCGATTCATCTCAATCTTGAAGGAAGAGATCGACGATTCCAAGTTCTTTTACCCCACTCAGAAAAAGTTTTCCGCCGGACGACTCGTAGGGGGTGAGAAGGGCCCTGACTCCATCCCAAACAGTGTACTACTATCGGCCCTACCAGGCAATATCTACCTACACAAGCTCGATCAGGAGATAGGGAGGATCCGGCAGAAGCACGAAATTCCTCTTGTAGTGAAAATAAGATCGGTTCTATTAAGAATAGGTCGTCGTATTGATGACCAAGAAAAGTATGGAAAAGAAGCAAGCTTCAACGCTCCCCAAGACAACAGAGCCTCATAGTGGGGAGGGTAAAGAGCATCCAACGCAAAGCGACCTTCATTCCCTGTTTCGTCGTGGCACACCCCCCCCCCCCCCCCACAAGCACCCCCAACACTAGGAAGCACGCCATATCAATCCTTGAATCAGATAGCCACTACTCAAACGTCGTAGCCTTGACAAGGGATGCTGGGATAGCACATAGGAAAAGTATAGAAGGAAAGGCGGCGGGAAAGTAGCCATGGTCAAGGTAAACAAGTACTAGGTCTTTTCTTTCCGAAGCAAGTCAAGGACAACTAGGTCAGTCTGGGGGGCAATCCTCTAGATCGATACTTCTCTTCCACAGACTAAACCAATTAATAAACAATTTACAGAGTATTCTTGCATTCCTATCTGGTCTGCATCTCTCCTATCGAAACTATAATATAACCTTAATGGAAGGGCCCTGGTTCTGCCTTGCCAAACCGACAAATCCAGAAATTGTAGATGAATTCATCGGGCTTAACGTGTGATTTCGTTATAAGTGAACAGGCGTCGTCGTCCAGCCGTGTCGAGTTGGGATTAGAGGAGAGAGCTCGAATGGATAGGTCCAGTGAGGCGGGTGTGGAGCACGAAGGATTAAGAAGGTCCTCTTTATTTCCGGAATCAACAAGAAAGACTTAGCAGCCCAAATAAAGTAACCCTTTCCCCCTCCCGAGTCTATCGTATCCATAGTTTCAGTGGGTATCGAACTGCGAAGCGAGGAAGCTATTTCAATTGAACGGGCTTACTTTCTTACTTGGTTCTTTTGTAGAACAACCTTGGTATGAAGCTAGACGATTCAAACTATATAAGCATAAGCAATTCAAACTAGACATTTCGACCTTCATCCCACCCGAGAAATAATAAGCAAAGAGCTCGTAAGTCGGGCATAGAGAAAGCGACTCCTGAGATTGAGGGGGATAGGATACTATCTCCTAGCGCATATATGAAACGATAGCTGGTTTTCTACCGGGGGGGGGGGCTTTCGATTGTAATTTTTACAATTAGTAGTTCTTGCTTTCATATTCTCATATATAGTTCTCGTTTTTTCTGCGCTTTCATAAACTCATAGTTAGTGTAGTTTGGTGTAGTCTTTGTGGCCGGGACGAACTGGATTCGAACCAGATAAGAGCCGTGCGTTCCCTTCTTTCCAAGCGTCCCTTTGGTTTCGCAGTTCCAGAAGAGAGGCAACCTCTATCTCTTTCTCTACATCTGCGGGCCGGTAGGCCGGCCAACTAACTCTTCAAATGAAGCCCTTTATCTTGATAACGAAATTCTCGAGGCGCAATCAACAAATCGGAACATTAATTGATCATAACGATATCGTGGAAATGCTGCACGGACCCATATATATAGAAACAGAAAAGAGAATGATGATGATGGCTACCATTCATTCCTCTAAAATTTTTGATTCCTGGATGAAATGTTGACAAGTTCATATCAGCCTGAATGAGGAAGTGAGTCAGTTTCGTCCATAACAAATGGGCCGAAGATGCTGACAGAGGTTACTTGCTGGCTGTGAGTTGCCAGCTCCGTAGTTGATTGCTAACACAGAGGATAGTGACAGCCAATATTCCTATTCCTGCTTGTGTGCTTGTTTGCTATTCTTCCTGTTCCTGTTACGAGACGACCTCGGCTCAAGCTGACCCCACACCGAAAGTCGTCAAGCAGTCTTGGGCTCATCAATCAGTGAGGAGGAAACCAAAACCTGTTGGAGTTCCCCGCCATCACCCTCGCCTAGATCGGGGGTTCATACCCTCCTGTAGCAGAGATGTAAGTCGCAAAGGTACTTGCCTGCCGAGGGGGGAGAAACTACCTAGTATCAAATTCACAAAGCAGCACATTAGTAGTTGACATCTTTCTTCTCGTTTTCATCGGAAAGGAGAGTTTTCACGTTAAGCAAGAAGAGCTACGAGTTTGGAGGGCTATTTCACCGACCATCACTTCTCTTTGTATCTGCCGAAGACGCAAGTAGCCCAACGACAGGTGGTGTGGAGTTGAATGACAAACAGCAGAGGTCTTTTGGCGAAACTGGGGCTCTTTGTCTAAAGGAAGGGCAAAGTCAACAGGCCAATCCCAGTTTCAGAATTGGAAGAAGCAGTAGGAGGTTCACCATCAGAAAGGATGGGACAACACACTCTCTTAAAGCTTTCTTCGAATAAGTCTTTCGCTTGACTTGGCTCAACGGCTTTAGTTCAGTAAATGCTTTCGTATGAGCTTGAGTCAAGTCTAGTCTCATGCAGTGAAGATCGTCAAGCAATCATTGCTCGTCTCTCCGAAACCTATGATAAGGAAAGCGTTCAAGTGTATGGAATAATCAAACCTTCACGTATTTTGTTAACATAGCGTTGGACGATTGATTCCTCTCTTTCTCCATGGCGAAGAGAAACTTCCTACCTTCTTGAAAATCCCTTGCTAGATAGAATGGATATCCATTTGTTTTTTCTAGAAATAACCCTCCCTCCTAGAGATCCCCCACATCAATGATAACGTTTTTAGGAAACCTAACGCACATCTGCGCCGTAAAGAACTCTTTCTTTTATGGTCAGTTAGTCATAGCATCACTGAACGATATCCTCCTTCACCACCTACATGCTCCACGGGGTACGCCCTAACCTGCTCTCCCATAAAGCTAGCTTTAGATTCTCACACACCAATGCAGGGAATTACGCCCATGAGTGAAAAAAACATTTCTCAACAGAACACTTCCCATTCCTTGAACCTGAAACGGCACGGGGAATTTCTTTCTTCACTCCTATGATCACCTGCTTATTCACAATGAGCGGGGATACAAGGTGTTTTTCTCAATAGGAAGGGCTGGATCTAGTTCGCGAGCAGGGTGATGTCAGAAATCACTTGATAAGAGAGATGCATAATTTAAGAAAGAAATCTAAAGGCACCACTCCTCTTATTATTAGTAAACGGTGGTAGGAACCCAAGCCAACAAGGGAAGAGATGCTTTCTAAAATGCCATTTTAAGATAGCTGATGCTGGTGAATCGAAGACGGATCATAGCAGTGGTAGTTTCGATGGCTGATTTCCCATATTTCTGAAGAAAAACAGTTCTAACCGCATCTAGGAGTTGCCAGGAGTGATTCCCTTCAACAGGTGTGGAAAGGTCATTAGAAAAACTCTGGAGCAATTGAGATTTACCCGGCAATCGGTTCCTTTTGTTTTTATCCAGGGTTTCGGCTCTACCAACAATAACTATACGGCAACCAGAAAATAACCTATTCTATTGATGAAGGAATGGTGCACTCCGGGGATGCGGCTTCTCTACGGAAACAACGGTACGCCTCGGCAGTAGTTCTATACGGGAAGGGTTCCTATACGCAGCAAAACAGCAGAATCGCTTATAATGTATCCAGCAGTGGCCCAGCTAGGTGACTCGGCAAGCTAGCTATTTGCGCTAGGAAAAAACCTTGCTTGTGTGAACCAGGAGAGAAAAAGATACTGACTTCGATAACTATAACATCGAAAGCTATGGCACAAATGTAGAATCTAGATTTGATAGATCAACATATTCCTCTTTCTATCAGCTAGTCAACTGGCACCAGAAATATACATACCCAACTCTTCTTTTCCCCCCCACCATCACTTGAACCGAAGAATCAACCCGTGTTCTTTGACAATGGGTTTCTGACGCACAGAGAGCTAGATTAGGGATCAGATGGATGTGCACCTTTCACTAGATTAAGGTACAAAATCCTTACTAGGTTTGCTAAATATTTATGAAGCCATCACAGTGAGAAGTCATCAAACTTATCGTAGATAAATGTGATCCTCAAGGGAAATGGATTAAGGTAAAGTGCTAGCTGCTGCTGGTTGATGAAAATAGATCCCATATCTAATATATGTACACTCCAATGGAAGTAGAGAAAACTCGGGAAAAGGGCAGTGCAGAAAAGGGTACCCAAATCAGAGGGTATATAAACTTGGATTGAGGGAATTAGAGAATAGAGAGCATGGAGGAAAGCTCACGGAATGCTGGTACCTGTTTCCCTGGGAAAGAAAGAAAAGGGAACTTCACCTCTTCCTATGGAGCAGGATCTTGCATAACTCTTTCAAATTCAAGGGTTCCGCTTTTTTTTCTTTAAATTGACCCACTTATCTTACAAAAATCTGGACTATAGGGAAATAGATACCTACACTAGTGTCTGTGAAGTAAAGAGAAGGAAGGATTCCAAAACTTTCTGTTATCAGTTCAGTCATAAAACCTTTTTTCTCTATTTCTTTTCTTTGCTCCTCTTCCTTCTATTCAGTATCCATAGATCCAGTACTGGCATCCACAAGCCAAAAGGGGATTCGGATTCTATAGTTAGCTTTGATGAAAGCATGGAGATATCATGAATCAATTATTACCTTAAGCAAGAAAGGGAAATGAAAGGAACCATAAGCTAGAATACTGGTATACAGAGTGACGTGGTACCTTTTACAAAAGAAAAACTCTTGCCCCTTTTCTTTTCCTTTCTCAAATGCTGATCCACATTACCATTGTGAGAGTGGAACCCGGATGGATGAAAGATTCTTATTATTGTAGCACCTCTGCTCTACCTTTCACGCTAGCTTCCCTTCGCTCGACAGTACATCCGGTGCACTTCTCACTGTCAACCACTATCGCTTGATTTTCTCCACAAATCTTTCCACCTACTCCTTTGATTGAAAGGAGAAGATTGATCCCTCGATTGGACACTCTCTTGTTTACTAGCGAATCCGGTAAATACTTTTAAAATACAGGAAAGGTAATGTCATCACCAAAACACAGGTTAAACTCGGAGACCCGTCCCGTAACCCTACTCCAGTCTCGCACATCCCATCCAGGCAAAGCAGTCAGTTTCCCAAACTAACTAATTGTTGAATTAATACTTGCTATACTAATAGCTCTTCAATCTGTTTTTGCTGCTTCATGTCCTTTCCCTTTGCTCTAGCGTTAGTCGCAGGAATCCCTCTTGCTCCAAAAAAGCTTTGCTATCCTAAATGCTGTCCCTAATACATATTATTATGAGATTGCTTCCAAAAAGTATAAAACTAAAAGGATCCAATGAAGAAACCGGGGAATAGCTTATATCCAGTCCTTCTCTATGATTGCCGAATAGACTTATTCGCGCCATACACTGTCTTATTTAAAGAGTCCCCTGTCTCGTGAACGATCGAACTTGGTAAACTTTGAAATAATCGTTTAGATAGCATTAGCCGCTTTTCTTCCTTTTCTCTGCCAGTCTTTCAAGTTCCACCCTCCCAGAAAAGAAGGGAAAGTCTCTTACTACTAGCTTTATATCTCGCGAATAGGGAGTTAGGGTGTGTAAGTAGAACCTATTTGTCACAAAGTTCAATACTCTCTAGAGGAGGTAAATCAATGGATACGGTACGACCTGGTTGAAGCAGCCCCTACAACTTCTATGGTTTGTTCACCAGCCTCTGCTAGTGGGTGGTTTTTCATTTCTACAACAGGTGCTTGGTTCAAAAAAGCTTATGAGTTGAGTTCGTACCTCAGCTACGGATTGGGGGCAGCATTCCGTCATTACTGCTGCTGCTAGCTTAGAGGAGAGAAAAAAAATCCCGCTTTCATTTACCTTGAAGTCTGAGAGAAGGCTTTTTTTCTCATTATAAGCTCACAAATCAGAGGGGTGATCAGTCCTCTTTCAATCCTTCATCTTCTTATGAGTACCCCACAGGGGGTCCTCAGTCTGAATCTCCACTAGCATTGGACCAACAGTCAGTCTAGCTCTCGCTTTATCCAATTCCTTATCCTTTCAGGGCAAGGTCGGAGAGTGGAAGTGAGTAGGAAAATACAATTTCTTTGTTGGCATGCGGACCCGCTTGTGAGACTGAAGAAATTGAAGCTAAATGACAATCTTAACCTACTTGCTTACGGATCCTTAAGAAACTGTGGACTTTTGCACCTTTCTGTCTAGCTTGAGTTATTTTAGTTCTCTCCCCTCGCAAAGTGGATAGGAAAGAGTCTTGCTTCCATTCCACTAGCCAAGAATAAGGAGAGTGACTTTCTCTTTTGAACTCTTAAGCTGACTTGAAAAAAAAGTGGTACACCCCTAGAGATATAGGGACCGCCTGCTCGTCCACTTTCTTGATAAACGACTCGATGCATTTTCTTTCTGCCGCTGAGACTGAGACATATCAAAAAGATCTATTACTAAAAGAGATTGGGATCATCCTGTGGTTACCGGAGGATGGGGAATAACTAAGCAGAGAAAATTTGGAAAGAGCACGAAATGTCTATAAATGAATTTTCTCATTATTCGTTATTTCCGGGTCTTTTCGTTGCATTCACTTACAACAAGAAACAACCACCAGCGTTGGTGCAGCACTTGCATTTTGGTGCATTCTTCTTCCTTTCCTTGGTCTTTCGTTCCGTCATATTCCAAATAACTTATCTAATTACAACGATTAACCGCTAATGCACCTTTTTTTAACAAATCTCAGGGACAGGGTCTAATCATGAGGGTAGTATTTTATCATGGTGTTGGATCCCAAGTTTTTAGGATTCCTTTTTGTTACCCCGGGTCGACCCAAAGCCATAATGTCTCAAAACGAAGAGGCTATAGAGAAACTTTGATTTTTCCTTTGTCTCGAACTTCGTGAGAACTCCATTCTATTCTCCAACAAAAAAGTGGGGCGGCGCCCCAGTTGTACACTCCCTTCGTTCAGAGAACCCTTGTTGATTCGTGAACTTCGTTCGCAAGTAAGCGTCCTTTTAACGCGCCAACCTTTTTAATCTCCGCGTTGACCCTGTTTGAAAATGAGCTTTGCTCTTTCTGGGCGCTGGGCGCTCCCGTGGTTCGCGAGAAGGAAAAGGACTACATCTTTTGTTACAATCTGGCACGAGATGAAAAGAGAGAGCTTCGTCTATCGATGAACAGCAGATTGACGGAGCTCTTGGCATTGCTTTGTTTTTCTCTCCTTTCCTATCAGCGAGTTCCGATCCTTTTGTTCGAAAATTTCTTCGTTCGTACCGAACCGCTTGCAGAATCAATCCAGTTCCACAAGATCCTATATCAGCTATACCATCCTCCTTGCATTTATGCCGAGATGTCGCCAGTGCTATGGGCTTTGGGTTATGTAGATCCAAAATGATAAATGGGATTGTGGCACTCCACTCGCCGCCAATGCGGAAGGATGCCGCCGAAAAGAA
Organism: Thinopyrum elongatum; assembly: GCA_011799875.1. Taxonomy (NCBI): domain Eukaryota; kingdom Viridiplantae; phylum Streptophyta; class Magnoliopsida; order Poales; family Poaceae; genus Thinopyrum; species Thinopyrum elongatum. The sequence continues at coordinate 692,141,932 of CM022298.1, read as the reverse complement.
TGGAACCGTGCTTCGCTCTGCTAGATGCGTCAGATCCCATATAAGAAGCTCGCCTTACCCGATCATTCAAACATTTTGTGGGCGGCGCGCCTGCTCTATTGTTGCGTAGCAATAGAAGCCTGCTCATGCTACTTCGGCGGTGCTTTTTCGCCTTCTCTTCGCTCTGGACAGGAGCGCTAATGGACACGGGGAGGGAGCAGGCGAAAGCGTTGGTCCGTAATGGGAAGAAAGACACCACTACTTCGCCTCTTTGTTGGACCGCCGGCGCAACACGGTGGTCTCTGACCAGGACCAGGAACCAATTCGAATTTGGATCTTGACATGTCGGTTGTTTTTAACCGTAGGCATCTCGCCAGGAAGTTGGTGGTCATCATGAATTAGGTGGGGGGGTGGTGGGTCGGGATCCCGTAGAAATGCGTCTTTTATGCCTCGGTTATTAGCCACGACTCGTATTCATTCAGTATTATTCTACCCCTTCTTCATTCTTGGAACCTCGCTTCTGAATATTTTGACTCTTCCATGCTGTGTTCTTAGGAACCTTTTCAATACGGTCCGGATTGTGAGCTCCCGTTCATAGTTCCGACAGACGATACACGAGGAGATTTTTATGGCGGGTTCTTCCTTCTAATTACAGGCATATCTATGACTCTTTTTTACCAGAGAAGCAGGAGGCATCGGTCCGTAGAACCTATAAAAAAGAGATGGTGTTGGCGCGAAGTACTCTTGTGCACCTACGTCACTCGGCTCAGGGCAAACCCCGCCCCGTTAGTTATGTTATGGAAGAATTTAGCTTCTTGCTGGGCTGGTTATTCAGAGCCAGCAACTGGCTGCCGGATTTCGTCCCGTCCGTAGCGCTTCGGAAGTCACTCTGGCGTGGCGCTGCGGATACTTCTGATCAATAGGAATAGGGGAAAAAAAGCTTATGATGAGCATCTATTGGAGTCGATCATTTCCAAGATCTAATTCTAGTTTTCTATATGTAGTGGGGAAACGCCTCACAATCTTCAGTTTTACGCTTACGCTTAAGGGAGAAGAAATGTTCTTGGTGGATGCAGGCCCTGGTACCCCCAAAATTTGTATGCAAGATGAGCTTACAGGACTGCCAATCAAGCGAGCCACCAGGTTTGAGAATAAGGTGGGATCCAAGAATGTAGTGGCTGGTGAATCACTGATACAAAAAGCGGATTTTTGAGAGATTCTTCATCGACTTAGTGGCCGGTGAATCACTGATCAAAGAGCGAGAGCCGCCAGGTTTAATGATTTTGTGGGATCCCTGGATGTAGCGGCTGGCGAACCGCTTCTTCTTTCCACAAAGATTCAGACAAAACCGAGCTTGGATAGAACTGAAGAAGATTGGCGAACGAAGAAAAGGTCAAAGGGTTTATATAAAAAATCAACAGGAGGTTATTCAGTAGCCATCGCGGGTTTCATTACTTTCTTCCATTCAAAAAAGCTTTATAAAAAAAAGGATAGCGAATGATACGATTCACATTGATAGCATTAACCCAAAAGGAGGGATATTGTGATAATAGCGGCAGATCAAACAAGAACTTGATAAAAAGATAGAAAAAAATTATGAAAAATCCGAAGCCCACCTTAATCCATTTTGTTGAGGATCTTGCACTTATTCCGGCCCTATATTACATAGCCAAGAAAGGCTCTGGCGATCATGCGTGACTGGCGGAGCGCCTATCGCCCTGGCACGGCACTCTAAAATGCATGTTGGGTGGGCGCGGCAAGAAGACTTCGACTAGGAGACGAGAATGGAATGAAGAAGGCGGCCAGCATAGTCTAAGATAACAAATGGAACACCAACCAAACAAGTAGGGTGGATTTGGATGGAGTCTCGCAGAAGAAGAGTACGCGCGCTAGCGCCCCCAAGACGTCAGTCCTTTTTCTGCTTGCTGGCCAAGGTCAGTTTACTGAATCCCCCTTCCAAACACCAACCCAACTCATCCTATTTCACTGATGGAATGAGCAAGACCATATGTATCAAAAAATATAGCCCCTATATAAACCTAGCCCTTACTACCCGAAACTTCTTACCTTCAAATAGGACTAACTGCCCGACCCACTTGCTATCTTCTACGATCTAATTAAGTTAAGCAGTGGTTATTTTTTTTTTATGTGACTGAACTTCTATCAACTACTATCTAGCACCCAGCTGTGTTGCCTGTGTTTATTCTATTCTATTCTATTCTTCAGGTATTCCTTTGAATAACTCATCTTTTCAGGTAAGACAATTTGAGATCTTCTTAGTCAGCCTATCTGTATTCTTATCCTCTAGTGCGGATCCAATCAGATTTTATAGCAAGGCCTGACATCCATTGTGGGATCATCTTTTATCGGGAGACATGGCCTGGTGGTTTCTGATCGAGATTCCTAATCAATAGGGCGAAGAGCTCTTCGCATGATCTGGTCCTACCTTTTGTCTACGCTATTTTTTTGTCCCTTCTCAGCTGCTGTCCTTACTCAGGATAAATTGGAACACATTGATTCCGTTGTTCCTGCCCTTCGCTTCAGGCCATAGTGCTTCTGAATTATTCTATACCCCTTTGATGATGCAGCTCGACTCTCGGGGTAAACTCCTACTTGATTAGTTAGAACTTCTCTGTCTCAACTCGTGGACCTATCTATCTTCTTCTTTTTAAGAGATAGGGGTTTGCTATTCTCACGGATTGCTCATATTTATTTACCCCATTGAATAGTTTTTGCCTTGTTTCAGCCTTCCTTCATCTGAACCTTCCAAGTACTAATCTATCTTTATGGGGAAGACCCTTCATCTGACCTCCGGGCTACCCGTCAATTGTAAAAAGTAGTGAGTCATGCTCGCAGAGCAAAGAGGTGAAATGAGGACGTAAGCCCCCTAGGTCTTCCTCTTCCTTCTAAACTAATTGCTTTCGCTTGACTCTTCCAGTAAAAAAGTATACTGGTGGTTGAAGGAAAGCGAAAAGGAATGGCTTTTTCATGTACCAGATCCGGTGAGCCAGACATCAAGCAAAATGGACATACAATCAAAGAGTAAGGGCAGTTATTTGCAATGACGCGGTGGATTGGTCAGAGCTGCAAGGAGAGACTCGGTTATGGCGCGATAAACGAGCTTGCTTCAATGCTCGGATTCAGGTAGAAAGTAAGAGCAGTAGCATATCATAGAGAGCTTTGTACTTGAAATTAGTAGTCCCGGTAGTTGGAAAAAAGCTCTGAATACAGATTCAAAGCATCAAGATAGGTAGTCCTATCATTAGTTGGCCAGTCATAGCAATTTAAGTAGAAAGCTTGCTTCGGGATCAGATCATCAAATAAAGCTGTCAGGCCGGGTCAGGCTGAGGAACATTGGGGTTCCTTATGTTGGTGAGCAGATATGTCTATTGTGCCCGGCAAAAACAGATTTGCAAGGAGTTTGCCAAAGGCTTTCTCATTCAGAAAAAAACAATTCAGTATATTTCCCTTCTCCATTCTCTGGCTCGGATGATTGCCGCTTGTGTGAATTTCATTGCTGTGGGTCCCGTGTTGTGCTCGAATAAGATTGTTTTAGGATTCTATTTAGTTGATTTCTTGACTCCGCGGTGCTGGGTTATCGATTTTATGGCGCCGCCGACCATCCAAAAAGTCCAAAGATGGCGTCGGCTTACTTATTATGCTCTCTTCTAATAGTGTGGTCCTTGGTATTAGGTTGTAAAATCCTGTAGGAAAGTCGACTGTTATACCTTGTTTTGTAATGGCCTATCTTCTTTAAAAAGCCGAAAGATAAGGATTTCGCAAAACTTTTTGCGTTCCTTTTCTTTGAAAAGAAACCTAACCATTTTTGGGCCGCTTACACATTTCCATTTCCTGAACCTAACCTAACTAATACTTAGTTGTTTCCATTTCCTCATCTGGTGATAGATTCCTCATCTTCTTCTGGCTCAAATCCCTTTTTCATATCAGGGCAGCTTTAGTACGCTTTAGTTTGAAATCATTAAAGATATGCTCGACCTCGTTTATGTCCATGTATCATTGTACGTACCTTTACTATCAACCAGAGATAGGGCTTGGAAAGGTACAGAGTCAGTCTCCTCTTTTTCTTTTAGGTCGTTTACTTTAGCAGTCCCCAACCAGCTTCTTCCTTTTCTTCTCTCCCCGAGAAAGGCCTTCCTGAGATTCAAAGAAGAAAAAGGTTTGATCTTGAAGAGTAAGCCAATCCAACCAACCTTGCTCCTGCCCAACTCAGTCTCAGTCTACCATAATGCGCTCCTGGACTCAACACTTTCTTGCTCAAGACACACCTCTGCCACTCATGAAAATAGATGAACAGGAATGTGTAAACAATCATAGAATGATTTAAGCTGAGGAACATAAGGTCTCTCCCACAATTTTTGTCATATACCTCTGGAATATGTTGTTTTTAAATCAAACGCCACTAATGCAGTTTTTAAAACCAGTGGTTTATCTAGTGTGCTAGCCGCTCTTCATTTCCGTATAGCGATAACGCTTCTCTTTCTTAGCGCTCCACCCCCCGCGGAGAACTATGGTTGCGCTTTGGTGGCTTCATTCCTTTTTTTCGATTTTCTCTGACGTGACTCGCACTTGACCTACTTGACTCGAAAGCGGTTAGAGTATCGCTTTCATACGGCGCAGAGTCATGGTTCAAATGCCAATAGTAGAAAGCCGCCGAAACCCTCCGCTTTTGCCAGCATTGACAGCACAGCCAACTGGCATCAAGAGTAGAATGGACTCAAAGCTCGGTTGCCTTCCCACTGTTTGTTGCCCTTCTTCGACCGACAGACAAGGTACCACCCCCTCTTTTCTCTCTTGCGAACCTACGTTGAGCTTGGGACAACCGCGACTAGCATAGAGATTTCAACAGCGCCGGATCCATCCTTCTACGACCAAGTATACACTGTGAAGAAGTCGAAGGGCTCGTGCTCTGCGACGAATAATCCATTTGTTCATTCATCTCACAGATTTGCTTCTCAATCTCTGTGTGTCTGGTGGGGTGCATATTATATGGCCGGACATTGACTGGCACTGAACCTGGCACCAACGGAATTTGGGTTCACAGGCAACGACAAGGGGGTAATTTCTTGGCTCCCGGAACAAGCATCAAACTCCTGTGCAGTTCTTGAACAGACTGGAGGTGTCTGCTCGGCAGGATCGCTCATCCAGAGTATAATTGCTGCAGATATGACTCCTGGTGAATCTGACGCACTTGTCAACACACTGTCTAACAGCACCCCGGTTTCAGCATATCCTTGCAGCTTACCGGACAGTATTGGACGGCAGGAAGTGATTATCTTGAATGCCACTTGAGAGTGATTCGGCGCCCCTTTGTGCGTGAACTTTCTACGACGATGACGTCCAATGTACCCCACATCGGAGCTATGGTTTCGAACCGCTCTTGCCCCTCCCCTTTCACTTGCCAAGTGGTCTTCTTTGGCCGGTCCCACTCATTTCACTCTCAGCTCTCATGAGAAGAGGAGAACATTCAGATGTTCGTCGAATGTAGCCTTTCCTTCATGTTCGTGCTTTAAGTCAGTTCGTACTTTTCAGTTATATAAGAGAATGACTGAACTCCGCGTTGAAACAGCTACTAAAAACAACGGCTGACAGAGATCATAGAGGGAGAGCGGTGTAGCAAAAAGAGATTCTTTGGTTAGAAGAAGATAGACTCCTTTTCCTTCCTTTCTATCGGAATGACTGATGTTGCTAAAGTGCACAACCTGTCCCTGCTTCTCTTGCGTCATCCTTTTCAATTCTTTTGTATGGGCTCGGTTGAATACCGCTTGATCGACATCCCTAGTCAATGATTACTGCACTGCGTTCTTTGATTCACCTACTGACTCTCTTCTGTTGGAGCCGAGGTCGCCGACTGAGACTACTTGAAGCGATTTTCGACCAACCGATCTCAACAATGAGTCACCCACAATACTTAACAAAATGCAATAGAGAGCAAGTAAATCAAGCTTCAATTACACTAAACTCTGATAAATAGCACTCAGGTATGAATTTTCCCGCGGCAAGGTAGCCTTGCTCGCTTCTTTCTACCCTTGTACGCACAAATCTAGCTATAGATCGCACTTTCGAGTTCGGTTACTAATACGAGATGGGAACAAACTTAGCGCGGGAAGTCCCATATCTTGTCTAGTCCTTCGCCTACACCTATTTCCTCAAACGAGATCAGAAATGAACTAGAAATGGAATCCTCAAGTCTTAGCTAATCAGGGCTTACCACTGTCCCTCAGACGAAAAAAGAAAAAGCCTACTAAGACCTGTTGGACTCGACAAAGTAGATCAGGCTTTTTTCTACTAGAAACAGAGGGAAGCGAAACTAAGTCAAAGGGGGAAGAGCTGTTTATGAGCATTTTAATGGCCGTGTTGACCAAACCTCACAGTCTCCCCGAGGGTGCCTGAAACTCCAGTTGTTTCTAGGCAGAGGTGGTATATATTAATTTTAAGAATTTTAGTTGTAGGAAGATTCCCCGTCTGCAATTTTTTTCTATTGGAGCTTCTCCAAAGAGGTTGGGATTCTAGTTTCAATTGGATGTGTCCCGGTAAGATCGTAACGACTGATTATACTGCGAGACAGGAGCCATGGCTCTCCCCTTTGGCGTAATCGACGAGAAAAGAAACAACTTCCTGATTTCCAGGTTTCTTTCATTTATACCTAACGAATCCACGCTAAAGATGAAAACTTTGCAGTTCATATCGCCTGAATGAGACAGTGAGTCAGTTCGTCCATAAACAAAATGGGCCGAAGACGACAGAGGTTGACTTGCTGGCTGTGAGTTGCCAGCTCCGTAGTTGATTGCTAACAAGAGGATAGTGACAGCCAATATTCCTATTCCTGCTTGTGTGCTTGTTTGCTATTCTTCCTGTTCCTGTTACGAGACGACCTCGGCTCAAGCTGACCCCACACGCGAAAGTCGTCAAGAGTCTTGGGCTCATCAATCAGTGAGGAGGAAACCAAAACCTGTTGGGTTCCCCGCCATCACCTCGCCTAGATCGGGGGTTATACCCTTCCTGTAGCAGAGATGTAAGTCGCAAAGGCTACTTGCCTGCCGAGGGGGGAGAAACTACCTAGTATCAAATTCACAAAGCAGCACATTAGTAGTTGACATCTTTCTTCTCGTTTCATCGGAAAGGAGAGTTTTCACGTTAAGCAAGAAGAGCTACGAGTTGGAGGGCTATTTCACGACCATCACTTCTCTTTGTATCTGCCGAAGACGCAAGTAGCCCAACGACAGGTGGTGTGGAGTTGAATGACAACAAGCAGAGGTCTTTTGGCGAAAACTGGGGCTCTTTGTCTAAAGGAATGGCAAAGTCAACAGGCCATCCCTGTTCAGAATTGGAAGAAGCGTAGTAGAGGTCACCATCAGAAAGGATGGGACAACGACACTCTCTTAAGCTTCTTCGAATAAGTCTTTCGCTTGACTTGGCTCAACGGCTTTAGTTCAGTAAATGCTTTCGTATGAGCTTGAGTCAAGTCTAGTCTCATGCAGTGAGATTCGTCAAGCAATCATTGCTCGTCTCTCCGAAACCTATGATAAGGAAAGCGTTCAAGTGTATGGAATAATCAAACCTTTCACGTATTTTGTAACATAGCGTTGGACATTGATTCCTCTCTTTCTCCATGGCCGGAAGAGAAACTTTACCTTCTTGAAAATCCCTTGCTAGATAGAATGGATATCCATTGTTTTTTCTAGAAATAACCCTCCCTCCTAGAGATCCCCCACGATCAATGATAACGTTTTTTAGGAAACCTAAACGCACATCTGCGCCGTAAAGAACTCTTTCTTTTATGGTCAGTTTCATAGCATCACTGAACGATCTCCTCCTTCACCACCTACACTGCTCCACGGGGTACGCCCTAACCTGCTCTCCCATAAAGCTAGCTTTAGATTCTCACACACAATGCAGGGAATTACGCACCATGAGTGGAAAAAAACATTTCTCAACAGAACACTTCCCATTCCTTGAACCGAAACGGACGGGGAATTTCTTTCTTAACATCCTATATCACCTGCTTATTCACAATGAGCGGGGATACAAGGTGTTTTTATCAATAGGAAGGGCTGGATCTAGGTTGGAGCAGGGTGATGTCAGAAATCACTTGATAAGAGAGATGCATAATTTAAAGAAAGAAATCTAAAGGCACCACTCCTCTTATTATTAGTAAACGGTAGGTAGGAACCCAAGCCAACAAGGGAAGAGATGCTTTCTAAAATGCCATTTTAAGATAGCTGATGCTGGTGAATCGAAGACGGATCATAGCAGTGGTAGTTTCGGATGGCTGATATTCATATTTCTGAAGAAAAACAGTTCCTAACCGCATTAGGAGTTGCAGGAGTGATTCCTTCAACAGGTGTGGAAAGGTCATTAGAAAAACTCTGGAGCAATTGAGATTTACCGGAACTCGGTTCCTTTTGTTTTATCCAGGGTTTCGGCTCTACCAACAATAACTATACGGCAACCAGAAAATAACCTATTCTATTGATCGAAGGAATGGTGCACTCCGGGGATGCGGCTTCTTACGGAAACAAACGGTACGCCTCGGCAGTGTTCTATACGGGAAGGGTTCCTATACGCAGCAAAACCAGAGAATCGCTTAGTAATGTATCCAGTGCAGTGGCCCAGCTAGGTGACTCGGCAAGCTAGCTATTTGCGTAGGAAAAAACCTTGCCTTGTGTGAACCAGGAGAGAAAAAGATACTGACTTCGATAACTAACATCGAAAGCTATGGCACAAATGTTAGAATCTAGATTTGATAGATCAACTATTCCTTTTCTATCAAGCTAGGCAACTGGCAACCAGAATATACATAACCCAACTCTTCTTTCCCCCCCACCATCCTTGAACCGAAGAATCAACCCGTTTCTTTGACAATGGGGTTCTGACGCACAGAGAGCTAGATTAGGGATCAGATGGATGTGCACCTTTCACTAGATTAAGGTACAAAATCCTTACTAGGTTTGCTAAATATGTTATGAAGCCATCACAGTGAGAATCATCAAACTATCGTAGATAAATGTGATCCTCAAGGGAAATGGATTAGGTAAAGTGCTAGCTGCTGCTGGTTGATGAAAATAGATCCCATATCTAATATATGTACACTCCAATGGGAAGAGAGAAAACTCGGGAAAAAAGGGCAAGTGCAGAAAAGGGTACCCAAATCAGAGGGTATATAAACTTGGATTGAGGAATTAGAGAATAGAGAGCAATGGATAGGAAAAGCTCACGGGAATGCTGGTACCTGTCCCTGGGAAAAAGAAAAGGGAACTTCACCTCTTCCTATGGAGCAGGATCTTGCATAACCTTTTCAAATCAAGGGTTCCGCTTTTTTTTCTTAAATGACCCACTTATCTTACAAAAATCCTAGACTATAGGGAAATAGATACCTACACTATGGTCTGTGAAGTAAAGAGAAGAAGGATTCCAAACTTTCTTTATCAGTTCAGTCATAAAACCTTTTTTCTCTTATTTCTTCTTGTCTCTTCCTTCTATTCAGTATCCATAGATCCAGTACTGGCATCCACAAGCCAAAAGGGGATCGGATTCTATAGTTTAGCTTTGATGAAAGCATGGAGATATCATGAATCAATTATTACCTTAAGCAGAAGGGAAATGAAAGGAACCATAAGCTAGAATAGCTGGTATACAGAGTGACGTGGTACCTTTTACAAAAGAAAACTCTTGCCCCTTTTCTTTCCTTTCTCAAAATGCTGATCCACATTACCAATTGTGAGAGTGGAACCCGGAATGTGAAAGATTCTTATTATTGTAGCACCTCTGCTCTACCTTTCACGACTAGCTTCCCTTCGCTCGAAGTACATCCGGTGCACTTCTCACTGCTCAACCACTATCGCTGATTTTCTCCACATAACTCTTCCACCTACTCCTTTGATGAAAGGAGAAGATGATCCCTCGATTGGCACTCTCTTGTTTACTAGCGAATCCGGTAAATACTTTTAAAAATACAGGAAAGGTATGTCATCACAAAACACAGGTTCAAACTCGGAGACCCGTCCCGTAACCCTACTCCAGTCTCGCACATCCCATCCAGGCAAAGCAGTCTATTCCCAACTAACTAATTGTTGAATTAATACTTGCTATACTAATAGCTCTTCAATTGTTTTTGCTGCTTCATGTTCCTTTCCTTTGCTCTAGCGTTAGTCGCAGGAATCCCTCTTGCTCCAAAAAAGCTTTGCTATCCTAAATGCTGTCCCTAATACATATATTATGAGATTGCTTCCAAAAAGTATATAAAACAAAAGGATCCAATGAAGAACCGGGGGGAAATAGCTTATATCCAGTCCTTACTCTATGATGCCGAATAGACTTATTCGCGCCATACACTGTCTTATTTAAAGAGTCCCCGTCTCGTGAACGATCGAACTTGGTAAACTTGAAATAATCGTTTTTAGATAGCATTAGCCGCTTTTCTTCCTTTCTCTGCCAGTCTTTCAAGTTCTCACCCTCCCAGAAAAGAAGGGAAACGTCTTCTTACTACTAGCTTTTATATCTCGCGAATAGGGAGTTAGGGTGTGTAAGTAGAACCTATTTGTCACAAAGTTCAATACTCTCTAGAGGAGGTAAATCAATGGATACGGTACGTGGTTGAAGCACCCCTACATTCTATGGTTGTTCCAGCCTTGCTAGTGGGTGGTTGTTTCATTTCACAACAGGTGCTTGGTTCAAAAGCTATGAGTTGAGTTCGTACCTCAGCTACGGATTGGGGCACATTCGTCATTACTGACTTGCTGCTAGCTTAGAGGAGAGAAAAAAAAATCCCGCTTTCATTTACCTTGAAGTCTGAGAGAAGGCTTTTTTTCTATTATAAGATCACAAATCAGAGGGGTGATCAGTCCTCTTTCAATCCTTCATCTTCTTATAGTACCCCCCCACAGGGGGTCCTCAGTCTGAATCTCCACTAGCATTGGACCAACAGTCAGGTGAGCTCTCGCTCTTATCCAATTTCCTTATCCTGTTCAGGGCAAGGTCGAGGTGGAGTGAGTAGGAAAATACAATTTCTTTTTGTGCATGCGGACCCGCTTGTGAGACGAGAAATTGAAGCTAAATGACAATCTTAACCTACTTGCTACGGATCTAAGAAACTGTGGACTTTTGCACCTTTCTGTCTAGCTTGAGTTATCTTTAGTTCTCTCCCCTCGCAAAGTGGATAGGAAAGAGTCTTGCTTCCATTCCACTAGCCAAGAATAAGGAGAGTGACTTTCTCTTTTGACTCTTAAGCTGACTTGAAAAAAAAAGTGGTACACCCCTAGAGATATAGGGACCGCCATGCTCGTCCACTTTCTTGATAAACGCACTCGATGCATTTTCTCTTCTGCCGCCTGGACTGAGACATATCAAAAGATCTATTACTACAAAGGAGATTGGGATCATCCTGTGGTTACCGGGATGGGGAATAACTAAGCAGAAGCAAATTTGGAAAGAGCACGAAATGTCTATAAATGAACTTTCTCATTATTCGTTATTTCCGGGTCTTTTCGTTGCATCACTTACAACAAGAAACAACCACCAGCGTTGGGCAGCACTTGATTTTGGTGCATTCTTCTTCCTTTCCTTGGTCTTTCGTTCCTCTATTCCAATAACTATCTAATTACAACGGATTAACCGCTAATGCACTTTTTTAACAAATCTCAGGGACAGGGTCTAATCATGAGGGTAGTATTTTATCATGGGGTTGGATCCCCAAGTTTTTAGGATTCCTTTTTTGTTACCGGGTCGACCCAAAGCCATAATGTCTCAAAACGAAGAGGCTTAAGAGAAACTTTGATTTTTCCTTTGTCTCGAACTTCGTGAGAACTCCATTCTTATTCTCCAACAAAAAGTGGGGCGTGCGCCCCAGTTGTACACTCCCTTCGTTCAGAGAACCCGTGTTGATTCGTGAACTTCGTTCGCAAGTAAGCGTCCTTTTAACGCGCCAACCCTTTTTAATCTGCCGCGTTGACCCTGTTTGAAAATGAGCTTTGCTCTTTCTGGGCGCTGGCGCTCCCGTGGTTCGCGAGAAGGAAAAAGGACTAATCTTTGTTACATCTGGCACGAGATGAAAAAGAGAGAGCTTCGTCTATCGATGACAGCAGATTGACGGAGCTCTTGGCATTGCTTTGTTTTTCTCTCCTTTCCTATCAGCGAGTTCCGATCCTTTTGTTCGAAATTCTTCGTTCGTACCGAACCGCTTGCAGAATCAAATCCAGTTCCACAAGATCCTATATCAGCTACTACCTCCTCCTTGCATTTATGCCGGAGATGTCGCAGTGCTATGGGCTTTGGGTTATGTAGATCCAAATGATAATGGGATGTGGCACTGCACTCGCCGCCAATGCGGAAGGATGCCGCCGAAAAGAATGGACGCGTGCTTCGCTCTGCTAGATGCGTCAGATCCCATATAAGAAGCTCGCCTTACCCGATCATTCAAACATTTTTGTGGGCGGCGCGCCTGCTCTATTGTTGCGTAGCAATAGAAGCCTGCTCATGCTACTTCGGCGGTGCTTTTTCGCCTTCTCTTCGCTCTGGACAGGAGCGTAATGGACACGGGGAGGGAGCAGGCGAAGGTGTGGTCGTAATGGGAAGAAAGACACCACTACTTCGCCTCTTTGTTGGACCGCCGGCGCAACACGGTGGTCTCTGACCAGGACCAGGAACCAATTCGAATTTGGATCTTGACATGTCGGTTTTTTTAACCGTAGGCATCTCGCCAGGAAGTTGGTGGTCATCATGAATTAGGTCGGGGGGGTGGTGGGTTCGGGATCCCGTAGAAATGCGTCTTTTATGCCTCGGGTTATTAGCCACCGTCGTTTCATTCAGATTAATTCTACCCCTTCTTCATTCTTGGACCCTCGCTTCTGAATATTTTGACTTCCATGCTGTGTCTTAGGAACCTTTTCAATACGGTCCGGATTGATGACTCCGTTCATAGTTCCGACAGACGTACACGAGGAGATTTTTATGAGCTGGTTCTTCCTTCTAATTACAGGAATATCTATGACTCTTTTTACCAGATGAAGCAGGAGGCATCGGTCCGTAGAACCTATAAAAAAAGAGATGGTTGTGGCGCGAAGTACTCTTGTGCACCTACGTCACTCGGCTCACGGGCAAACCCGCCCCGTTAGTTATGTTATGGAAGAATTTAGCTTCTTGCTGGGCTGGTTATCAGAGCCAGCAACTGGCTGCCGGATTTCGTCCGTCGTAGCGCTTCGGAAGTACTCTGGCGTGGCGCTGCGGGATACTTCTGATCAATAGGAATAGGAGGAAAAAAAAGCTTATGATGAGCATCTATTGGAGTCGATCATTTCCAAGATCTAATTCTAGTTTCTAATGTAGTGGGGAAACGCCTCACAATCTTAGTTTTACGCTTACGGTTAAGGGAAGAGAAAGTGTTCTTGGTGGATGCAGGCCCTGGGACCCCCAAAATTGTATGCAAGATGAGCTTACAGGACTGCCAATCAAGCGAGCCACCAGGTTTGAGAAAAGGTGGGATCCAAGAATGTAGTGGCTGTGAACACTGATTAAAAAAGCGGATTTTTGAGAGATTCTTCATCGATCTTAGTGGCCGGTGAATCACTGATCAAAGCGGCGAGCAGCCGCCAGGTTTAATGATTTTGTGGGATCCCTGGATGTAGCGGCTGGCGAACCGCTTCTTCTTTCCACAAAGATTCAGACAAAACCGAGCTTGGATAGAACTGAAGAAGATTTGGCGAACGAAGAAAAAGGTCAAAGGGTTTATTATAAAAAATCAAAGGAGGTTATTCAGTAGCCATCGCGGGTTTCATTACTTTCTTCCATTCAAAAAGCTTTATAAAAAAAGGATAGCGAATGATACATTCACATTGATAGCATTAACCCAAAAGGAGGGATATTGTGATAATAGCGGCAGATCAAACAAGAACTTGATGAAAAGATAGAAAAAAATTATGAAAAATCGAAGCCCACCTTAATCCATTTTGTTGAGGATCTTGCACTTATTCCGGCCCTATATACATAGCCAAGAAAGGCTCTGGCGATCATGCGTGACTGGCGGAGCGCCTATCGCCCTGGCACGGCACTCTAAAATGCATGTTGGGTTGGGCCCGGCAAGAAGACTTCGACTAGGAGACGAGAATGGAATTGAAGAAGGCGGCAGCATAGTCTAAGATAACGAAATGGAACACCAACCAACAAGTAGGGTGGATTTGGATGGAGTCTCGCAGAAGAAGAGTACGCGCGCTACGCGCCCCCAAGACGTCAGTCCTTTTTCGCTTGCTGGCCAAGGTCAGTTTACTGAATCCCCCTTCCAAACACCAACCCAATCTCCATTCCTTGATGGAATGAGCAAGACCATAGTGTATCAAAAAATATAGCCCCTATATAAACCTAGCCCTTACTACCCGAACTTCTTACCTTCAAATAGGACTAACTGCCCGAACCCACTTGCTTATCTTCTACGATCTAATTAAGTTAAGCAGTGGTTATTTTTTTTTTATGTGACTAGAACTTCTATCAATACTATTCTAGCACCCGCTTGTGCCATGTGTTTATTCTATTCTATTCTATTCTTCAGGTATTCCTTTGAATAACTCATCTTTTCAGGTAAGACAATTTGAAGATCTTCTTAGTCAGCCTTCTGTATTCTTATCCTCTAGTGCGGATCCAATTCGATTTTATACCAAGGCCTGACATCCATTGTGGGGATCATCTTTTATCGGAGAGACATGGCCTGGTGGTTTCTGATCGAGATTCTAATCAATAGGGCGAAGAGCTCTCGCATGATCTGGTCCTACCTTTTGTCTACGCTATTTTTTTGTCCCTTCTCAGCTGCTGTCCTACTCGGAAATTGGAACACATTGATTCCGTTCGTTCCTGCCCTTCGCTTCAGGCCATAGTGCTTCTGAATTATTTCTATACCCCTTTGATGATGCAGCTCTGACTCTCGGGGTAAACTCCTACTTGATTAGTTAGAACTTCTCTGTTCAACTCGTGGACCTATCTATCTTCTTCTTTTTAAGAGATAGGGGTTTTGCTATTTCTCACGGATTGCTCATATTTATTTACCCCATTGAATAGTTTTTGCCTTGTTTCAGCCTTCCTTCATCTGAACCTTCCAAGTACTAATCTATCTTTATGGGGAAGACCCTTCATCTGACCCTCCGGGCTACCCGTCAATTGTAAAAGTAGGTGAGTCATGTCTCGCAGGAGCAAAAGAGGTGAAATGAGGACGTAAGCCCCCTAGGTCTTCCTCTTCCTTCTAAACTAATTGCTTTCGCTTGACTCTTCCAGTAAAAAAAGTTACTGGTGGTTGAAGGAAAGCGAAAGGAATGGCTTTTTCATGTACCAGATCCGGTGAGCCAGACATCAAGCAAAAATGGACATACAATCAAAGAGTAAGGAGCAGTTATTTGCAATGACGGGTGGATTGGTCAGAGCTGCAAGGAGAGACTCGGTTATGGCGCGATAAAGAGCTTGCTTCAATGCTCGGATTCAGGTAGAAAGTAAGAGCAGTAGCATATCATAGGAGAGCTTTGTACTTGAAATTAGTAGTCCCGGTAGTTGGAAAAAAGCTCTGAATACAGATTCAAAGCATCAAGATAGGTAGTCCTATCATTAGTTGGCCAGTCATAGCAATTTAAGTAGAAAGCTGCTTCGGGATCAGATCATCAACATAAAGCTGTCAGGCCGGGTAGGCTGAGGAACATTGGGGGTTCCTTATGTGTGATGAGCAGATATGTCTATTGTGCCCGGCAAAAACAGATTTGCAAGGAGTTGCCAAAGGCTTTCTCATTCAGAAAAAAACAATTCAAGTATATTTCCTTCTCCATTCTCTGCTCGGATGATTGCCGCTTGTGTGAATTTCATTGCTGTGGGTCCCGTGTGTGCTCGAATAAGATTGTTTTAGGATTCTATTTAGTTGAATTTCTTGACTCCGCGGTGCTGGTTATCGAGTTTATGGCGCCGCCGACCATCCAAAAAGTCCAAAGATGGCGTCGGCATTTACTTATTATGCTCTCTTCTAATAGTGGTCCTTGGTATTAGGTTGTAAAATCCTGATAGGAAAGTCGACTGTTATACCTTTTTTGTAATGGCCTATCTTCTTTAAAAAGCCGAAAGATAAGGATTTCGCAAAAATCTTTGCGTTCCTTTCTTGAAAAGAAAACCTACCATTTTTGGGCCGCTTACCATTTCCATTTCCTGAACCTAAACCTAACTAATACTTAGTTGTTTCCATTTCCTCATCTGGTGATAGATCCTCATCTTCTTCTGGCTCAAATCCCTTTTTCATATCAGGGCAGGCTTAGGTACGCTTAGTTTGAAACATTAAAGATATGCTCGACCTCGTTTATGTCCATGGTATCATTGTACGTACCTTCTACTATCAACCCAGGAGATAGGGCTTGGAAGGTCAGAGTCAGTCTCCTCTTTTTCTTTTAGGTCGTTAGCAGTTCCCCAACCAGCTTTCTCCCCGAGAAAGCCTTCCGAGATTCAAAGAAAAAGGTTTGAAGGTTGATCTCTGGGATCAGTGATAGTTCGGAACCAGCAAAGGAGGCTGAAAAGCCGTAGTGCTAACGCACGCCTGTAGTAGTTTGAAGTAAAAAGACAGCAACGGCTCCGCGTCGAAAAGCGAAGCGAGCCGCGCTAGCGCGCTAACTCTTCCTTTATGAGCGAGACTCTATCCAGATCTACTGATCAAGAACTCCGGACAGGAACTGAGCGAGCCATGAGGCGCCATCGGCAAGGCTTGGAAAAGCCTTAAGTTTAGGCTCCCTTCCTTCAACTGAACTGATTCACCGGGTCCAAACCTGCTGAGCTAGCTAATTTTCCTTTACGAGATCTCGGCTCTTCGGATAATGATGGAGAGAGCCCCGCCTCCTCTTGGTTGGTGCCGGGCCCGAGGTGATGGGACTACTTCCTAAAGAGCCTTTGTTCGGGCCGGCAGGAGGGGCCCTGATCTATCAATTGAGGAGCAAAAACAGGCTTTGCTCCCCCTTTTTTAAATGAAGAAAGAAAGAAGGGTCGAAGTTTAGACCGCTCACAGTAGTTCTACCCATAGAAAGATCATGAAAGAGGCGATCAGAATGGTACCGAATCCATTTACGATCCCGAGTTTCCAGAACACATCGCACTTCCGCTCGGGTCGAGGCTGCCACTCGGCCCTCAGACGGATCAAAGAAGAGTGGGGAAACTCTCACTGGGTTTTGGAATTCGACATCAGGAAGTGTTTTCACACCATCGACCGACATCGTTCATCTCAATTTGAAGGAAGAGATCGACGATTCCAAGTTCTTTTACCCCACTCAGAAAAAGTTTTCCGCCGGACGACTCGTAGGGGGTGAGAAGGGCCCTGACTCCATCCCAAACAGTGTACTACTATCGGCCCTACCAGCAATATCTACCTACACAAGCTCGATCAGGAGATAGGGAGGATCCGGCAGAAGCAAGAAATTCCTCTTGTAGTGAAAATAAGATCGGTTCTATTAAGAATAGGTGTCGTTATGATGACCAAGAAAAGTATGGAAAAGAAGCAAGCTTCAACGCTCCCCAAGACAACAGAGCCTCATAGTGGGGAGGGTAAAGAGCATCCAACGCAAAGCGACCTTTCATTCCCTTGTTTCGTCGTGGCACACCCCCCCCCCCCCCCCCCCACAAGCACCCCCAACACTAGGAAGCACGCCCATATCAATCCTTGAATCAGTATAGCCACTACTCAAAAGTCGTAGCTTGAAAAGGGATGCCTGGGATAGCACATAGGAAAAGTATAGAAGGAAAGGCGGCGGGAAAGTAGCCATGGTCAAGGTAAACAAGTACTAGGTCTTTTCTTTCGAAGCAAGTCAAGGACAACTAGGTCAGTCTGGGGGCAATCCTCTAGATCGATATTCTCTTCCACAGACTAAACCAATTAATAAACAAATTTACAGAGTATTCTTGCATCCTATCTGGTCTGCATCTCTCCTATCGGAAACTATAATATAACCTTAATGGAAGGGCCTGGTTCTGCCTTGCCAAACCGACAAATCCAGAAATTGTAGATGAATTCATCGGGCTTAACGTGTGATTTCGTTATAAGTGAACAGGCGTCGTCGTCCAGCCGTGTCGAGTTGGGATTAGAGGAGAGAGCTCGAATGGATAGTCCAGATGAGGATAGGTCCAGTGAGGCGGGTGTGGAGCACGAAGGATTAAGAAGGTCCTCTTTATTTCCGGAATCAACAAGAAAGACTTAGCAGCCCAAATAAAGTAACCCTTTCCCCCTCCCGAGTCTATCGTATCCATAGTTTCAGTGGGTATCGAACTGCGAAGCGAGGAAGCTATTTCAATTGAACGGGCTTACTTTCTTACTTGGTTCTTTTGTAGAACAACCTTGGTATGAAGCTAGACGATTCAAACTATATAAGCATAAGCAATTCAAACTAGACATTTCGACCTTCATCCCACCCGAGAAATAATAAGCAAAGAGCTCGTAAGTCGGGCATAGAGAAAGCGACTCCTGAGATTGAGGGGGATAGGATACTATCTCCTAGCGCATATATGAAACGATAGCTGGTTTTCTACCGGGGGGGGGGCTTTCGATTGTAATTTTTACAATTAGTAGTTCTTGCTTTCATATTCTCATATATAGTTCTCGTTTTTTCTGCGCTTTCATAAACTCATAGTTAGTGTAGTTTGGTGTAGTCTTTGTGGCCGGGACGAACTGGATTCAAACCAGATAAGAGCCGTGCGTTCCCTTCTTTCCAAGCGTCCCTTTGGTTTCGCAGTTCCAGAAGAGAGGCAACCTCTATCTCTTTCTCTACATCTGCGGGCCGGTAGGCCGGCCAACTAACTCTTCAAATGAAGCCCTTTATCTTGATAACGAAATTCTCGAGGCGCAATCAACAAATCGGAACATTAATTGATCATAACGATATCGTGGAAATGCTGCACGGACCCATATATATAAGAACAGAAAAGAGAATGATGATGATGGCTACCATTCATTCCTCTAAAAATTTTGATTCCTGTTTTTGGTAGCATACCGATCCTTCCATGTTTCGAGAATAGCATTTATCTGTCTGGAGTCCTGTGACTCCAAACGAAGTTTTAGTTCTATCAGATCCTCCAAGCAATTGATATTCTTTCCATTACTATGCATTATTTGCTCTATTCTATCTTGATAGCCTGGAAGATTCCCAGGATCCGAAAGGACACCATCCCGAAAAGGCTTTTGCGATCCTAAATAAAATCTTAATGCCCCATTAAAACTGGTATTTAATTGGAGCATACCCATAACGGCGTCCTTAGCATTACTATCGGGATCGTCAGCTGTTGGCGGAGCTGGATATTTTTCTCGGATTTCAGCTAGGGTTATAGTCATACTTCTTCGGAAGAGCGCGGCCCCAAGTTGTTGGTTGAATGGATTTGCTTCGGCCGGAGTAGAGTGGAAATCTACTGACGGACGAGGCTGTTGCTCTACGGGCGGCTGTTCCTGCTCGAGCTGCTCTTTCGTTATTGTCCAACTTCTTTGTCTTTCTATTGTCCAACATCCCCTTTGGGAGTCGCAGACAGGTCTTGTGATACGAAAAATCCTCTTCCATTCTTTCCGGCTGGGCAACATGACTGATGGGAATGTTCGCTACTGCTTCGGCGTCCATCTCATACATATGTTCTCTGACCACCTCCATATTCCACGGCCTGGTTGCAGCATGGATAAGATCCGACACAAACATAGGTGGATCATTGGACCGCGGGCACAGCGGCGTCATTTTAAAGTGCCTCGGGATCCAGTTTTACGTCCAGATCCTAGTGTCGCTCCCCGTACCAATCCTCCGAATTCAACCTTGCTTCATAACATCACGCGCTTCACATATTCCTCCCCAAATCTGCGATGGTCGGTTTCCTAACTATGCTCTTAGGAAGTCTTCATTAGGGAAATACATTTCGCACCCTTGCGCTCAAACTTTCTGGTTCTTGCAGCATTCTCCACGCTTGTCCTTCAACGAAGCACTGTTCACCCTAGGCTCACATTCTGGCACTTCGTTCGCTGTGTACTCAAAGGACTTTCTTGTCTTTTGACTCGGGCAAAAACCGCAGGAGTGAATTGACTCGTAATTATACAAACAAATGACCTAGCTGGCCTTCTCCTATCCGGGGAATCATCGGGACATGCTTCACTTAAAGTGATTATACCACATAGTTTAGGGAAGCGAAACCATAGTTCGGGTTAGTTCACGCTAGATTATCGAAGCTTGTAACACCTGTTAGAACACATTAGGAAAGCGCAAAATATTTCTATTTGGAGTTCGCTCGTTTAGTTGCTCGATCGCTGCCATCCGCATTGGGCTAATTCAAATCCTATGCTCCATGCTCTTGCGGGTTTGCTCCATTTGAACTTGTCCACACTGGCATAACCAGTATCTCCCCGGAACTAAGAGGCATGGATACCCATCTTTATCGATTCAAAGAAATGAATAAGTATCAGCGAGGCGGGGAATACGGGCCCGGTAGAGATAGGGATGATCGGCAAGCGCTACGAGCGGGGCCGATGTTTCGTGTTGTGGGTGGCCATCGGATTGTTCAGCGTGCCCATGCGGATCCCTACCAATGTCCTAGACTACAAGTTCGACAAACTTCCGGCTTGGGTCAGGATACAAAGTTACCCGGGATGGGCTTGCCCTCTGGATCACGCTGGGTCCTTGCTTGTTCCAACGTCATGCTAGGAATGTATCACGTGCCCATGCAAACCAAAGGAAAGCAGATACAACTATTACAGATCCTAGTCCTATTTCCCATCAGAACATAAGGGAGTGGGCTTCCTTTGTAACAGCTCTGTTCTGGTCGTGGCTCACCTCACTGGACCAACGCTTCTGGTCGGAAGCTGGTCGATCGCCTGGTCGGCAACCGGCACAACACCTTTGCCAGTGGGATTTCTGTTGGTTTTCGTACTATGCGCAATGAAAGTTTCCAAAAAAGGAGAGCTCTAAAAACAGCGTTCTACGGGGAGAATGTGATTTTTGTATACTTTGACCCCATACTGGCATGAAACTGATCGGAAAAAGGACCTCAAAAACACCCATTTATTAGGGGAATGTGAAAATTGATGGTTTTCGCCCATACTGGCATGAAACTTTCTCTTTTATTGAGCTCAAAAACAGGCAGAGGGAGATCAGAAAAAGTGTCAAATCCAATAGAACAGAGAACGATGGCCCAAACAGAACAGCTTACTTCCTCTATCCGAGTTGGCAATCAATATCAAGATCAGAGCGCGAGAGCAATGAAACAACAAGTCCACCGTCCCTTCACCAGCCAAAGAAAGGAGAAGACTAAGCAGCTCAATAGGGTCTCGAGTACGACTATAGTACCAAAGCTTGGTGCTTCTACCAGCCAAGCAATTACCACGGGTGGATATTCAATAGAAAGCCTACTTGAGTAGGTCAAACAGCGGGGATCTCTCAGTTCCAATGGCTGGATCTCAGAATCGCGTAGATGGGTAGAAGTAATGGGCAAACGCACCTAAGTTAGAGATTTCAACTACTACGGTAGTGATGGGGTGCCTGTTTACCTAAGTAGGCCTAGTTCTTTCTATAATGAGCATTCGCGTCCGGGGACTTTGATCCAACTTCAGCCGATGGGGAAACGGCAAGGGATGCACCGGTATCTGGACACGTGATGGACCCAGTAGTAAATATTCCTTTGTGGAAGGCTTTGGTTATACCTGGGTGGCAAAGCGAAGTTTCTGGTGGGTAGGTGTCTAAAACAACCCTCTGCAAGGAAGCACGCCCGTATCAATCCTTTAATCGGAGACTAGACTAGCGTTAGGAAGGACAAAGGAGACAGACAGAATTTACATCAGAAAAAAAGGACTTTTTGAAGTTTGAGTGAGGATAATTGTCTTAAATTTCGGAGAATCGGCTGAAAAAACGCGGAATTGTCTTCGCCTTTGTAAGCGAAAATGTCCAGTAAAGCCTATCTCGCTTTTAGCCTTCATGGTGAATGGCCCACCCTTTCTTTGAACCTTGTCAATGATCGAACGAACTTACAGATATGAACTGAGTGCCATTTGATGAGTAAGATCGAACAAGGGAGAGGGATATGGAAAGGATGAAGTAATGAAAGAGGAAGTCATTGCTAGTAGTAACGACTTGTCACGATCCATTGGTTCATATAGAATCCATGTCCTAGGTCTATCAAAAAACATTCTTTTCGCTAAGCGTATATAATAAAATAGAGTGAAAGGGTCCACCCCGAAACCAAGGGGGTACTAACTAACAGCTGAGTCCTCTCCAAACCGCAGGAGATAGTTGCCCATCATACGGCTCACCAACTTCACTTGCCTCTAAGGGGGGCTCGCTCCGGGCAGGTTCGGATCACTTACTATACACGGCCCTACGAAGGGGTTAGGAGCGTTTTCAAGATGATTCTTTCTTTGTCGAGACGAAAAAGGAACCCATCTTTTCGATTGAAAAATGTGAGTCTGTTTTGCCCACTTTATCCATCCCCCTCTATCAAAATGATCAAAAAGGCATTTCAAATGCTTCTTATTCCCGTGTTTGATCTTATCCATCTCTGCCCCGCTTCCATGTGGGCAGAGACCCCTGTAGAGAATGAAGAGGAGCCAAGGATCTTACTCTCAAGAGTGCTTCGATAGGCTCCACTCTCTCCCCTGAATAAGTCAGGCTCCGTTAGCCTGGGCTGAGATGGGGATAACGAGTCGACGATTGAAGCCCCCAACGTTCTGCCAGACACTGGACAGGGGTAAGCTCTGTAAATGTGTAGAGCCAAGTGTAGTGTGGTGTAGTAGTAGGCACTTCTAGGCCCCTTCCCGGCTACTGGATCACTCCAGTGCTTCGGGTACTACGGACCCTCTGCCATCCATTGCAGCAGAGCCATTTCATGAGCGGGGGGGCTAAGCGCAGTTCTTTGAATCAAAGGTTTCATGAAATCGAAATCGATTCTTTTTTAGATATCTGGATAGATGGATGGATCTATCTTTCTATTCAGATATCTTTTGCAATCAGCCCCAAATCCTTGATTTGGCCAGGAAACAAAGCACTGCTTTGGGCCCAGGAAGCGAAGGGAATGAGCTCGGCTGCTTCTCCCCCACACTTCTTTATTTCTCCGTGCCCCTTCCGCATGCGCTTCGCGCGCCATTGGCGCTTTGCTCTCCTCTTATTTCTTCATTGGAGGGTTCGGATGGACTTCGCCGTTCTTTCCCAACGAAAATGGAAAGGGCTGTATCACATCGAGATGTCGATTCGTTTTCCGCCCCAAATGAGATGGGGAATTAGTCACCTCTGTCCCTTCATCTTTTTGAAAGGAATCGAGGCCCGGCCCGGCTCGCGTCGTTCCAACAACCAACGGGGAGCACCTCAGTATACGATCGCGCGCAGTAACTGGGAGTCCTATTACACCTAAGGCCAACTTCCATTCACCAAACCCAGGTTCATCTCGTGTAGTGATTGTGGACTCGTACAAGGATATGGAGTCGACGGTTGATGTATCAGACTCGACCCTGTCTTTCGTAGCATGCATTCCCATCTGTGTTGCAACTGATTCGGTAAGCTACATGTCCGGTGCACGGAAAACTGCCTTCGGTCTCCCAACCTTACTCATGGCAACCTTCCGGCCGCCCAACGACCTATAACGCTAGTCACTACTCCCACTGGGGCTAGGAAGTAAGCCCCACAACCCAAAGCGGCGAAGAACAAATAGAATTTGCTACAAAAGCCGGCTAACGGGGGTATTCCTGCGTATGAGAACATTGTAATGGAGAAGGTCATAGCCGAAATAGGATTCGTTTTGGCTAGAGCGCCCAAATCCGCTATATATTTGACACGGGTTTGCCGTAATGCTGGAACTATGGCGAATGCATCTATCGTCATTGATGCATAAATAAATATACCAATTAGTAGTGATTGAATTCCTTCTATGGTTCCACATGAGAAACCAGTACGAATATAACCTACATGTCCAATCGAACTATGAGCTAGAGGTCTTTTTACTTTCGTTTGGGCCATGGCGGCCAGTGCTCCTAAGATCATAGAAGCAATGCTGCAGAAAAAGAAGATTTGTTGTAATGTACCCCCATAGGAAGCAACAATAGAAACACGTGACATATTTGCAGAAATAGAGATTTTAGGCGCAATAGAAAGGCGCAGCTTGCTTCCTAACGACGTTTCTTTAAACGGGCGTGCTTCCTAGGACTTCGTACCCCTAGGAATCCAAATCCTTCGCGCCTTTAAAATACGACGTTTGAGTTTGGACATAGCCAATTGCTACTTACGGTGCTAGGCCTTTTCAAGCAATGGAAGGCAGACTTGAATGCCAATCAGACATGGCCAGAAGCTTAGATAATATCACTAGTTTCTCTTGTTTATCACTTAATAAATAGTCTTATTTGTCCCAGGGAGCGAGGAGAGAAGATGACAGGTTGAGTAGAGAAAGGTGGGTCATTGTCCCAACGTAGTAGTATTTTTGTTTTGTTTTCAGCTGATCTATATCAAAATAATAGAATAAATAAAGGCAAAGGATTTGGTTCAGTCGTCAAGTACAGATTTCCTTTACCCAGAGTTGGGAACTCTGAATAGTTGTTTGAATACCGACTGCCTTCCTTGCGCTTCAATTCCTCTTATCCAATCCAACTTCCCCTGGGAGCCAAGCAGAAAAGCAAGTCCTCTAGTTATGGATGCAGTACTCACCTCACTAAACTTAGGAAGAACTAATTCAAGTAGAATTACAAATAGCGAGAAGTGGATGAAAAAGGGATCGAGCCTAGCTCGAAAACAGCTGCTCCTTCCCTCTTTCTTGCTTGCTTTACTCGGTATTCAGTGAAAGATTAGGCTTGGTAATTACAGTTACCAATGGTAAGGATTGGCACGTGAACTTTCCTTTTTATCGAGCTCGAAAAAGCAATGGGTGGGTTGGCTGTGAAAGGAGAGTAGAGTTTTTTAGTTTTGTAAGAAAAGTACTGGGTGAGGCTCCTCACATCCATAACATATTATCTGTACTGTTTTTCAAGCATGCCTCTTTTTAATGACTCTCTTTTTCAACTTAATTGTGGCATTTCATTCTGTTATCGACTAATGGTTGACACTGGAGAAGCATTGAAGGCTCCTTCCATAGATTCCAAAGCCCTGTTTGCTATTATCAGAATATTCTGACTCCCTTGTTGTCTTATTGATCTGACCAACCGCAATAACAACATTGCCATTCGGGGTTACGCGAGTCGGAGTATTAAATAAATGGAATATTCCAGCAAGAGCAACCGAACCATCTTCTCGTTGTCCTTCCATTCTTCTGACCAATAAAATAGCTCTTGGTCATAAGAATCCAGCCGGAGTTCGAAATCGGAGATAAGAATTGAATCGATTTCAGGCACTTCCCTCAAGCCGAAACCGGAACAGGAAACTTGTAACTTCTAGCCGAGAAGGATAAGAGAGGTTTGTCTTGCTTTGTCTTATAGTGATTGTGTGCCAGGGGTCAGCGAAGAGACGGGACGCTATTGTCCCGGACTACTTGGACTAGTCTACTAGGACTCGGGGGAAGAGACTTGTTTGTGATAGGACGAGAGATCAAGTACAGTGTTCGGTTCAAACTAGGCAACCTCTTCGTTATAAGACCGAGAATAGTATATGCCCCGTCTCACCACTAGCTAGGGCCACCAGCATTAGGAAACTAAGGAAGAGTCGTATGGCTAAGGAATTCAGGGCTGATAGAGCTCTTGGGAAGAAGTCAGTATCCAGCTTTCTTTCATTGATATCACAATAACAAGCGAGGAAAGGACAGTCTTTCAAGAGAAGATAGGTCTATTTTTCATTAAGGAATTGCGGCGAGTATTGCTTGTTTCCCAGATCCGGTATCAGGACCTGTCGATAGATGGGATGGACCCACCCGTTTGACTCTTATGAATTGATAGTTAGATACTATTGCTAAAGGAAAGTAAAGATAGTGGTTTGTGTTGCAAAAAGCTAGTTCAAGGTCAGGCTCCGTCAAACAGAGTCGTCAAGAACGAAAAGCTGAAAGAATGATGTGTCAAACAGTGATTGCGCACAGAGGTTAGTTAAGTATAGGAACTATTGTCCCTAACGAGAAGTATGCTGCTGTCCCAATAAAAGGATAGTTGGACGGTATCGATTGAGGGAATAGGGATAGGTGGTTAAACGCGATGCTGCGCCTAACTATATAGAACGGTGATCCATGAAGAGAAGTCGGCCAGCTATTAAGTCAGAGAAGTCATCAACCTATTACTAGTGTCAGTTCTGTTAAGAGAAGTCATCAACCTATTACTAGTGTCAGTTCTCTTCTTCCTCTCTACCAATTGAAAGTAAGTATTGATTTCGCCTAATAGGGACAAAGCAAAGTAGGGTGGTCAAGTACAGTATGCCTGGAGTTCGTAGTGCCCACTAGATATCATTGGCAAGTTATAGAAGTCTTTCTCTCTTCTGAGATATCATTGGTCAGTGCAGCGAGGGGCAACCATCATTTCTATTGCTCTGTAAAGAAAAGATAGGACAAGGGTCTTGCTCCACCCAATGGAGATAAAGCACGGGGATCCGTTAAGGGCGTATTGAATCGATAAGAAGCACTTGAATTCTAGTGGGCCCGGCTACCCAACACTAGCCCCGGATCATTTATGTATTATCAATTGATAGTAGGGGCAGGCAGGGTAAACTCTTTATATCAGTTAAGTAAACTACTGATTGTATTGTGGGCAGGGATCCTACTTCTATAGCGAAGTAAAGAAGTGTGGAATGCACTATCTCGAAGTAAAGAAGTGTGGCTTGATAGATAAGTTGCACAAACCTTTGAGCTCGATACGATATAGTCGATCGATTAGTTCATAGACGGGAAGCTCCATTCTCCCATTGTTCGGGACTCTCATTGTTCTGTTCAGAAAGTAGTCGGCATCTTCCTTTATTCAATTAGCAAGGCAGTGCTGGTTGATTTCATCATTTCTAGGTATACCCTCTCCCTTTTCTACGAAGGTTTGCTGCTCCGCCTGCACCAGTGAATTATTCTATTCTTCTCCTTTGGTTCAGTCTGTGGGGAAATCAGAATTCACCATTGAATCCTGTGGATCAGCTCCCTTACATAATAATATTTCACTGTATCAGCTACGAGGGGAAAATCTGAAAGACAGAGGATAGAGAGTGAGAGAAAGAGTGTGAGACTTGCGCCGCTCTCCATTTCGAGGGGATTTCGACGATTCTGGGGTGATTGAACTATTTCTTTACCTGTTCAATTTCTAACGAATCAAGATATCCTCTTGTTCCGGTATAAATAGTAGCTATCTGCTCTTCCACTGGGAGAGGATTTGCCTGGGATTGTTTAAGCAATTCCCTTAATCGTCGACCCCTTGCCAATTGATTCTGACTTGTTTTATCGAGAGCAGAGGCGAATTGTGCAAAGGCTTGTCACTCTGCGAATTGAGCTAGTTCCAATTTGGATTTGCCAGCTACTTGTTTCATGGCTTTAATTTGAGCCGCGGATCCTACTCTGGAAACAGAAATACCCACATTAATAGCGGGTCGAATTTCGGCATGGAATAGATCCGCAGATAAGAAGATTTGTCCATCTGTAATGGAGATTACATTAGTAGGAATATAGGCGGAAACGTCTCCAGATTGAGTCTCAACTATTGGTAAAGCGGTCATACTTCCTTCGCCTAAAAGAGAATTTAATTTAGCGGCTCTTTCTAAAAGGCGTGAATGCCAATAAAAAACATCCCCTGGATAAGCCTCACGGCCGGGAGGTCTTCTTAATAGAAGGGACATTTGGCGATAAGCTTGTGCCTGTTTGGAGAGATCATCATAAATTATTAAAGTATGCCGTTCGCGGTACATAAAATACTCAGCCAGGGCTGCTCCCGTATAAGGAGCGAGGTATTGTAATGTAGCAGGTGAATCCGCCATTTCAGCTACTATAATAGTGTATTCCATGGCCCCCTCCTCATGGAAAGTAGTTACTACTTGAGCTACGGAGGATGCTCTTTGACCGATAGCTGCATAAACACATATTACACCTTGCCCTTTTTTCTTGAGAATTGTATCTGTGGCTACTGCTGTTTTGCCAGTCTGTCTGTCCCCAATAATGAACTCTCGCTGACCGCGCCCTATAGGGATCATCGAATCGATAGCAATAAGCCCTGTTTGAAGAGGTTCGTATACGGAACGCCTGGAAATTCTACTTGGAGCAGGAGATTCAATTAAGCGAGATTCGGAAGCTACAATTTCGCCTCTCCCATCAATAGGTTTAGCCAGAGCATTTATAACACGACCCAAGTTATATACGCTCACGGGTATCTGAGCAATTCTTCCTGTTGCTTTTACAAAACTTCCCTCTTGATGCTAAACCATAGCTCTAACTGAGTCAAATTCCACAATTTCTAAGAACGATATGCTTTTTTTCATTTTCCACTGTGAAAGCTTCTCTCAATCCCTCCCTAGTCCTTTCTTTCCTGGGCACAGGCTTACCTGGTTGACCGCCCACATTCATTCATTGTTCGTTCTGTTGTGGAATCGAACCACAGAGCTAGCGCAATTGGGATTTAGAGTCCCATGCGTGAAACTAAAGAGGATTTTCAGTCCTCTGCTCTACCAGCCAGAACCTGGAAGGACACTTCACACCCGATTTGACACAGCTAGACTGGAAACACTGCTTGTCAAGAGCACAGACCCCAGTATAGAATACTTTTTTGAGTATGTTGGTAAGGTCCGGTCATCCGCTTCTGTGCTTGCACTTCTGCGTAACTA